>JAHWFO010075680.1:0-18219 GCA_023313115.1 Rhysida immarginata | reverse complement strand
GACCATCCCGCTTCACGCAGACCAATTATGCGTCCTCTTTCAAAGTCTGTCAGCTGTTGATATGGTACCCTTCGTCGTCGTCGAGGCATGGTGTTCTTTCAAGCAATTACTCTGAAAATCTAATCATTTATACTCTGACCCATTGTATGCAAATATTGCAAATTGCATATGGATTAGACCATTCCATCAGGGTGTTGCGATTTTTATAAACAGTAGTGTATATGTTATTGACATGAAAACTTATTTTAATGACCAAAAATTACATTTTATTCATCGAAAAAAGCTGTAAATCGATGAAACGTGGTTAAAACTGAAAAAAAAAACTACACGCATTAATGCAGACAATTCATTAACCATGTCATGAAGTAGCTCGCCAAACGGTAAAAACGCAAAACAGCATGTTTCCCGATTCTGGCCTCAAAAAGGGGCAAATGCACAGGCTTTTTACTATCTCGTAGGCCGTGGGTAAAACACACTGGTTGAAAACTTTTCGTTTCAAGCTAAGTGGCATGTTGCTCTTCAAGATAATGTTATTCTTGCCAAAGGCACTCCATGCTGTTCTAATTCGTCTGTTAACTTCATTCAGAATGTTGCCATTCATGGTGATTTCTTGTCCCAGGTAAATGTAGCTCTGTACTTCTTCAATCACAATGCTGCCTGCCATGACCTTCTGTTTTGGAGCAAATGCATTGAACATAACGTTTGTCTTCTGTGTGCTCAGTTTCAGTCCTACACGCCGGCTAGCCTCTGCTAGTTCTTGTAACGTTTCCTCCAATTCAGAAGGACTATTACTAATGAGAACGATGTCATCGGCAAAACGAAGGTGGTTAAGGAATTCACCGTTTATTTTAAGTCCTTTTTTAACCAGTTCAGTTCCTTAAAGACTTCCTCTAAAACTGCTGTGAAGAGTTTTGGTGAGATGGCGTCTCCTTGTCTTACTCCTTTTCCAAGGTTGATTCTTGCTTTTCCTTTATCCAAACGAATGGTAGCAGTCGCTTTACTAAATATCTTCTGAAGAATACTAATACAGCTTCCGGCTATTCCCATTCTTTCCAGAGCTTTCACTACAGCATGTGTGAACACCGAGTCGAAAGCTTTCTCAAAGTCGATGAAGGCAAAGCAAAGTGGCACTTCATATTCGTTGTGGCGTTCGATAAGTTCTCTAATAAGTTAAATGTGGTCGATCGTGCTATATCCAGTTCGAAAGCCCGCTTGTTCTCTTGGTTGTGCTGAGTCTAATGCTGAATCAAGTCTGTTTGTCAGGACTTTACTGAAGATCTTATAAACAACTGACAAAAGGCTGATAGGGCGATATTTCTGGATATTTTCTCCGTCTCCTTTTTTGAAAAATAGAACCATCATTGCATTATTCTAATCATCTGGTACGTCTGACATCTCAAGGCATTTCGTGAAAAAACTTGCCAGTAACTTGTTGAATTCTTCTCCTGCTTCCTTAATCAGGTCAACTGTAATTCCATCTTCTCCGGGGGACTTTCCTTTCTTCATGGATTTAATAGTCTTGTCAACTTCGCCTTCCATAACCGGTGGACTTCATCTTTTCCTTTCAGTTGCTCTGCTCTTACGTCATTATCATCTTCACATTTGTAAAGTTTATTGTAGAAGTCCTCCACAATTTCGATGATTTCACTTCCATTCTTCGCGATTGTGCCATTTGCTCTCTTGAGTGCAAATATTCCTCTTCTTCCAATGCAGAGCTTTCTCTTCGCAGTTTTCAAACTCTTGTTATCTTCAACCGCCTTTTTGACAAGATTGCAGTTAAACTTCCGAACATCTTCTGTGATGTGTTTCCGTACTGTCTTACAATGCTCCGCATATTCTATTACTGATCTTGTATGATCCATTGTATCTTCTCTTTTTGTCTTCATTTCTCTTCGTTTCTTCTGTGAGTTTCGTCTGTGGTTTGGAAACTTGTTCTCCAGCTACTACTTCCGCTGCTTCTTTTAAGTGTTTAGTTAGTATCCTGTTAATATCTGTGATGTCATCTTCCTGGATGCCACTCTAAGATTTCAAAGCGATTTCGCAGTTCTAGCTGGAATTCCTTTCTGCGTTCTTGCAGGCGTCCAACGCTGATGAACTTCTTTGTGTTCCTGAAAAGCTTTCGTCTTTCTGTTTTCGTGTTTAGAACAAGCTTGCATCTTACCAGTCTGTGGTCGCTTCCTGTGTTGAAGCTATTGAGAACAGTGCAGTCTTGGAGCAAGTGCTTCCTATTTGCCAGAATGTAATCTATTTCACTAGTTGCTCCATTTGGGCTTTTCCAAGTCCATTTACGCTGGGGTTTCTTTTTGAAAAAGGAATTCATGACTTACAGTTGTTCGTACTCTGCAAATTCCACCAGTTTGTTTCCTCTTTCATTTCTTGTACCATAACCATGACTACCAAGAAAATTTTCTTCTTTCTTTTTTTCTCCTACATGGGCGTTAAAGTCGCCCATAACGACTTTAAGATAATAGTTTCCTGTTTGGTTCATCTTGCTAACTTCCTCATAAAAGTCATCGACTTCCTCATCAGAGTAGCTTGTGGTTGGCGCATAGGCCTGTATGATCTGTATCTTGTATCTTCTCGAGAAATTGGATGACCAATCTTGCAATTCTGTCGGAGGCACTATCAAGCTCAATGATTTGATTCTTCCATTTCTTATGAATAAGGAATCCAACACCACTAACTCTTCCGTCGGTTGTTCCTCTGTGGTATAGTATGTGCCCACTGTTCAGCTCAATTTTATCTTCACCTTTTCTTCTTACTTCGCAGAGTTCAATGATATCCCAGTTGATCCTATCAAATTCTTCTTCTAGTTTTTGCAGACGACTCTCTGAGGAAAAGGAACGTCCATTATAGGTAGCCAGGCTCAGTGTCTTGTGGTGGCCAGGTCCGAACAGGATATTTTTAGCACCCTCTGCCTTCATGTCTTGCTGGTTGCCACCGTAACCAGGGACAATCTGGCTGCCGGGAACTGAGGGCCATGGCCGATTTTGAGAAGTAGTCATGTGTTTAGAGAGTAGTGGGCCAAGATCCTCCGCGCTGGCCCAGTGCGTGTTGGAGGAAGCCCATCCGTGTCCGTTCACCATGCACAAGGTAAGATTACTAACAGGCTGCCTCAACTGGAAGGTACGGATTGGACATTAGATTTCTACTCCTAGTTGATTCCTTTAAGTCCTTGAAGGCAATTAGAGGGTCATCCCCTAGTTATGAGTAGAACCCATTTGCAGCCCTTCAAAGAATTATTGAATGCAAAGCAAATATTAACATTCATAACTGAATTAAATCTTCAATCCAAGTTACAAAACAAAAGCACTGGCTTGTAGTTCATTATTTTAAAGATGATTTTAACAAAAATAAAAATTCCACTAACAAAAAAGCAATTTATTGAGTTTGCGCAAAAAATAACGCTATTATAGTAGTCAGTGTGCTTTCCACCATGATGAATCATATCAAATACATGTTCATTGACTGTCATGATTAGTTTTCGCACTGATTCTTGATTGAGATTGTAACAAACACATTCAATTGCTGATGCTATTTCTGCTACTGAAATAAACTGACGATCACTAGCATACATCTGACATGACGTGTCCCCCAAACATTCTCAATGGGATTGAGGTTCGGACTTCTTGACGGCCACTTCATAAAATGAATTTGACCAATCATTTGTGGTGCGAGATGT
Source organism: Rhysida immarginata (assembly GCA_023313115.1). Classification (NCBI taxonomy): domain Eukaryota; kingdom Metazoa; phylum Arthropoda; class Chilopoda; order Scolopendromorpha; family Scolopendridae; genus Rhysida; species Rhysida immarginata. The sequence continues at coordinate 14,537 of JAHWFO010075680.1, read as the reverse complement.
ATAGATGGGCGCATTGTCCATTTAGGTGCTCCAATCAGGTCAGCCATTGGTAACAAATGCTGGGACAGAACACGCTAATAATCTTCTTATTTCTGTCTGCTAGAAAGAACTGTTACTCCAATAAATCTGATTGCATCCCACACTTTGACTAATCCACCGCCGTGTTGTCAAGTATAGAACACCTTGGTTTATTTTGTAAATCGTGCCAATAAAGAACGGTACCATGGACTATCCAAGTTCCAAAAAGCATAGCAGTCATTCGTCGTTCCACGATATGTACTCTCGTGTCCATTGTGGACGTGCTTGAATATGCTCAAATTTCAAAGGTGGTTGACGTTTCATTTCAGTGTTGGGGTTGCTCTTAAACGCCTGTGGACTATAGCTTTGGATATTTTCAGGGTGGACTGATGTAGAATTTGTCGCAGAGAAAGTTCCTGTGGAGTTTTCGTTCGCAAGCTGTCGACCATCTCTGTAAGATACACATTTAGGCCTTCCAGATCGATATTCTGGATTCGGATCTACACCTCTACCTATTATTTTGTAAATAGAAGATGCAGAGCGTCCACATTCCCTTGCAATTTCTTTCACAGATTTTTTTCCAGAAAATGCTTTTAGCATCCAAACATTTCTAATTTCATCAGGTGAAGAAAATTGCTTCTTTTTTGGCATGGCACTTATGAACTTTTACATTGGGTATTCAGTAGAGTATCCTGAGTATTAATGATAATTTTATGTAATTTCAATAAAATTTCATTTTTTACCAGCACCCCTTCACGCCAATACCTAAACGTTTGAGACAGTGGATTTTCCATTTTTTGTTGAAATCATCTTTAAAATTAGTGACTAGAAGCCAATGTAACTTGGATTGAAGATATAATTCACTTATGAATCTTAATATTTGTCTTTGCATTCAATAATTCTTTGAAATCATTAAAAAACACGATTACCTAAATCTTTGAGACGCAGTGTATTGTCAAAAAGTTCTAAAAATTGAGCGATAAAATTTTAAGGATAATTTTTCAATGGGTTGAACTAGTCTATTCTTAAATAAAATTGTAGCTCTCTCTCTCTCTCTCTCTCTCTCGGTCTGTGTGTTTGTGTATTTGTGTGTGTGTGTGTGTGTGTGTGTGTATATCTGTGTGTGTGTGACGACAATGATCTAAAACAACGAAACCAGGCTCAACAAAATAATTATTAAGTAGTGGAAGATTGAGAAATTATTGGTTTCACAATATCCGTCTGTCTGTCCGTCCGTCCCGTTCATATTTTTAGCACATTTTCGTAGAAAAGTGTTTATGTGAACGGTTTATCCAGCTGTCCGTCCGTCCGTTCGTCAGTAGACACAATTCCAACAATGCATCGCGTTGCAATAGAGGGAGTGCGTGTAGTGAATTGCTGGAAGAGACGAATTATCCTCGCATTGGGGAAAACGCGTGATGAGCACTTCGGTTCGCTCTGCGCTCTAAACGTTAATAAGATGGTGCACGTGATTGACGATTATTGAAACGGGAGGTCGATTTCTAAATCAAAAGAACTTTTTTATTCGTAGGCTTATTATTTATTACGATAACTTAAAAACGAATTAACTTTTTCACATTCTGTTTTCAGCAATCCATTAATATGGTACAGAGTACGAACAAGTTCGAACGTGAGATAACTGGAACAGGTACGGGCTCTATTGGTATCATTATGTTACCCCCTTAAAAATTTCATATAACCAGATATGGCATGTAATATATCAAACAAATCGTCACGACATCTCATGAACGAATATATAAGAGTAACCAGTGATAGCAGATATTGGTCTAGTGGGACGTGTACGTAAAAGGATGTCTCGTGAATGAAAATAACGCGTAAATAATCAGAGTGGGAATTGTTTAGTACTAGTAGTACATGTTTTAATGGTACCGTTGTAACTTTAAATGCTAAGTTATGGCATGTAATATATCAAACAACTCGTAACAACGTGTCACGAGTGAATATAACGAGTAATTATCAATAAAGTAAAGGAGTATGTTATAAGAAATTATTAATTTGATGGTCTCCTTTTTTATGTAAAAGTTGTAAATAATAAATAATAAATAGAAAAAAAAGAAAAATCACCAATGTTGAATATGTTTTGAAGTGAAGAAAGTCTTGATGAATGATTCTTGAAGAAAGTCTGTTGTTAGTTGGAAAAAATGAAGTTCACAGGCACAAGAAATGAAAGTTCACAGGTAGAATATAATTTTGAAGGGGTAGTCAAAAGAAAATGATGAAAAACTTGAAGTCTTGATGTATAAATATAGTAGTGAAATTTAACATTTTCGAGGTATTAATCTCATCATCAGAAATGAAGATTTGAATGAAATTTAAGTTGAAATAAAATATAATAATTACCGGATTTTGCAAAAGTTCTGTTACACATGTGAGGACCCCCGCAAAAATGACATAACTACAAGTGTGATGCAGTTAGACACAGTTTTTGTCAGAACTGATACTTGTGTGTACACAATGCGTATTAATCGATATAACCGCCAACGGCGGCAACCACACGCTCTAGGCGCGGTATAAAGGCCCGACAAACGTTACAACTGTAGTCTTTCTTCATGGCGGTCCACACGCGGTTCACAGATGCTTTCAGCTGGTCGACGTTGTAACGGATCTTGCAGGCCTTGCTCTCGATAAGCGCTCACACGCTGAAGTCAAGAGGGTTGAGGTCTGGCGACTGAGGAGGTTAAAATTCCTTCGACCAGAAGTTCATCTTCATCCCCAGCCACTCTTGAACGGTCTTGGCATTGTGGGCCGGGGCACCGTCTATTGAGAGAGGTAGACCACATTCCTCGTCACCTTTTTCACCCAAGGCAGAACGTTCTTGGTCAATATGTCCTTGTAGTCGGCCGCGGTAAGCCTGTAACCGGTCGGGAACCAGATTGACGGAATTTTCACGCCATTCGACGCCACGACGCCGAGCATCATTGCCGAGGCCGACGCGGAGGCATATTTGTAGAACATACATGGTCTGGGCAACATAGGGTAGAGTTGTGCCAACAAACAAACTAGAAACGTCCAGACGTGGCATCATGAGTAAGATTGGAAGACAGGGGTAAGAAGCACTCTTTATTCTCAACACTATGCACCTTAAATATCCCCGCCCCCCAAAAAACACCCCTAACACTACACGCAACTCCTAAAAAATTTCTTTCTTAGCTTTATGCGCCTCAATTCTAACAGCTTGTTATGTACTCCATTTTGTTTGGTTTGGTTTGTTTGGTATTAACGTCCTTTTCAACTGCCATGGTCATTTCAGGACGGCGTTATAGGGGCCGCAAATCTTGCCTCGCAAGGGTTCTTTAACGTGCAGCCGGCAAACGACTACACGGGATCAACGGCTTTACTTCCTTTCCGAAGGAAGTGCGTGATCTCAGGATTTTCCCCCTGATAAAATCCTCGTCATCCTCGGCCGGGTTCGAACCAGCGTCCTCGGGCATCAGAGGCGATCACGCAATCACTGAGTTACCGAGGGCGACTGTACTCCATTTGGATGTTACACGGTGAAGACATCACCCTCTACCACCACCCCCTTCAATACACGCGTTCGGGACGGATTTCAAAACCCCCTAAAAGACTGACTTCCGGGAAGTAAAAACTTTAGAGGGGAGGATTGTAATGGCAACATAAGCAAGCGCTAATGATGACGTAAGCGAATTCCTTATCTGTGACGCAGGCCAGTCCGTTGAAAGCAACCAATAGGATTGCGACTGATTCATGCTAAATATTGTTCCCCATTGGTCATATATAGATTGTCATGTTTAGTATAGATAACACTCGGAAAATAAAGTTTAGTATTCTCTCAACCTTCTTCGTCTCTGTGTGTCTCGTTATTTCATCCATTACAATACTAATAAGCTATGGATAACAATAGCTGTAACAACTCGTAAGGAATTGGTTGATATATTGCATGCCATATCTCAGCAGTGAAAGTTCCAGCAGTACCGTATGGTACCATTAAAACACGTACAATTAAACAATTCCCGTATCATTATTTACGCATTATATTCATTCATGAGACGTCCTTACAAGTTGTTACAGGACATGTTTGATATACACGTATTATATGCCATATCTTAGCACTGAAAGTTCCAACAGTATCATATGGTTACATTAAAACACGTACAACTACACAATCCCCAACTGTCAGCGATTAAGGTGAAGAAAAATAAAAGAAAAGAAATTAAGAAATCGGAGAGAGAGAAAAGAAATTGGAGAGTGGAGCGCCGGACAGGGAAGCGACCCCCGCGACAAATGAAGAAGGTCGGGCGAGTCGGCAATGAGAGAAGAGAAGAGCAAAGGGGAGATGGGAGAAAAGACAAAAAAAGAGAGACAGAGAGTGCTGGATTCCAACAAGTGAAGTTCGGAAAGAACAGAATGAAGGCAAGGGAATATTTGAAGAAAAGATATTTCGGACTGTAAAGAGAAAGCAAAGCGAGCGAGCGAGATGGAAACGTTCTTCTGAAAGGAAAGGAGATTTCGATGGATGGTGTAAGATACGAAGTAGGAAAAATACGCCAGAGCGACAGCCCCGTCAAGGTGTGCCCACGCGGATAACTGAGACGACAGCGGAGAAGCAAAAGTGACCACGTCGATATTTGCTGGCAACGAAAATAAGAATCCGTCGTGCAAGTGCTCTTCCGAAATCGCGCAAGGTGCAGCGTGCGAACTGGCGCCAGCGACCGCGCGCTGTATTGCTTGCGATAGGGATTCTTCTGCCGCCAATTCACGTAAGTGAAATTTCTTGTTTCATTTAAGTTATAACTGCTAACTTTAAATGTCTCACACTTCAACTAATCCAATGCATTCTACAGTGGGCATATTTATTATGTTTTTGCAGTGACGAAGCTCCGAAAGTGATGTGTCTTTGATATCATATTAATTCTATGTATTCTTTGTATTTTTCTTTGAAGTGTTTCCTTATGGCGAGAAGCCCCGACATTTCGGCCCCACTCTCCAGTGCTCACCTGCCCGAGCCCGTCCAATATACGAGTTTATGTAGGACCAGGGTTCGAGGCCTTAATATTAATTTAACAAAGTAAGCTAGCCATTGAATTAAAAGACCTTTAATTTTCAAGAATGATAAGGACTAAACTTAAAGCTAATCAAGATTAAGAAGAGTATAGTGATAGTTCTCATAATCTTTTACGCAGTTTACATCTTGCTAATATCAGAATATTTTTCTACGTAGGAGGGAGCGCCTACTCTCCTCCTAGTAGGACATGGACCTTTCCGAAGGTGGGTGTCAAGGCTTATTTGGAAGACATCGGTCCATAAGAATTTACTTTATGATTTTATTCACTATAAAAATAATTTGCTTGTTTAACTTTTGGATATCAACCTTAATTGACTATTACGATTTATCTGTAGATTTCAGTTTAATTTCATTAAATAATTATTTATTAAATACTACGAGGTCCTTCCTCCTTACTCTGTTGTCATATCAAATAGTCATGTGACACCAACATTCCCACTAACATTATTACGCCTTATATTCATTCATGAGACGTCCTTACACGAACATGGGCCACTAGTCCAATATCTGCTATCACTAGTTACTCTTAAATATTCGTTCATGACACGTAGTGACGATTTTTTGATATATTACATCCCATATCTGGTTATTGGAAATTTTTAAGGGGGTATGGTAATGGTTCCATTAGAGCACGTGCCACTGTACCTATTCCGGCTATCTCACCTTCAAACTTGCTCGTGCTCTGTCCCATGTTAATGGATTGGCGAAAACAAGAGTGTGAAAAAGTTAATTCGTAATAAATAATAAGATCCCTAAGAATAAAAAATTCTTTTGATTTAGAGACCGATCTCCCCTTTCAATAATCGTCAGTTACGTGCATTCTGCACGCGCACCATCTCAACAAAGTTTAGAGCACGCGCAGAGCCGAACCGAAGTGCTCAGCATGCGTTTTCTCCAATGCAAGAATGATTTGTCTCTTACAGCAATTCACAACACGCACTCTCTATTGCAACGCAATGCATTGTTGGAATTGTGTCTACAGACGGACAGACGGACGGACGGACAGCTGGACAAACCGATCACATAAGCATATTTTCTACGAAAATGTGCTAAAAATGGGTATATGTGTATTTTACGAGCGCGAGTCAAATGAAAGTAAGCCAATGCGAATATATACAAACGGAGTAATTTATTTAAAAGTAGTCTCCATGAGCATTTAGACATTTGTCCCATGATTAATGAGTCACGTGATTCCCTTCTCATAAAATTCTTTGGGTTGCTGCTTCAAATGTTTGTAACTGACCCCTTCACGTCAACATCCGACTCGAATCTGGTTCCCTTGGCCTGTTTTTTCAATTGCCCGAAATTATGGAAATCGCAAGGCGAGAGGTCAGGGCTGTATGGGGATGTTACAGCGTTTCCCACTTGAACCTTTCCAGTTTTTCCTTAACGTGAGGACGGGCATTGTCGTGTAGCAGATGACCCCATTCGTGAATTTTCCAGTCGTTTGTTCATGATAGGGACACGCAGCTGATCCAGTGTTTCACAATATCGGAAACGATTGATAATCTCTCCAGGTTTAACAAATTTGATCAGTAATGGCCCCTGACGATTGAAAAAAAAAGGCAACAACACCTTTCCGGCGGAAATGACAGCCTTTGCTTTCTTTGGGAGTGGTGAATTCAAATGTTTCCACTTGTAACGAGCCGGGAGACTGCGATCACCTCTCGCCCAAGCTCGCTACGAGTTCGTCAATGCTAGTCACCCGTGTGTGTGTGTGGGATCGTAGCATAGATAGACTGAGACTCCAATTAACGGGAATATAACACATTTATTTACATCTAAACTTATAGGGGTACGTTGGTGCGGAGCGGGATGCTCCCCGACTCTCTCTCTCTCTCTCGAAGGTTGGCGGTCATCTCACGAAAGCCAACATCACATCTCAGCGCCTGAGAATACATCTGGGTAGGGCACGGGACACCCCCCTCCGGTCACCCACACGGGCCAGGCGGCCACCCACAGCCGGGCGACGCTCCACAACTCCTACCCCCGTCACTGTCCCAGGGACAGGGTATCGAATTCACCCTTCTGATCCACAAATCACCGAGTCTCCGGTGAGAGAAATTGACCAGAGACACTACAAAACACTCCCTGCCCCGAACACTACAAAATTCAGAGAGTCGAGTTGCAACACCACTGTAAGCTTTGCCGTCGTGTTTCAGGCTTGTAGTGGTGGCACCATGATTCGTTCCGGGTCACAAATGCAGAGAAGAAGGCGTCACCCTCATTGCGATACCGGATCAGATCAGTCAAGGCAGCGCCGAACCTCTCCGTCTTCTGGCTGTCGTTCAAAATCTTGGGCATCCATTGAGCACACAAGAGCCGATAACCGAGATGGTCATGACTTATGGTGTGAACCGAACCGTGACTGATGTTCACACGCTCTGCCAGTTCGTCGATGCTTATCCTCCGTTCTTGTCTAATTGTGTTGGGGATTGCACGGTGGCTTTGGCCCGGTCTTGGATCGTCTTTGCAACTTTCACGTCTTTCTTTGAACCGTTTGCTCCAACGCTTCACAGTGCCCAATGAAATGCAATGTTCGATGTACACGGCAGCCATATGGCAACTAATTTCGAGTTGGGAATCACCTTCAGCTGTCAAAAACTGACCACACCACGCTGTTCATCTTTTGGACCCTCCATTATGTTACGCAACCGTGTTCAACCCTGTGTTATGAGAGCATTAAACCATTTTTATCCTAACACCTACGTGTCATTTTCGTAAATGAGAGATGCCTGTGTGCTATGCACATGCGTCGCAGATAATGGACCGAACCATTTTTGCGCGGGATGGTTTGGCTCATTTTCGTTTGACTCGTCCTCGTAGTGTACAAAGGCTCATACTAATTCAGGATTCGTTAATATTTACGGAAAATAAAGATAAAACTTAACGAAATGTTAACGTACTAGCCGCGTATACTTTAAATATAATTTCTTTGCAAATTCCGATTTATCCGCCGCTAAAAAGTTGGTTATCCGGATCGCTACACAATAAGCTGGCATCTTAAGTTCTGTCTTGTAACAGGCTTAAGATGTCACTTTACAGTGAGCGGTCCGGATAACCAACTTTTTAGCGACGGATAAATCGGAAATTGGTTAAGAAATTATATTGAATGTATATGGTACGAGTGCATCAACATTTAGTTAAGTTTTATCTTTGTTTTCCGTAAATATTAATGATTCCTGAATTTGTATGAACCTTCGTATACTAAAATACATACAGGGTGTTGCTAAATTTCCTGTCAAAAATGATAGGGGTGTTGAATATGCGATTCTAAGCAAAAAAGTTCATATGAACATGGGTCCGAATTTGAACGATAACTGAGACATGAACAGAAATAAAAATGCCGGCACTAAGATCAAAAAGTTAATAACTCACTTTCTATAACACCTAGGATAATTAAGTTTAAAGAAATAATAGGGTACACAGGCCCGTAGTCAGAGGGGGGGGGGGTCGACGACCAACCCATTATGGAAAAAGGTCCGCAATTTTTGAAAATCGACCCCCCCCCAAGATAACGTCTTGGCTACGGGCCCTGGTACATAAAACTGTGCATTCCGTTAAAATTTGAACGAATTCCAACGAGTACTTTCCGAATTACGCACTCAACATCATAACACATGCTCACATGTGAGTACTAACCACCAAGTGTTACAATGTTGACTATGTAACTCGGTGTGCCCCCGAGCGCGTGGGAGGGGGGGAGCAACAAGTCCTCCGACCCGTAAAAGTTAACCACGCGCGATGGGGACGGGTTGTAGAGAATGACTCGCGGAGGGGAGGTGACACTTAGCTGAAAGGTAGGTGTGGTGGGTAATGAAAACAAATCATTCTAATTAGTAATGTTTAATAATCATAAAATTGTTACAATTCATCAAATAAATTGGGGCCCCGATCAAATTTTCTTCTAGCAAATAAAAAAAAACATGCATAATATTTACTCTAAAACTCTCCCTTTAAGCATATTAACACAAGACAAAAATGGAATTAATGACTAATCCAACATTTAACAATCATATTACAAAATCAACAAATGCTTAACACATGAGATTTGGGAACCGTAACATACACAAAACTCCGTCATGCGCAGTGTTGTAAGTAATGAGATATCCAGCTCGGTATCAAACAACTCTGGTGAGGGAAAACAACACATGAACGTGTCACGCCCTCCTTTTCAATCACTCCCACCCTTAAGATTCGGGAGAGGAGAGGGGAGGAGAGCTGTAACCCCGTGAAATACTACCAATACCAAAACGTTTTACCCCCACTCAAGATCGTTATTAAGATCTTCCCACACTGTTGCCACGCATATTTTAATCATCTCTAAAAAAAAGATGCAAAAACATTCCCCTTCTGTTTCTCATGTGCCAAACTCCGCGTGCAAAAAACACCAGCTTAACCTTCGAGTGTTAAATTCTCACGCAACTATTACTAGGACTTATTCTTAACTATTACAGTTATCATTAATAGTCCGAAACCATTAAACGTTTTGACGAATAAAACGAGCACAGAAATGAGCGTCTTGTAATTAAGAACGCAGACGTTCTTAGCGTCACGTAATGGTGCAGTGATACACCTAGGTTCCTCAAGTTCCGCCGTGGCAGAGCAGGTTCAATTAAAACTAAATTTCACTAAGCGGCACCACACCTTCTTGCACTGTGCATCAGCCTATCTTCATAGGGGACAAGACTAATAAAGAACAATCCCACCGATCACAAGATGATCTTGACTAAGTTTCTTATCTTGGATGGCGGCCGACATTCTTTTCTGAAACATGACGTTCACGAAGCAATCCTCATTCCTTGAGTGGTAGACGCTTGTCGCAACCAAACGATCCTTCCCGAAATTTCCGCTACAGCCGGTCACATACGACTCTATGGGACTTTAATGACGGGTAGCCACAAGTTCCGCCTAACAAAGCTTTCTTGTTATATTTTTTAATTAAACTTTGCTGAGCGTCTTTCATAACGACAAACATAAAACATTCGTTCTGCCCCGGGCTTCTCTGCATTACCACACACAAAACAACAAAAAAAAAACGCGCTCGACAACAAACGAAGCAAGCAATTGTTATTACATTGTTGCTAACAAAAATTTCTGGGAAAGCTGCGACAACAACAAGAGCTTGCGCTCTGCTTCTTAAATCATTGTCATAGCTTCTCCAAGGGTACAAAAACAAACTCCTTAATTATTTAAATTAATCTCTTACAAACTAAAATAACCTATTCTTAATAAAACCAGACAATCTTTAACCAAACACACCTTTTTTTCACACCAACCATCTGCACACCTAATTAACCTACACCCAGTCACATTCCCCGTCTTGGCTACGGGCCCTGGTACATAAAACTGTGTATACCGTTAAAATTTGAACGAATTCCAACGAGTAGTTTCCGATTTACGCACTCAACATCATAACACAAGCTCACATGTGAGTACTAACCACCAAGTGTTACAATGTTGACTATGTAACTCGTAAACTACTCGTTGGAATTCGATCAAATTTTAACGGTATGCACAGTTTTATGTACCCTATTATTCTCCCAAATTTCATCATCCAAAATGTTACAGAAAGTAGGTTATTAACTTGTTGATCTTAGTTTTGGCATTTTTATTTCTCTTCATATCTCAGTTAGCGTTCAAATATGAACTTTTTTGCTTAGAATCGCATATTCCATCACCTCCATCATTTTTGACATGAAATTTAACAACACCCTGCATACAGAAAAATCCTGTATGCCGAAAATTGTTGTCTACTCTTCTTAGTACCTCCCCCCCCCCCGAGGAATTCTGGGTATGCCACTGGTAGACAGACTGTATAAATGCAACTAATTTCGTATTGGGAAACACCTTCAGCTGTCAAAAACTGATCACACCATGCTTGATCATCTTTTGGACCGTCCATTATGTCACGCAACCGTGTTCAACCCTGTGTATGAGAGCATTAAACAATCTTTTATCCCAACACCTACGTGTCACTTTCGTAAATGAGAGATGCCTGTGTGCTATGCATATGCGTCGCAGAAAGTGGACCGAACCATTTTTGCGCGGGATGGGTTGGCTCATTTTCGTTTGACTCGCCCTCGTAGTGTACAAAGGCTCATAATAGTTTATAAATAATTTTAAGCGGAAGTAACCATGTGGTAGCAGTGGTAGTCTAAATAAATTGCAGTTTCGGAATATCTTTTACAAGAACGAATAAAGGGAAAGACAAATCGGTCTCTCCATGAAATTTCTCCGTCGTGTTTAAGAGTGTTTACAAAGAAAAAGTTCAGCGCATTATTTACAGAAGCAGTCTCTTTTCATGAAAGCGGTACGTATTAGGCGGTGTTTATAGGGTTCTTACTGACAATCATAAACCATTTCGAATTCACTTAAATGAAAATCCACAAAGCTTTGTAGCTTACCAATTCTTGGATTGAGTTCCTGGAGAATACCGTGATATTTTGCTGCTCCAGTCGTCGTCATTCCAATTATATCGTTTTGCCTGAATATTGCTAATTCCTCGCCATGCTCTACCTCTCTCATTCGTCGAGCAATTAGACTAAAATCTCGCTGTAAACGGCACATCTCCTTAGTCTTTTCTTCACGATAATGCTTCATTAAAGTGCGATAGATCGTCCATCTGTATCCTAGACGTACTGTCCAAAGATTTTTATAACCAAACTGGAACTCTTCCACAACGTCTTTCTTTGCCAGCTCTCTTAAACCAATTGCCGTCCTTGTGTTTTTCATTGCTTCGATAATTAAACTACTGCCTCTACAGGTAATTAAGCTCTCTCTTGGATCTTGTATACGAGTAACATCAACGGCCCAAATATCTTGCATCAGGTTATCGTCTCCATAAAAATGAGGTTCATCCTCTTCAATATCAATATCAAGAAAACGGTGACTTTGCTCAAAAGAGGCTATATCTTCGACATCTATAAGGAAGTTCTCTGCAGCATCAGTTCTTTTTTCGACACATAAAGCGGAATCTGGAACAGTTTCGGATAAAGGAGTTGAATTATGTTTTACTGGTTGGGAAATTTTTTTCCTATCCTGCTGAAAATCATCTAAAAGAAAATCTTGAAGTTCCAATTCATCCACGTAGTCTTCAAAAGTAAAACCAAGCCAAGAACTCAGTAATGACCTGGGGCATGAATTTGAATAACAAGGATCGTAGCCGAAATAATCAGCGAAGTCATCTATAAGACGCCTTGAAATTTCACGAAACCATTCCGATTCTAACGCATTTTCATGCAATATATGCGTGCTTAATTGAGATAAATTTTTTTCTATGCATTTTATCTTTTGTTCTGTAGAGGATAATTTTGAGCGAAGTTCATCTAAATTGTAGAAAATATTTTTTGCCCTCAGTTTGTTTTTCTTCATTTCTTCGCGAATACATTTTATGTTATAATGAAATAAACCTTCGTTTTTGGATCTCCCACCAACTCTCACTAATTTTCGTGTAAATTTCAAAATTCCTACCAAAAACTGATCAAGAGCATGGTTTGTATAGCAGACAACCAAAATCGGGGCTGCATTACCAAGAATATTCCAAACACGTCTGTTTTCTAGCAAGACCTGTACAATTTTCATCCCAATGAAGGTTTTACCTGTTCCTGGAGGGCCTTGAATAACAGCTACGGAGTTTGTTAAAGCCAAGTGAAGAGCTCTTCGCTGCGAATCGTCCATGGATATTTCTTGAGTTGATGGAAATGTATTAATTTCTAGCACTTGTATTAGACGAAGATCGTGTAATTCATCCTTTAACAAGCAAGAAATATTGTAATTTGAATCGGGTGTTAAATATTTTGGGGGGTTCATACAATTGTCCACTTCAACGATGTACTTTTTCAAAGGCATTTGCTCCGGATTGATTTTTTGTAACCCCGACAAAATGTGTCTATAGGATTCGAAATAAGCCTGCGATTCTACCATTACATACTCCGCTTCCTGGTGTTCTTTATTTTCCATCTCATATGCTGAGGAATCCTCGAATTTCACGGTTACAATTCCGTGTTCTAATTCTTCAGGTTTCCTATCGGAAACGGTTGCAAACATAACACTTTTAAATTCGTTTGCAGAGAAACAAAGCAATGAACCAAAGATTAGCCTTTTTGACATATCCCATCTCACATATTTCAGAGGAGCCAAATCAAATTGAACTTTATGAAATACTCCCATCTTGTTATAAACATAATCGATGATCTTTACTTTGGTGTAAACCCTGATATCCTTAGATTTAAATTTTTTGCGTTTCTGTGCATTTTGCCGGCTGATGAAGTCCAAAATTCCCAGTCTAAGAGGCTGCATAAAATCTTCTCTTAAGAGACGAAAATGAACATCTAAATAGTGATCAACGTCTTTGAATTTCCCATCAATTATATTTTTGCGAAGGAAAGGCTTCGTATAACATGTAATTTCTTGGATTTGAGGAATGACTGGAATTTCGCGAAAATCATCTGGAGGTTCATCGTCGTTCATGTCGCTATTCGTTTTTTTCCTGGTTCGTTCTGCTAAATCCTTACTTTCTTTTTCTTTGAAGCAGTGCATTTTCCCTTTCAATTCCAGGAGGCTTTTCTTTATCTCTTCTGAGTTCTGGAGACCTTTGTTCTCGTAAGTTTCCATCAAAGTGCAACACATGGTAACAGATGCTGTCATCCCTTCCGTTGCTGCACTCGGCATTCGGCCAAATATGGCCCACCCGATGTCTGCTACAAGAGAAAATATATCGCCTTCTATCATTTCAGTCCCAATCATTTTCACGAGATAAACAACGATATGGTTTTCGAATAATTTAGAAGATAGGACAGTGGCCATCAAATGATTCTGATTTTCTCTAAGGATCTGCACACTAAAAGCTCGACTCAAGACCTTCAAAAGGATTATCAAGCGGGTGCTTTCTATTTTGTCGGCGTTCACTAATTCAGGTAAACCGCTTCTTCTTTCAATTAAAGTTAAAATTATGTCGCTCGCCTGCTGCGATAGAAGCTCATTCAGCTTACAAAAGGAAATAGAGTTCACTCTATAAAGACTTCTGCTTTCCTTAGAATTTTTATGATAATTGTTATTATGAGAGGTGTCGTTGTATGAAGATGAGCGCTTCAATGGCAACATTTTGATCGACTTCCTATTCGTTCCGTCTTTCGTCCTGGTTGTCTGTTCTCTAAAATTCTTTGCTAAACGAATTCGTTTCCTATCATGTTCTAGAGAGAGAGGTTCTGCCCTCTTTCTCTTCTCCACTGTCCTCTTATGAGCTTCTGTCCTCTCCATTGCTCTCAGGTGAATTTCAGCAATTTCTTAATTTGAATTTTCTATTATCATTTGATTTTCAAGATTCTTCATAAAATATGTCACCTCTTATTTTGCAACTGAAAAAAAAAGGTTTTCTGTTACTATCATTTGTTAATATATGTATTTAAATCAAATAAAAGCATTAGCTAAGCCTATAATAAAAAAGAAAATAACAATGGGGCTCATACTA
>JAHWFO010075679.1:0-18801 GCA_023313115.1 Rhysida immarginata | reverse complement strand
GTTAAGATAAACACAAAACGTCCTATGAACATGGGTCCGAATTTGAACGATAACTGAGATATGAACAGAAATAAAAATGCAAACGCCAAGTTCAACAAGTTAATAACTCAGGTTCCGTAAGGCCTAGATTAATGAAATTTGGAGAAATAACAGGGTAGTATACCGTTAAAATTTGATCTAATTCTAACAAGTAGTTTCCGAGTTACTCATTTACTTGTGAGTACTAACTAGCACTTGTTACAATTTTGACTGTGTAACTCTGAAACTTCTCGTTGGAATTCAATCAAATTTTAACGGTATACACAGTCTTATGTACCCTGTTATTCCTCCAAATTTCTTTAATCTAGGCTTTACAGAACCTGAGTTTTTAACTTGTTGATCTTGGTGGCGGCATTTTTATTTCTGTTCATATCTCAGTTATCGTTCAAATTCGGACACCCCCATGTTCATAGGACGTTTTGTGTTTATCTTAACCTCTATAATACCCCCTTTAAGTATCTTACATTCGATGTAAATCACCCTGTATGTGTATTTTAGTATACCAAGGCTCATACTAACTCAGGATTCGTTAATACTTTCGGAAAATTGACATCTTAAGCCCGAGTTCTATGGGATAGCGGGTTTAAGATGTCAGCTTGGAGTGTAGTGGTCCAGATAACCAACTTTTTAGTGACTGATAACGCGGAATGTGCATAAGAAATTACACTGAAAGTATATGCTGCTAGCACGTAAACATTTCGTTAAGTTATATCTTTATTTTCCGTAAGTATTAACGAATCCTGAATTAGTATGAGCCTTGATATACTAAAATACACATATACCAAAATAAGTATGCAAGAATGTTCCAGGGGGGGGGGGTTCTATGTTACCCTGAAATGCTTGCAGTAACATTTATTGATAGTGTTTTTTATATTCTATCTGAGAGTTTTTCCGCGATAGTCGATCATATGACCGATATTATCGAAAGCTTCCTGTAGAGTTCAGAGACTGGAAAAATTAAAAAATGCACAACTATGTCGATGTGCGGAAAACTCCTGTCTTGTGCCCAATGTGTTGGAAAGAATTGTTATTCAGTGATTCAGATTCATACTACGACGTTAATATTTGGTGAATATAGCCATCAGAATATACAGGGTGGTCATAAATTATTAAGCACATTTTGACAGTGAATATTTTATTAACCAAGAAATGTACACACTTCTTGTGAACATCATTGAAAAGTACAACTCAAACAGTTTGTCAGGTGTTACTATCACCACCAGGCGGCAGCACTGTTTGGCGTAGGAACACAAAACGCGAAAATGGCGACCGTGCAGCAGAAAGCAATGTGCATTCTTTGGTTTCATGAGCAGAAATCCGTGATAGCAGTTCAACGGCAATTCCGCTTGGAATATGGACAACCTGCTCCTGGAAAGGATTCCATAAAGGACCGCATGTACTCCAGCAAAGTGCGTGATCTTGATGAATTGAAGGAAAGGATTGTGGCCGTCATTGCAACAGTGACACCTGAAATGCTGCGGAATACATGGCGTGAAATCGAATATCGAATGGATATTCTGCGAGTCACTGCAGGAGAACACGTGGAAGTGCTGTAACTTCGGAATATTACGGAAAAAAACTGTTTGAGTTGTACTTTTTAATGATGTTCACAAGAAGTGTGTACATTCTTGGTTAATAAAATATTCACTGTCAAAATGTGCTTAATAATTTGACCACCCTGTATACTCAGTGACTCAATTAGAGATAATTTCCGAGTTAGAGATTCATACAAAGTAAAAGTGAATTGCATGCCGTTAAATAAAACCAAAATTAATATCAGTTATGAAATAATAAACCGAATCTACAAATAATTTCCAGTTTTTATTTGAAAAATTAACTCCCTACATAAATCTGATCTGAAGATTCGTGTTAAGCATCGTGGTGGTTCTCGAAAACTCCCTGAACTCGCGGCAAAATTTTCAGAGAGTATTGAAGGTTCTCGGACAGGTTCTCACGATTCTCCACGAGAATTCAGAAATGCCAAGAGCCCCTCTCCGAGAATAAACATTCAATCCCTCTTGTTGGAGACTTCCCAGATCTCTCGGAGAGAGTAAAAAAAAACAACAAAAACCACTACCATTAAATTTCTTATTTCTGTATAAAGTGTGGTTTCCACTTCACCAGAAACCAGAATCAGAAAATCAAAACTGAAATTTTCTGGTAAGAATGATCAGTTTCCATTCTGGTGGTGTGAGCTGTTCCACATTTAACAGAAAAGTACGTCGGAAAATTAGAACCCCATCTGCCATCAATTTACTATCCTACAAAGATCCCTTATA
Organism: Rhysida immarginata; assembly: GCA_023313115.1. NCBI lineage: Eukaryota > Metazoa > Arthropoda > Chilopoda > Scolopendromorpha > Scolopendridae > Rhysida > Rhysida immarginata. The sequence continues at coordinate 16,483 of JAHWFO010075679.1, read as the reverse complement.
AGAGATTTGTATTTGCTCATAGCCTACAAAGATAAGAGATTTGTATTTGCTCCCTTATCATTGTAGGCTATGTCCTGCTACTCCAAATATAAAATAGACTATCAACAAACCATAGCCACAGATTATGAATACAGAATGAATAGACTGGATTCGAACCTGTACCTGCAAAATAGTACACCTGCAGCATAACACTGCACTACAACAATACGCTTAAATTTAATATCAATATTTTGGTATTTATAAACAAATCACATTGGTGATAAAGCTTTCATGAAGTTTTTTTTTTCCCCTGGAAGCTCAACCAGGTGAATGCAGAGCAGCTTCTTTTCAATATTCTTTTCATTTTTAGCCATATTCTTTGGAGTTCGCCAATGGAAGTGGAGAGATTGCAGGCTCGATTCTATAGAGACAGTAATGGCGGTGAGACGCCAGACCGACAGCAGCGAAGCCGACGCGATGACGTCGTGGCGATGCTGACTTCTGATTGGTCTTCCATTCTGTGGCAAAACTGAATGGAAAGGAAGGGACGTCATAAGAATTTTCCGTTGGGTTCTGTTCTGGCGTGATTCTGGTAATGTGGAAACCACGCCTAAGATTGACAGAGTTGGGTCAGTTATTGCTTTGCATAATGTGAAACAATGATTGATCCGATTATGCAATTACTATAGGCGCACTCTCCTTCGTGTTATGAAATGAACTATCGTGAGAGTGAGTCATGTGATCAGAGTAAATCATAGAGGCAGTGTGAAGGACAGAGTGTTAACGATAAACTGTGGGGTTTTTTGTTTTTTTTTATAATTGTGAACTGTGATAGAGAAGTTTTAATGTCAATGCTTAATACCATGTAAACAATTGTAAATAAGCGTATTGTAAATGCTGTCGACTAAAGTAGCAGCGAGGAATCAACTGCCCCCTGTAACTAAAATAGGTTTGAGTATGTATCATTATTTTGCTCCCAGACAGAAGACTTCGTAGACTGAGGGTTATGTGAGGCATGAAGCACCGAGAATAGTAAAATTTTCCTTTTTGGGCCACCCTGTAGCATATTCATTTGGTATCTATTCAAGCTTATTAGATTCGATAATGTTGTAATAAATATTCATTTTAACAATTATTTTACTATAGGGCTCCCGACGACCTACTACTATTCCAGGATTAGACCCATCAACTGTTGGGTATGAGAAAAAAATTTTTTTTTTCTTTTAATATCTTAGATCCTTTATAATCTCAAGATTCCAAAAATTTTGCTATGTTATTAATATATTTTTTTTTTTTCCGTAGAGATGGAAATTTAGCGGATATTGATCAAGCTGGGAGTCTCCATGAATTTTTGAAAAAGACACATGAGAAATTTGGCTCCATAACTGGATTCTGGTTGGCCGATCAGTATGTTGTAAGCATAGCTTCTCCGGAGTTATTTAAAGAACATCAGAAAGCGTTTAACCATCCAGGTTGGAAGAATGGTTTTATCTTTAAGTGTTACTAAATTTTAAGCTTTTTAAAAGTATGTCAAACTTATCTTTCTCTTTAACACAGATATTTATTTCAACCATTTGCAATATTTACTGGGATTATATTCGGTGATGTTTTCCAATGGAGCACAAGCTAGAACAAAGAGGAAAGTTTTCCTTGATTGCTTCACTGATGAAAATCTGAAAATCTTCCTCAAGCAGTTTATTGAGGTATCCCTAGTTCTTTTTATAGCTATTAGCATTGGTTTATGTTCTTAATATTTATCTGCAGTGTTCTCGTGAATCCCTTGTAGATGGGTATATACTCCGCTAAATTTACTATTAGAATAGATTTAACTGTAGATAATACAGAGACTGTTAAGTAAAGAGACCTGGCAATATCTCAAAAACATGTAATAACTTTTCGGATACGGATAAAGTCACTTTTTCTTTATCCATACTTGCAGATTTGAAGACGTGCTATTATTGTCTCAGAGGGCGCTGCATTAGTTTCGGTTTGAATGTTATGGTTTCGCTTTTTCGTAACACGTGGGTTGCAACCGTCGAATCGACTGCGTCGATGAAGTCAGACTTAATCGTCTTTCGTAACTGTCCCTGGATTCAAGTGTACTTTGCTTTGGCATGCAAATCCCGCCGACGATTTCGGCATTATTTAGCGTCACAGTATTGAATGCCGCAGGTTCGACCCCGACCAAGGATGACAAGGATTTTCTCGGGGAAACTCCTGAGATCATGCACTGCCTTCGGAAGGGAAGTAAAGCCATTGGTCCCGTGTGGTCGTTTACTGGCTGCACATTAAAAAAACCCTTGCGAGGCAAAATTTGCGGCCCCTTTAACGTCTTGAAATGACCATAGCAGTTGAAAAGGACGTTAATACCAAACAAACCAACCAACCAACAATATTGAATGCAGGTCGACATTCAATGCACGAAAATAATTGCTCATAAATGGATACGACAGATACAAGCATTGAGCTAAACTTTACACTTTTGTATCATCGATGGTTGTTTCTGTCTTATACATTTACGAGCAATTCCTTTTGTATATTGAATGTCATCCCGCATTCGCTATGTGACGCTAAATTATGCCAAAATTGCCGGGGAGAAAAAGAATTGTCGTTTTTTAATATTATTATGTATCAGGGATCAGGAAGGAAGGAAAGAAAAGAAGTGAAGGAGGGATGTTCGTGTTTAGTTGTATGACATCATATAATAACAATCCATTAGTGCACGTTGACATCACGTACGAATTGTACTTATGGGTGTGCAAACATTGAACCAGATGGTGTGACGATTGAAGTTTGAATGGGAAACTGAAGAAATGCCAAGTCTCATTATTTTAATGGTCTCTGAGATAATAGCAGTGCCAAGAAAGGGAAACAAACCTCTAGTCCACAAAAGAAATTTATTGAACTCTACCTGCATTTTAGTTGCCTAGTAGCCATCAGTCAGCGGAATACAGAGAACGTGAACTATATCTGAGCTACTTAGTATCTGCTTCTGAAATTGCGTTTGCAGCAAGTGCTGCTCTTTTCATGCAGTCTGAAAATGTGCATAAACTAATGTCTTTAACCTAACAACACCGCGAACAATTCTAGCATTAATTTTTTTAATAGTTTCAATCGTTTGAGCAAACAGAATCTTTTTATCTGCATTTGTGTGTGGAATATTGAGTATTAAAGTTTTTTCCTGGCTTTTGGGTCGCCCTGTATTCTCCATGACATGCAATATAAATATATTTTTTTCTTAATTTTCAGATTGGGGAAGATTTAGTATTAAAACTGAAGAGTTTTCCTAGGGATCAGCATATTGCTCTTCATTCGTATATGAATGCTGTTTCTCTGAAGACAGTCCTGAACATGACATTTGGCAAGTCACTGAAGAATGAAAATAAAATAATAGAGTTCAGTCGTTACTTTCAAATTGTAAGTACCGCATTAGCTTGAATCTAATATCTTGCAAGCTTTTTAATATTAATCATTGCAATTTCAATGATTTCTAATCTTTTTGCGCGTCCTTATTACTGACAATATAGTCCCAAAAATGTATTCATGCGTATCTCTCAGTAATAAAATATCGTGTAAGTGTCCGAGTTATGAGTTAAGGAACATGCATGAAAAGCAAAAGTAAAAGCTTAAAATTAACTTTAGTCAAATTCTTCATGCATACGACGATTTATCTGTTAGCTATCCCGACAGTTACATTAACAAAACTTGTGAAATTAAAAACAAAAAACCCATCAGCAAATATAGTTTACACAAAATAATGAAATGTTTGTGAAATTTCGGGTACATACATGATTCAACAATTAATAAACGATACTGGCGCTACTTTGAACGTGTTCAAGCATGTCCAACTACGACGATGCGCTTTTTCGATCTATCCTTGTTTCCGTGTGTACAATTTGCAACAATAAAGTTGTGCGTGCCTATATATTCTTGTGCTTCAACCGTACGCAGTCACTAGTTGACGTTCCAATATTAAACATGGAACAAAGGGCAAATATTAAGTTTTAAACTTGGAAAACCCACTCCGGAAAGTTACAAGTTGATAAAGCAAGTGTATATTGACCATGCAATATCTCTTGTATGCGTTTTTGAAAGGTTTGCTAGATTTTGTGGTCATTGGGAAGAGCTGAAAGATGAACACACGGGACGTCCGAAAACTGTTCGAACACAGGAAACTATCGAGAAGGTGAGAGAACTTTCATTAAGTGATAGGCAAATAAACCTGAAAATGATCGAAGAAGTCTTAAACATTAATCGAGAAGCAGTTCGCCTCGTATTGATAGAAGAGGTGAGCAAAAAGGAAACTGGATGCATGCACAGAATTCATCATGGCTGGAGATACCAACCAGAGCTTTCTGGATTTAGTTGCGATAGGAAACGAAACCTTGTGCTATAATGACACCGAAACAAAACGACAGAACATGGAATGGCGTTCCCAAACATCCCTGCGAAAACAAATTCCGGTTCAAAAATCAAGAACAAAAGTAACACGCTTCATTTTGTTTGACAGCACTGGCTTTACCCGTACGGAGTTTGTTCCGTCTGGACAAACAGTCAATAAGGAGTTGGTTTTGAGAATCAATCGCGTACAGCCACAATTTCATGCAAAAGGGAGTTGGTTCTTACTGCACGATAATGCCAGACTGCACACAGTCCCCAGATAAGTCTCCACCAGACTTTTTCCTCTTCCCAAAGGTGAAAACAAGTCTGAAAAGAGACAGATTTGAGAATATAGAGGGCATCAAAAAGAACGTTACCACTGAACTTGGAAGGGTTATGAGAGAGAGAGAGGACTTTAAAACAAGTTTCCAAAACTCGTATGAACGCGTGTGTAGCCTCAGAAGGTGACTACTTTGAAAAATATTAAATAGTTTTGCCAGAAATGTTAAATTGTTCCAGTCTCGTTTATTAATTGTCTCACCTTGTATGAAGAGGAGAATAAGAGCTTCTTGTAAGATTTGCATGATTGATCAGCTGGTTAATAGCATAAGGATAATTTGCTTTATTAGGTTTGGACAGATAGAAAAATGAGGGAATATGGGCCCATTGTAGATGTGGATCCTCCTGAACCAACACCGTTACGGGAAGGTAGTAATGATTTATATAGCGTTAGTAAAACAAGCAAATTCTTTATACAAGTACTTACGTTTTTCTACTTTTTACTTTTTAGCATTGACTAAAGTTCAAAACTGCATTCTGTACTTTATGAAAGAGAGACGTGATTCTAAATTGAATGATATTTGTTTTGCTGAAATACTTCGCCAAAGAAAAATAGATTTTAACGAGACTGAGGATGAGATATGTACATTCATTCTTAATGGATATTATACCGTTGGCAGTGGTAAGATTGCTTTCTGTAACTATACTGGTGCCTGTAAATTAAGGGATTTGCAGAATTGAGACAGCATCAAACTTGCATCAATACACAGGTGGCAGCACCACTGGTTTACGGAATACACTTACCTCGTTTATCTTGCGACACAGGTCATAGTGCACTTGCCGTAAAGTACATGTTTAACTTTCATTGACAATTGAGTATTTGATAATTGTTGCTAATGGCTCATCGTGTCCATTTAGAGAGTGAAATGAGAGGACGAATAATTGGACGACTAGAAGTCGGGTGCTAAACATGTCAACCAGCATCGTTCCAAGACTGGATATGATTCAGACAGGATGGAAACTCCCGCAGACACTTCAGTCAGGATCATCCAAGTGTCACCATATCCAGACAAGACCATTGCCGAAGCAGAGCTGCTAACCACCTTGCTCTATCTACTTGTAGGGGTAGCCGAAGCATACTGCTGAGGCTATACAACTGTATACAAGAGATTCCTAAGAGTTGGCTCAATGACCATTGACCCAGGGACAGCATATGGATCAGTTGCTTTGTGCACTGAAATGGACACAAGGACAGTGGAGTCGGGTCATGTTCTCAGATGAGACCCAGTACAGCCTGATCTGATTCTCGATGTGTTTCCATCTCGAGAGAGCATGGGACGTGGTCCAGCCCTGCTAAAGTCATTGAATATGACCATTATGGCGGTGGACTGGCATCGTGATTGGCCCATACACCGCTATACCTGGCAGGTTAACGGGACAGTGTTTGACGACATGGTCATCTCTTTAGGGATGCGGTAAGTCCAGATTTCTTCTACATGGACGATAATGCCCGTCAGCATTAGGCTGGCTTAGTGGATGACTACTTGTAACATGAGGACATTTGGCGCTTGGATTAGCCAGCACTGTCCCCATCGATCACACATGGGATGCTCTTGGAAGACTTAACGGCGTGTCTAAAAAGTCCAACCGGTCACCAAGAGATTACGTAGTATGATCGGCAGCCATTTGCTTCTTTTTTTTTGTTCATCACAGCTCTGTCGTGAGCATTTTGCTTCAAAATGGCATCGCAGCAAGGTTCTTCATCATATTTCACTATCTCCTTTCTCCAAAATATATTTATTACGTATCTGGCATCGAACACCTGAATTTTCTACTTTCGTCCGCCATTTTGATTCTACTCACTGAGGCAGCCGACCGCGACCGGTGTTGGACTCCGGTCGTGATTAGCGCGACCGGTCTCGTTATGAAAATGCTCATCACGACCGGTCGTTACTTTATGAATGAGGGTCGTCTGGATCGGGAGAAAATTTAAAATGAATAAAGCCAGCTACGTATGCCTGCATCATTCCCGCGTTGATCGGACATAGTGAAAATTTCAAGTCAGTCACTGGTAGCTCCAAACAGAGCTTTGCGATGGGTCGTGACCGGCTTTGATGGGTCGTGACCGGTCGGACTTTTTAGACACACCCTTATTGTGGCACAATATCACCTCCATGAACACTGGAGGACCTGCAAATGTCATTGGTTCAGGAATGGGATGCCATCCCCCAACTATTGTTCGATATCTTGGTTTTGAGCATGCCAATAGGGGTACCATACAGCATACTAAACGTCGCCTACAGTTTACAACACTAGAGGGGGTTGCTACAAGTTTTTGTATCAGGGGTGTCCATGCACTTTTTATGTTGCATCTGCAGTGGTGCTGCTACCTTTGTTTAATGATTGAATCTTGTTTACATGACTGGAGAACAGCCTTACCAAGTTTGGTGCTGATTGGATGTGCAGAAGGATTCCATTTTGCAAATCCATTAATTTATGGACACGTGTATTATCAGAAGATTAAACTTCGATAGCATTGGAGTGCGTGATAAAATGTCTCGTTTCTTTCTAGTGTTAACATGGACTCTGTATTTTCTTGCTACTCACCACGAAATACAGGAAAAAGTTAACCAAGAATTGACTCAAGTCGCTGAAAAATCCAGCGATATTACCATTGATGTCATCAAGAGAGCAAAGTTAGTTAACGATAAAGCTGCTTTTTTATGAATTTCATTTCTTGGAAACATTCTTACCGTTTGAAATTTCTTTGTATTAGATATACAATGCAAGTGATAAAGGAATCTCTACGATGCGCTGTTGTGTTCCCTTATACGTTTCGTTCTCAAGAAATCGACACCGAACTTGGAGGCCACATAATTCCAAAGGGTACTGCAATCATCCACGCATTGGGAGTTGTTATGCAGGATGAAGAACATTGGCCAGAGCCTAATAAGTAAATAAACATTTTAATTACATATTTGTTTGATGTTTTCACTAAAACATCATTAGCGACTTAATCCCATTTTACAATTAGCGACTTTCACACGTGTGTCTGTTAGGAGTGTTATCAGCCGTCTGTCAGATCTAGCCAGTCAAGTGTAATCTATTTTGCTAGGTAGTTCTTTGTAGATTCACATGGAGAATCATGGTTGCCGTAGCTGGTGTTTGCCGACACGGTTTCTAGGGAACTTAAACGGGTTTTACAAATTTGGTGAATCATTTATTTACTAAGTAGAAATGACTAGAAACGATGTACAGTAGAACCTCAGTATAACGAAAGTCGACTAGAAACGATGTACAGTAGAACCTCAGTATAACATTTAGTGAAATTACAGGTCGAGTCGCATTATTATGACCACTCCTTATGTTTGTCTTCGGGGTTGCCCAGCCGAGGAACTATGTCACGTTTTGGGAATTGGTTAGGTGACTATACGTATAAGGTAGGTTTCCACTATGTTAAAAACATATCACTCATTGCTGCAATGGGTAAGAAATGTGATTTATCAGATCTGGAAAAGGGGATGATAATCTGCTTTTGGGCCAAGGGCAGCAGTATTTCAGAAACCGTGCAGTTTTTGAACTGTTCTCGTGCTGCTGTAGTTAGTGTACCATGACTTGGAAAATTGGACCATTCAGAATAAACTGTATGGGAACTGTGGAGCACCAGGTGCCATTGATGAGAGGTGAAGGTGTGTGAAGGCCAACCAAAAAGCTACAGTGGACCAACTTACCGCTCAAACCAATGAGGGTGCTACCAGACATGTCGAAGGTTCATCGCCAAAAACTGTTTGTTTGCCCAACAGTACAGAAACTGGACCACTTCTGACTGGAAAAAGGTTGCCTTCTCCAACGAGTCACGATTTCTCCTTCACAGGAGTGATGGCCGTTGGTGGGTGAGGCGAGAAACCTCCGAGAACAAGCATCCTGCAACCATTGTTGGACGAATCCAGGCTGGTGGCAGCAGCGTCATGGTGTGGGGAGTGTTCTCATGACATTGTCTGGGCCCACTGATTCCTGTGGAAGGCATTCTCAACCGATTTATCCGTAATTGCAGATCAAGTACACCGATAGGGTGGCACGTTCCAGCAAGACAATAAGACTTCAATAGTGCCTGCTTCGTATTCGTCGGGTTCGTATCTACATCTTAGCCCAATCTCCTAGTTCGTGCATACGGTACTTTTCCTACAATATCCGCTGGCCCGTTTTTTAATGAACGACCTAATATAAATGAAATTTTCAACAAATTATAGATCAAAATTACCGTAATTTTCGGGATATAATACGCGTATTATGCAAAATAAAAGTTAAAAAAATCATTATTGCGTACAGTAGAATCTCCGTACAGCGAAACTCAGCAGACCGGCAAAATCATTTCGCTATATAGATATTTCGTTGCATGGAGGTGATGTTAAAATTTGCATAATTTTGATGTATAAATTGCTGTAATTGCATTTATATATGTATATATTTTAAATTTAGTATTTATATATAAAATTCTAGTGTTTTATATTAATTTGAATGCTTCTTAACATAAGAACAAAACTTTTTCGATACTTGACATCGCTGCATATCTGAAGTCATCTGGGCCGCCATTGTTGAAAATATTGTTTGGATCGCGATTATTTTTTTTGAAATAATTAAAATTTGAAAGCAGAACGGGTCGAAATTAATATTGTAATACGTATTTTACGGAAAAATACCGATAGAACTTATCCATAAGCCTGTATATTAAGGCCGACGAGTGTTTTTTCGGCGGCGTTGGTAAAATTACATTTCACAAAAATGTTTATGGGCTAAAACTTTCAATAAAATAAACTCGTAAATTTGAACAAATATTAAAGTTTTTAATATAGAAAATCTTCCGAGTTTCGAAAGCTTTTATAGTAGTTCTCGTGCCGATTCTCATAAAAATTTTTAACATGTTTGCACACTTAAACTCCTCAGCAGGCCGCCATTATTGCTGTGCAGTGCATCATGGGTAGTTTGATGCGATAACGCTTCGTAATTTTGCCGATAAAATAAGCCTAATGCCATAGCCGCAGCCGACTGGGCAGATCTGCTTGTGGCGTCAGAAATTGTTTTTAACTTCGTTTGCGATGATTTCGTTCGTTGGTTGTCCGGTCATGCTAAGTGAGGGAACCAAATTTCGTAATAAAGAGCTAAAATATACCTTAAAATTTGTCTGGACCGAAAAATCCTTACATTATAGGGATAATTACGCTATAAAGATTTCGCTATATGGAGATTGAAAAAGCATTAAATCAATAGTTTTGCCGGGACCACAGAAAAATTTCGTTATTGAGAGAATTTCGCTATATCGACGTTCGCTCTACGGAGGTTCTACTGTATTATAAAAAATTGCGTATAATATTCAGTTTTTTTTTTTGTTTTTTTGTTGTTTTTTTTAATAAAAAAGGGAAAATGCGGGGGGGGGGGGCCCCGGCATTTCAAATGAAGTTTTATTCAATATTAAATATACCGGTACATTACAGAAAATTTGTTTGCCTTTTTCTCAATTTCCTAAAATTGCATATAATAATCTGATAAAATGAGGACAAATTTGCCTTACTTTTTGAACTTTATTACAGATTTCACACAAAATAATAGTTGCTAAACCATGTGCTCATGCATAAGCATCTCAGCTTGGCATCCATCTTAAGAGGCTGAGAAAACCCAGAATATCTTAGTGGAAAGGGAAACAAATAGCACAAGTTTTTGTAACATTGATTGAAAATATCCTTTGCTTATTAAAATTTATAATTTATCGAATTATTAAAATTTTAAAAAGCAAACGATACTTTCAATCAATGTACAAAAACCTGTACTATTTGTTTCCCTTTCCACTAAGATATTCCGGGTTTTCTTAAAGCATCTTAAGATGGCCACCAAGCTGAGATTCCTATGCATGAGCACATGGTTTAGCAACTTTTATTTCGCGTGAAATCTGTAACAATAAAGTTCAAAAATTAAGGCAAATCACTCAACCAAATGGATATACTGTAATTTTGGGGTATAATACGCCCTCGCCGATAATACGCACCTTGTTTTTCGTATTTTTAGAAAAATTTGCAGCCCATAATACGCATCACGTATTATGCGCATCTTATGTATCTAAGATAGTGATTCAACATCAGGGAGTGCTCTGCCGTATTTGTTCAAATGCAGTTAAACTTACATTTTATCTGAACTAAATGTATTTAATTTCTTTCAAAATCGGAATCGTCTGAGTTCTTTGTTAGGCCTAATTACCGCTTCTTCCCATTTTTCTATTCTCATGATTGAATCATCCACAGGAGAGGTAATTCCTGCTTTCACAAAAGCATTCAAATTGTATTTTCTTGTAATCTGTCATGCAAATGAATGATTGATAGATATCCATTTGATAGATAATTCAAACGTTTTGTCCCCACATCTTTATGAAGACCGATTATAGTAGCAAACATTGGTAAAACTACAGATTAGTGGCCCCTAACTTCTTTGGTTGATATCATCAAGACTGGTTGCATTCATGTATTGCATTTATTATTGTGTCAGCTCTAGTTAATGGCAAAGTAATTTGCCTTACTGTTGAACTTTATTATTACACAGTTTTCACAGAATAACAGTCACTAAAACACTGGCTGGCTAACAGACATGTGGGGGCCGCATCGTGTTGCGTGTGGAATACGACACGTGACCGCCACATTTCGTTGTTTAAATGATCAGAAGGCTTTTGGTGTAAATAACTGGTTTTTAATTTAACTATATACAACTATATACATAATTACCGATTTACAGGAATACTACGCGAATGTTCTCAAGTCCATTACGCGTTGTCACGTGGCATCGTGTGTAGACGGCGTGGAGGCGTGGGAGAAGGAGAGCTCGACCTGTGCAGCGTGGAGTCCAGAAGCGTAGTGTAGTGAAGTGTGTTGTCTATGCAGGTCTCCGTCTACTGCCACGGAATATCTCGTTGTGGTCTCGCGGCTGCGAGATAGTGGAAGCGCCGTCTGGTGGCGGCTTCTGTCGAAGTAGAGGATCGCCACAGTACTCCCCTCCCGAGTACCGGACGGTACGAACTGTTACAAATACTTCGGGTTGAACCGGACCTGTCTTCCTGACCGGGTGGTGACTGGTGTACTCGCTGGCGGGGTGGGTGTTTGCGGTGATGGCGTTGCAGTTCTTGGTGCGGTGGTGATGTCATCTGGATTTGCTAACAGGAAGGCAGGCTTGGTCCGGTCGACGTTGACGGTTGATTTACGTCCGTTGATGTCTATTGTGATGAGTTTGGAAGATCTCTGTAACACCTTGTAGGGGCCGTCGTATGGTGGGGTCAGGGAAGGTTTGACCGAGTCGTTGCGCACGAACACGTGAGAGCAGTGTTCCAGTGCCGGGTGGGTGAAGCATCTCGGTTGAGAGGGCGCGGAGGTCGGTATCGGGCGTAGGTGTTCCGTGGTGCGCCGCAGGGCCTGTAGAAAATCAGGTGGGCTGACAGGCGATGTGGTGGGTGGTTGAAAGAATTCTCCGGGGAGGCGGAGCGTTTGCCCATACCCCATCTCGGCTGAGGTGGTGTTCAAATCCTCTTTGATTGAGGATCGGATTCCCAGTAAGACCAGGGGGAGGGCCTCGGTCCACTGGTTGCGGTGGCATCTTAGTGCTTGCTTTAATGAACAGTAGGCCTAATGAACGGTGAAAGCGTTCAACGAGTCCATTGGATGCTGGGTGGTAGGGAGTGGTGCGTACATGGCTGACGCCCAGCATGGTTCTGAGGCTTGCGAAGAGGTGGCTCTGAAACTGGCGTCCCTGGTCTGTGGCGATTGTGTGGGGAACGCCGAAACGAGCGATCCACGTCGATGTGAATGCTCGCGCCACTGCTTGGGCACGGATGTCACTTATTGGTGTGGCCTCCGGCCAGCGTGTGAAGCGATCCACGCAGGTCAATAGGTAGTGGCAGCCCTCGGATGGCGGAAGCGGGCCCACCAGATCGAGGTGGACGTGTTGAAAACGGCCGGCTGGAATAGGGAACTGCTGGATTGGGGTAAGGGTGTGGCGGTATACTTTGTTCCGCTGGCAGTCGACACAGGCTCGGGTCCATTTTGTCACATCCTTGAGCATGCTGGGCCAGACGAAACGTTCACGTACAAGAAGTCTCGTGGCACGCACGCCGGGGTGGGAGGTGTTGTGCAATGCGAGGAAAGCTTGGCGGCGGAGGGTGGTTGTCACAAATGGTCGCACTTTGCCATTGCTGACGTCGCAATAAATGGTCTGTCCAGGTGCGAGCTGCATTGGTTGTAGGTTCAATGATGTTTTGTTGTCGGTGAGTATCGACCTCAGCTCGCTGTCGGTGGTTTGGGCCTGGGCCAAGGCGGTGTAGTCCAGGTGTGGTAGGCGCAATTCAGCGACACGGGATAGCGTGTCCGCGACCACGTTGTCGAGGCCGGAGACATGCCGTATGTCTGTGCTAAATTGCGCGATGTAGTCTAAGTGGCGGAGTTGCCGGGGGGAACAAGACTCTGGCTTTTTTTGAAGTGAATAGGTGAGGGGTTTGTGATCAGTGTAGATCGTGAAGGTGTGTCCTTCGAGTTCGGGCTGAAATTGCTTGATTGCGGCGTAGATTGCGAGCAGTTCGCGGTCGTATGTAGAATACTTCAGCTCCGCCGGTTTTAATTTGCGCGAGAAGAAGGCGAGAGGTTTGCTTCCTTCTGCGTGTAACGCTGCTCCAATGGCGACGTTTGACGCGTCAACCATCAGGGAAAGCTTTTGAGAGGGGGCAAAGTAATTTAAGGTGGCGGCGTTCGCTAGGTCGTCTTTGCAGGTTTCGAAGGCTTTATTTGCTTCCTCGGTCCAGGGGACGGGACGTTTGTCATTCTTGGTGGACTGTTTTAAATAGTCGTTTAGTATGGCTTGTTTTTCGGCTGCATGGGGCAGGAATCGCCTGTAAAAATTTAGCATGGCAAGGAAGCGTCTGAGTTGTTGGATAGTCTCAGGTTTGGGGAAATTGAGTATGGCTTGTACTTTCTCGGGAGTGGGGCGGACGCCGTCGGGTGTAATTAGGCATCCCAGGAAGGTTACGGCTTGTTTACCCAGGGTGCATTTTGAGGGGTTGAGTTTTAGGCCGTAAGCTTGTAGGCGTTGTAAAACTTGGCGTAAATGGAGTATGTGCTCGGTTTCTGAGGTAGAGGCGATTAAGATGTCGTCCATATATGGTACACAAAAATCCAGGCCAGACAGCACCTGATGGATGTGCCTCTGAAATGTCTGGCCTGCATTTCTGAGACCGAAGGGAGTTGTAATAAACTCGTAAAGTCCGAACGGTGTGGTGATTGCTGTTTTGGGCACGTCGTCGGGGAATACTGGAATTTGGTGATACGCTCTTTGTAAGTCGAGGGTAGAGTATATTCGAAATCCGCTCAGCATCTGTGTGCAGTCTTGAACATGAGGGACGGGGTAGCGGTCTGGAATAGTCACGGTGTTTAGGCGACGGTAATCGCCACACGGGCGCCAATCGCCATTTGGTTTGCGTACCATGTGCAGGGGGCTGGCCCATGGGCTCTTGGACGGGCGTATGATGCCCTGAGTGAGGAGTGCATCGAACTCCTTGCGAGCGGCTTTTAAAGCGTCGGCCGAGAGTCGGTGGGGTCTTGAAAAGACGGGCGGCCCGACAGTTTGAATATGGTGGTTAACTGCTGGGTCTTCGTTCAGCTCGCTACGTGTTGAAGGGTTGAGGAGCGATGGGAATTCCTTTAACAGTTTATGGTACGGGCTGTCTCCATGCACGAGGGAGAGGCGTGCGATGTTTGTGGGGGGTTTCGAGGTACAACCCGCGGACTTCAATCTCGTGGTGGCGTCAACGAGGCAGTTGTTCCTCACATCCACCAGGAGGTTGAAGTGTGCGAGGAAGTCAGCTCCAATTATGGGTTGCGTTACGTCTGCAACGATGAAATCCCATTGAAAGGCTCGACGTAGGTTGAGAGATAGGCCTAAGCGCCTAGTACCATACGTCCTTATAGCTGAGCCGTTGGCGGCGTAGAGGACCAGTTGGTCCGCCGGCGTGGAGGGATTTTTGCGTTCTCTGGGTATAACAGAGACGTCTGCGCCTGTGTCAATGAGGAACTTTTGTCCGGACGCGGGTTCGGTTAGAAAAATCCTGTCTACCTGGCGTTCACCACCTGCGACAGCAGGTGGCCGCCCTGTTAGTTTCCCGGATTCTGGAAAGAACAGGGGGGGTTGCATTTTCGTGCCTCCTCTCCGAATCGTGCATGGTAATAGCATAATTTATTTGATTTGTCGGAGTTTGGGGGGTGTTGTAAGCGATTCTGGCTCGAATGCCGTGGGCGTCGGGGGGATCGCGCGCGTTGGCGGCGGGGTTCGTCGAGGCGTGCGCTTAATTCTTGCATTTGTTTTGTTAATTGTTGGATCTGCTGTTGCAGCATTTCCACGTCTGCGTGAGTTTCGGCTGCGGCAGATGCGGAGTGTACCTGCGTCACTGGGACAAGTTCAGTGATTTTGTCAGCCATCGTAGCCACTGGGGTAGTTTTTCGTTGGAAGCGGCCAAGATGGCTTGGGTGTTCGTGGGCAGTCTTGCCAACCACAGCGATTTCAATAGATCATCGCTAAGGTGGCCGTTCGCTAATTCTCGCATGCGAGAAAGAAGATAAGAGGGGCGTTGATCGCCCAGCTCTAGGCCCTGGAGAAGTGTGCGAATTTTCGTAGCTTCGCTTTCCGCATAAATTTCAATCAGACGCTGCTTCAGTGTAGGGTATTTGTTCGTCGCAGGGGGATTTATTATGATATCCTGTACTGTATTTAGGATATTGGACTCGATGGCAGCCACTACGTGATTGTACTTTGTGTGGTCCGTGGTGATATTAGCCAACTCGAACTGCGCTTCGAGTTGCGCGAACCAGAGGTTCGGGTTGGCCTGCCAGAACGGAGGCGGTTTGATCGCCACGCGGGCGATTTGGGGGGGCGGAATCTCTGTTTGATCGACGGACATGTTGTATCAAGTTTGCCAGGAGAAGATGAGGAGGGGGTGACTACGGGCAATTAGCACAGAACAATGACGGATTTGTCTCTTGACAACGTTAAGTCGCGCGTTTGTGAAATGCTGATTGCACTTACCTTGACAGGAGTCGTGTTCTGGTGTCGATCTCGTGTCGATGGTCCTCGCTGGCCGCTGCTTTCCTCCTTGATTGGCGTGGTTACTTAGGGTCGGCGTCGTTTCCCGGCTGGCTGCTGGCTGTCCGCGGTGGTTGCTGGAACGATGGCTGCTGGCCGTCTCAAGCCGTGAACGCTGGTGTGGCTGGGGCTGTGGCTGCTGGCACGGGATGAAGTATGGGCTGCTGCGTTGTCCGATGGCTGCGGTCGTCGGCCCGGGATGAAGTGATGGGTTCTCCTCCACGTGGTCGTCTGTTGTTTTTTGTTTCTGATCACGTCCTGGTCACCATTATGTGGGGCAGGACGTGGTATGAACACGCAGCCTTCTGATTATCACGTCCGGGTCACCATTTATGTGGGGGCCGCATCGTGTTGCGTGTGGAATACGACACGTGACCGCCACATTTCGTTGTTTAAATGATCAGAAGGCTTTTGGTGTAAATAACTGGTTTTTAATTTAACTATATACAACTATATACATAATTACCGATTTACAGGAATACTACGCGAATGTTCTCAAGTCCATTACGCGTTGTCACGTGGCATCGTGTGTAGACGGCGTGGAGGCGTGGGAGAAGGAGAGCTCGACCTGTGCAGCGTGGAGTCCAGAAGCGTAGTGTAGTGAAGTGTGTTGTCTATGCAGGTCTCCGTCTACTGCCACGGAATATCTCGTTGTGGTCTCGCGGCTGCGAGATAGTGGAAGCGCCGT
>JAHWFO010075672.1:0-18405 GCA_023313115.1 Rhysida immarginata | reverse complement strand
AATAGCTATGGATACCTCTTGTGAGATCTATAGGAATCAAACCCTCACCTTGCGTTAGTGCGACGTTGAACTGGTCCGCCTTTAAACCTAAAGTATGACACAAACCCTCACTAAAACTGATGTAATGTTTCTCTTTACATCGGAAGTGAAAACATTTGTTATACGTGAGAGTAATGTTGTAAAAGGGCTTTTCTTCTAATGGTATCGCGTTCACTAACGCGTTCACAATGTCACTACGTTTATCGTAATACCCCTCGGGAATTTTTAATTCACTAATACGAGGCCAATCTTCCGGATCGTATACAGCAATATTCATGAAGCCATCATGAACAGCATTTAACGGAATTTGCGTAGGTGTTTTAAATTTCTTATTCAGGAACTGTACAGGGATAGACCCGCGATTCGATGCAACTGGGAATTCAATGTAACGACCAGTGTAACCGAAAAATACTAAATAATCATTATCCAAGGTGACCTCAATTCCATACAGTCCTAATTGAACTTGTAAAAAATCAAGGAGTGCCTCAGTATTTTGGATTTGGATGGTCTTTATATCAACAACGTGTTGGAACCTAGGTGCGATCTCTGGAAACTTTAACACAGCAGAAAGTTCTGAAAACCATTCGAAAGGCTTGGAAAAATCAGGAACGAGGAATACACGCCCTTCGAGGAACTGGTCTGGTTTTAAATTAAAGAACTGACAGAACGCTCTTGTGGTGAAACGAATTTGCGTATTAGGAGGTAAACTCAAGATGACATAGTTGCTGACATCTCGGTCGTGGAAAAATACAATATCCTTCACATATGCTTGTAACGCTGTATCCACTCGGTGTGCAAACTCTTTAAGAGTGGTTGAATCGACGTGTTTAGCAATCTTAAGCGTGATTTGCTTCTCAATCATAGAATTCTGAATACCGATGGTAAAACTGTTATTTACAGCTGTAATATTCTTGAAAAGTGCTGGGAAATGAACTTCAGTCAAACCGACTTCCCACTGACCTTTGAATTGTAATGTGCGTGGTAACCGAGTGAAAAAGTGAGCTGTTGTATTAGCATGTTTTCCAACGCCCGATTGCGTGTTGGACGGAAGTGTAACGTAGAAATCGGACTCTTCGTACATGATGACAAAATCAACTGCTCGACTGAAGAGTGCAACAGCTTGTCATAGGTTTAAAAGATCATTTTCGCGTACCCAACTATTCATAGTGTCGGGATAATTGCGCCATTTAACGAGTGCCTCACGCATACCCCCTCTCCTTCTCCATCTTAATATCCTTTCGATGACAAAAACTTCAGGGTTTTTCACTCGTTGTAGTTCTTGCTCGTAAAACACACCTGCAATCTCATCACCATTATAATCTTTAATTTTATACACTACAGGTTTTCGCAATATAATTTTTGATACAGAAAACACTTCCTCTGTCCAATTCGGTAAATAACCTTTCTCAAATATATTTTTAACTCTTGAAATGCGGACTACGTCACCAATTTTTAATTTCGGTGTCGTATGGGGTGCCGAATTGTAATAAAGACGTTGCTTCAGCCACAAAGACGATGCATTACGAGCGTTCACATCAACTGGTGCAATACCTAAAGATCTGTGAACACGATTGTTATAGCTTTCAACAAGCGCAGGCAAGACGTCGAGGTAACGTTGTTTGTTGGAATAAGTGAAAAACCTAAACATTCGCCCCTTTAAGGTGCGGTTGAAACGTTCAACCGTAGCTGCTTTTAAATCCGACTCTGTCGCAAAGAATATAATATTGAGTCGTCTAAAATAATCTTGAACGTGTTTATTTAGAAATTCTTTACCTTTATCACTATTAATTTTTAGAGGAACCTGCCCTTCTGTAAAGATTTTTTGAAAGGCTTTCTGAAGCTCGGGACCCGTCTTGGATTTTAAAGGCACGACCCATGCAAAACGCGAGAACACATCGATGCATGTGAGAAGAAATTTATACCCGTCATTCTGCTTTGACAAACTGCTCAGGTCAACTAAATCTACTTGAAATTGATCATACGGTGCAAAAACACGCATGCGATTACGAGGGTATCGATGTCTAATAGGTTTATGTAACGTATAAGGTGTAACACCACTTAACCAATCACGGGTTTCTTTTTCTGACTCTTTTGCTTGTGTAGCTAAACCACGAACACCACCAAACCCTGCAGGGTTTTCAGGTTGAAAATAGACTTGTTCCATGTCTGGTAAGTAAGTAAAAAGCAATGGATGCAAACATGTGTATTTAAAATGATTTTGGAAAAAAGAGAACGTACAATTTTGGAATTAAAAATAAAAATTTTTTTGAATTAATTTGGAAATGATGATAAATTAATTTGATAAAAACTGGAAATGATGAACATTTTAAATGAACAAAAATGAGCTTAAAATTAACTTCATTTTGAAAAAAAACTGGACTTTTGAATAAAAATTTTTGAAGAATTTTGGAATTGATAAATTATTTTATAAAAAATTTTGGCTAAAAAAATTATTTTTAAAAAATTGTGGATAATTGACGGGATAAAAGGGGTAGGGAGGTAACAAATATGGTAAGTAACATCCTGGCACACTGGAAGAAAACGCCTTGAAGTTTACATCTGTAACCCATTGGGCATTGACAAAAACCCTTTGGACACCTGAACGGTAAGTACTGATCAGCATCTTGAATCAATAAAGTTAATTAGGAAGAGTATTTAACGAAAAAAATAAAAAAAGTCCGGTGATTCTAAACACAATAGAAAATTAGTAATTAGGTAAAAAAGGAATGTGACGGGCCATATTTTTCACCACCACCCCCTACACTCAAATTTCGATGGATAACCCTTTTTTGACAATACAACAAGAACCCATTCATCATTCGCCACACCCAAAATCCATCAAAAACCTGTCAACCCCTTTGGAAACCAAAACAAACCCTTTGGCCACTCGGAATGAAATTCCAATCAACCCTTTGGGAACCATTAGTAACCACACCCACAATCCATCAAAAACCTGTCAACCCTTCGGATACAAACCAAACCCTTTGGCCACTCGGAATGACATTCCAATCAAACCTTTGGGTACTTGGTATGCAACACCTGTCAATCAATCCATCAAAACTCATTAATATTCCCAAAAAAATCAATCAAAACCCATTAAAATTCAATAAATCAATTCAATATTCGATAAAATCAATCAAAAACCATTAAAAACGTCGAAAAAAAATCAAAAATCGATGGAAATTTAACCCTTTAGCACCTTTTAAACCTTTGAACACGTAAAAAAGGGTTGCACGCGCCTCCCCCCTTTCCGCCCGGCGTGGTGCTATACTACTCATAGGAAATCTCCGGGGACACTTTAGCACTTTGCACTCTCCTGACTTGCGGATATTTAGGACATTTTGTGTAACTGGAGGTGTGTTGTCCATTACATCGAATACATTTTGGGGGATCTTGTCCTTTTACATTTGGGCAGTCTTTTGACGGATGATCTTTAGCGCATTTGTTACAACGGGGGGATTCCGTGCAACCCATAGATACATGGCCAAATCGCAAACAATTATAGCAAGGTTTCTTATTACCTCGAAACATTTCAACACTGACAGCTAAAGGCCCTATGCGGGTCACATTTTTAAGTGTCTTATTGTGTTCAGTGTTTGATAACAGAACCAGAATCATGGGCATATCAATTGATCCTTTGGCTTTTTTAAGCCTAATCACTTTCTCAGGGAAGTAGTTGGCCTTTTTCAGGT
Source organism: Rhysida immarginata (assembly GCA_023313115.1). NCBI lineage: Eukaryota > Metazoa > Arthropoda > Chilopoda > Scolopendromorpha > Scolopendridae > Rhysida > Rhysida immarginata. The sequence continues at coordinate 14,674 of JAHWFO010075672.1, read as the reverse complement.
CTTCATTAAAATCGTTAAGGTCATAGGTCACGTCTACATTTCGTATAACGTATTTGAGGACTTTTTCCGATTTAAGTTGATGATGCTGAATCTTTAGCACGTTATCAGCCTTAATGCCAGACACCAATTTACTATGAGTTTCCTCATCATGACACCTTATTTTGATCGTCTCTGCTCTGCCTGTGTGTACAGTAATTAGGTTAATCGCCACATGCTTTTGAATCTCGCCCAGGATTTGCTTGATTGGCTGACCGTGAGTACGTATTATGATTGGCGGAATATAGGAGCTGCTCTTGGTATTTGGCTTTTCAACATTTTTTCGCTGTTCGGACTTGCTTTCTCGAAAAGCAACAGCGATTGTATCATTTATATCAACAACATCCTTAATGTTGTCAATTTTCAACCCTTTTTTAGCCTTTTTAGATTTTGCAGGTATCCATTTATCCGTATCATTGTATAGCCGTTTGCGATTTGTCGGGTCTTTGCCATCGTTATCGTTACTCCCTAAGCCGGAGGGGATAATTTCCATAGGCTGAGGATTCACACTCTCTGTTTCACAAGAGTCTCTTAGATAGTCAGAAGTTACACCAGTAGGCTGATTACCTTTCATTGACAGAGCAGAGAATTGATCTTTGAGGAACTGCTCTAACTTATTAAAGTTCTTGATGGCTTCATTGCATGCTGCAGATATTTCAGCATTCATATTAGCAATTTTATCGTGGATTTCAGTTATGTTCCCTTTTAGTGACTCGACTTTTCCTTGTAAAATATCATACTTAGTGCACATTTCTTGGCGCAAAACCTCTAGCTTATCCTTAATTATAGCATCAAAAGCTTCGAATCTGTAATCTTTACAGGCATCTTTATATATCTCGCCATATGTATATTTACCGTCACTTGTTTTTTGGCTTGCAATGCCACTTAACGCTTTGCCTGAGTCTGGCATTGTGATAAAATTTAAAATAATAGTCAGTAAAGAATATTCAGACTGCTAGCCCTGAAAAGGGCTTTTCCAGAATAAGATCTGTAGAAAAAACAGCCTTAAAGAATAGGATATAAAAAAAACCGCTGACCTTAAGAGAGTGTGCCTTCAATTACATTCCTTCTCCAATCTATACCATCTATGAGTAGCTCGAACCCGTGATGTGTGCTCTGCTCTCTGCTCTGCTCTCTGTCGTGATTAGAAACCGAAGAAAGCGGTTTATATAGCGAGAGAAATACAAGGCAGACCAATAATAGAAAAGAAATAAAAACAATATTATTGGTTGGCTAATTGAGACCACCACTGAATTAGAGGGGAATCACCAATAGGGCCTAAGTCGGAGTTTAATAACGTGTTGTTCTTGGATTTAAGGATAGCCATGCTCTCGAAAGCATCTAGTAAGTGTTTTTATTGATAGATTGTAACAGTTTTAAGTTGTCGATGGAAAAATCGTGACCCGTCTCTATTGAATGTTTGGCTATGGCTGATTGACTACATCTACCGAATCTTCTGTGGTCGAGGTGTTCCTTAAATCTGGTGGATAAACTGCGTTTGGTCTGACCTTTGTAAAGCTTAGGACATTGCGAACAATGGATGACTTAGATACCTGACTTTTGTATATCCGGCACCTTATCTTTGGGGTTGCCCAGCAAGTTTCGTATTTGGTTGGGGTTGCTGAAAGAAAGAAATGTTATATTGTTTGTAAATTGAATTTAAATTTTTAATAAGTAGTTTATTGTAAGGAACGGATATGGTTCTATACTTATCTTTGATGGGATGTAGAGTGGTTATGTCTGACAGAAATTTTTTGAACTTCCTCTTCCTCAAAAGATCGTCAATCATTTTCGAGTTGTACCCGTTTTTCTCGGCTATTTTTTTAATCAAATCAATCTCTTGTTTGAATGAAATATTGTTTAATGGGATATTGAGTGCCCTATCCAACATGAAAATAAAAGCTGAAACTTTTTGGGTCCAAGGATGGCTTGAATCGATGGGAATGTAGTTAAGGTGATTGGAGGGTTTCCTATGAATATCAAAAAAATAAATTTTTTTAATGTTCTCAATCGATTTCAACAATTTTGCAAAAAAACACATTAAATCTGTATTTATTAACGATTTAGAATTTGAAAAAAAATTTGCTTATCTTTGTTAAGCGCTTTTATTTAGCTTGCTTTTCTGTACACTCACAGCAATTTCCAGATCGTAGGACTCATCTTATTATGTTATAGCTCTCTAACTCGATTATGAGAACACAGTACTTCGTAGATAAATTGTACGACCGATCTTCAAGTGTTTACGAACTCCCGACTCATCTAACAGCGCCATACGCAGCCAAGGTTGTTAAAAAGAAGGTGGCCTCTATCGGCCGATTTCTCTCAAAAGCACTCGCATTGCCTTCTGGGATTGTGACGTCACCTGGCAGGCGATCCGTCTCTTTTAACATAACAAAGCTGAGATAGCTGGAGTTCCATGTGCTTTTGCTAATAATAAACGCAATTATTTATTATTTTTAGTCCAATATTATAATATAGAGTGGATTTATTAAATTTCCATACATTTATTCTTCTCATGGCAATAGATACGAGCAAAATTTCATTAAATGAGCAAACCCCCCACCCCTTCTTAGAATGAAAAAGAGCACACTCGTAACGGGCAGGAGAATTCCTGAGCAGGAGATATGCTCTTGATACGAGTGTTAAAACGCAAAAATCCAACAGATTGCACTACAGTTAAGAGAAAATTTGAAACATGAGAGAGAATTTAGAAAATAAAATATACACAAGACTGTTCGCTTTCATCTTCACCTCCTTCACTCGTACCAAGTAATTAAAACTGTTCAGTGGCTTCAGAATCATTTGAAGACTCTGTAAACCACGTTGGGAAAAACGACGAGGTGGGATACACTTTCACTCTCAAATTGTAATATGAGCAAAACGAAAGTGTTCAGTCAGACTCAAACAGAAAGCAATCGGGTATGTAGGCATTACTTTTTTTTTCTTCCTATCATATTTTTACAATTATACATTTATCGGTAGATGTTTTAATGCTGTACTAGCACTTAATGCTAAATGACTGAATACTGTAACAGGTTAATCGTTGAAGAATTGCTTTGACGAGGTGGCCTCGCTGTTGCAGTATTTGCTTTTGTATTTCAGTGCTAAATGTATATAAATAGGCCTGTTATTTGCAATCTCTGAATTTTAAACACATATTATTCCAATAAAGTATTTATATAAAACCTTGGCATGTCTTTTTTTTTTCATTTATATTGGTGATAGATAGTAGAAATAGGTGGAAACCCCCCGCTATTCCCTATTGTTTTCTATGGCGTTCGTCTGCTCCAACCTTCCAGTTGACGTCACACGTCAGCAGCCAATGACCATCGATCACCCCGATAGAGGCCACCTTCTCTTTAACAACCTTGATACGCAGCTTTAGAGCCAAGTCATAGGAAATGGGAATCATTTCCGGTAGAGATACGAAATCGAGTTACGAAAACATGGCGGATAGCGATATTGAACCATTTCGCCGTTCGTGTTAGTAAGAAGATTAATACAAAATTATTAGAACTAATACTACTCTTTAATATTACTAAAGATAGGACAAGTTATCTAGAGACTGTCTATCAGTAGAGATAGTCTCTTCAACTCTGAGTGCGAGAACAGGCTCCCTCAAAAACCCAACGTTAATAAGCCATTCTCCAACGTTGTTAGTCTTGCTCCTTCAAATTTTACCAGTTCAAGAAAAATTGAACGAAAAAAGGAATCTAAGTAAGTTACACTTTTCTCACGTTTTTCTAACGTAAATTTTACTTAATAGTTGCAAATTTATTTGCTAATACGTTTTCTTATTCATTATTGTTACGATTATTTTTTATTTACTCGTTGTGATCTAAAATGCATTTCCATGGAACAACGTTCATTATTATCGACTGCTAACAACATGGCCAGTTTCTCGCAGCAAGAATGGATCTAAACACCGGAAACTGTGCATCGAAACCTTATAAAAAGTAAGAAGGGTGTCTGATTTAATTTCAGCACGGAGGTCGAATAAGATATTAACTAAAATAAAATGTCGCTATTTCCCCTTCCATTATTGTAGGGAGTGTAAATCATTGATCTAAAACTCATCCTTTTTTCTGTATTTCAGATTGCCAAGGATACCGATATGAGCGTTCCTCTTCAGCATTACGTGATAGTTTCCATTTAGCCTACCCAAAGGAACGGAAAAGGAGTCTTGCAGATTTATAAAGAGAATGATGTAATGGTTACAACAAAAATATACCCTTGATTTTTGTGCAAATCATTTCTGTTAAGTGATGGTGAATTTATTACTTCGTACATTATGAGTTGAATGTATTGTTAAATTAATAAATGACTTTATAAAAAAAAATGATGTTTAAAAATTTAAATTTAAAAATGTTGGGAATTAGATTAAACGCAAATAAATAAAAAATTCCTCCAAATATAAACATAAAATAGTTTATTAACCCAACCAAAGAAAAATTAACCTAACAACAAAAAATATGTGAAAATAAATTTGGAGGAATTTTTTATTTATTTGATGTTTAAAAATTTTAAATAGATGTCGTTTATCTTCCTATTGTTGTCTATTATTCAAGAGCTGTCGATTCTCTGAACACGAGGATCGTTATTTTAGAATTTAGCAAGAGATTTATCATTAAAATTCTTTTTTCTGCCTTCAAGCTTGAAGTTCTATCTTCTGCTGGCGAATTTTGACTGTAAAGATGATAAAATACAAATACAGGTCAGTATACAAATGTAAACTTGTGTAAATATTAATATACATGTGTAAATAGATGAATACACGTGTGTAAATTTATGTACGTGTGTGTATAAATTTGTGTGAAGTTGTGTAAATATGCTATACAGATGTGTACAAAAGTGTAAAACATGCGTATAGACGTATGTAAACTCGTGTGAATAGGTGTATACCCGTGTGTAAATAAGCTGTTCAGATGTGTAAATTGTGTCTACACGTGTGTAAATTTGTGGAAATAGCTGTAAAAATGTGTAAATATGTATGCAAGCTTGTGTAAATATGTATATACACCAATGGCGACTAGTTTCATGAGGAAGGTGGGGGCCTGTGTTGGTATGTCAAGATAGAGGACTTCTGCAGGGGTTATAAGGATTTCTTCCTTGCACTATTCGGTTATCTGGCCCCAAATACTTCTAACTTCGTTGCATTCGAGGAGGAGGTGCTCGAGGGTCTCGAAGGATGAGCAGTGGGGGCAGAGGGCATCTTCATCTTTGATTATGCCCCTTTGGGCGAGAAGAGCACCTGTAGGGAGGGCTTTGTGAATAATTTTCCAGTTGGTGTTTTTAACAGATGGTTCAATCCGTAGTCTGGGAAAGTTTGGGAAGGAATTGGGGGTTATTAGGTTTGGTTGGGGTATGATAACGGGGAGTAGGGCTTTGTATAGTTGTTTGTTGGGAATGGTGAGTACTCGCGTAGTTGGGAGTTTTGGCAAGATGGATAGGGCTATATTTCGGTAAGTTCGATAAAAGGAAGGAGTTTTTGTAGGTTGGTTGGTGGGGGGTAGGGGAAGAAGACCAATATTCTTCAATGCCTTATTTTAGCGTGGTTAAATCCTCATTTTCTCTACTACGAAGTGGTCAACTCTCATGCCCATGACTATAGTGCAATAGCAAAGTTTCGAAAGCAAAATGGCAACAACCAACCGGATGTGTATGCCGCTTCAAAAAAGTCGCTTGCGATCAATCATCACTGACATGAACACTGCCTCTAAAAGAGCAGTTTGCCATTGACTGCATTTATAAAATTTTCCCATCTATCTGAACGCTCTTATTCTTACACTAAGGCATTGGGAATACATTTTTTTTCATTGAGCATGGGCACTTCCCTATAGATAGATCCGACAAGGTGTGTCCAAAAAGTATAAAGCCACATCCAGTGGTACCTCGCATAACGAACGCTTCGAACAACGAACAATCCGCATAACGAACGCGGGTTCAGGGCGAAAATCAACTCGCACAACAAACCATGCCCCACATAACGAACTGAACACGTGCGCTCACACGTGTTCGTTTGTAGTGTTCACATGCGATCACATGAGTGTAGGACATTTGCCACACCGGACATTTGCCACACCTTCTTGTTCAGAATTTAATTAATAACTATAAAAGAAATACAACTAACTATTCACATACAGGAAATAAAATTTTTTTATTAGGTAAAAGGTAAACAATAATACTAGAGTGTAAAAATTAAATAATAACTTAAATACTTATGTGAATAATAACTATAAAAGAAATACGGCCAACTGATCACACACTGGAAATTAAATATTTATTAAGTAAAAGGTATAAAAAAAGTAAAAGGTATAAAAGGTATTGATATTAAATAATAAAGAATTACGATTGTGTTGGCCCACCTTCGTAAAAGTAAGCTGTTGCCGTAAATCATACTGAAGACTCATAGATACAGTATAAAGGCGAACATAGAAAGGATGTAAGCAACTTCATTCTCAGACAAGTTTACATTACATGTAATATTATTATTTTTTTAATTTTTAACCGATGAAAGATGACTTGTTGAACGACGGGTTTGAAATGTAAACATGTAGGCCTATTTTTTAAAATCCAGCTCTTTGTGTTTAATTCGATGAAATAATAGAAATAATAATAATAATATATTTAATAATAAAGCATGCCTTTACAGACTATGACGAATATGTATCTTGTCATGCCTGCTGGATAAATATTTTTGACGATTATCTGAATTAATAGGAATCAACATCGACCGATCTTTATAAAAAACTAGTCACAAAGCCTGTCCCTGCCAGGCAAAAAATATGTTTTAAAAAGTTTATACATTACATTACATATATATAAAATTAATAAAATTAAAAATAGTTTTCAATGGTTTAATACAATTTATTTTGTCTAATAAAGCTAAAGAATATGTACAAAAAGAAAACACTTAAACATAGTTCTGGACATTATTTTCACTATAATTCATAATACTTCTTTAAAAACAATATTTTTTGAAAAAACTGAATTGGAACCCTTTTTTAGCATACCCTGTTTTCCATCTACATGTTTCACCTTTACCTTTACATCATTTTTGTTTTTCACTCTTGAAAAGGCAACGTACAATTGCCCGTGACCAAAAACTGGTTTTGGTAAATATATCCCCACCTTATCCAGGGTTTGACCTTGAGCTTTATTGACGGTGATGGAAAAAGCCAACCTTACAGGAAATTGTCTCCGACGTAGAATGAATGGTAAGTCTGGATTTATGGGAGCTAAATCAATCCTGGGAATGAATGCAGGATTACCTTCGGCAGTACCAGTTAGTATTGTTGCGCATATAAGATTTTGTGACAATTTGGTTAGTTGCAGCCTTGTGCCATTACATAGACCTCTTTTAGTGTTTAAATTCCGCAAAAGCATTAAAATCGCTCCTACTTTAACTTGCAACTTGTGGGGGGGCATTCCAGATGGTGATAAACTGTTTAAGAATTCGACTGGATAATTTTCCCGTTCAGATATACTATCGCATTCCACCGAGTCAATACTGAAAAATGTAAAACATTCACCCTCTAAGATACTTAGTACTTCCTCATTTATTTGGCACACTTCATCATTTTTTGGACATAAAATGGCAAATTTGGAATACTTTTCAACATCAGACGGCTTTAAGTGTTCGCCAAAAACATCTTTAACGATCGAGTTTTCAGCCAGCATTTCTTTTGGTATTTGAATTGTGTCTTCTCCAAATTCCGAACTGAGTTTCCCATCGCCCATTCTTAAAAGCCAATCTCTATAGCTATTGTCCACGGCACGAATATTAACTTTTAGCTGTAAAATTTTAAAGTTAGACCAAAGGTTAGAAAATTTTATGCATGATTCAACAATAGCCGTCCTGTGTGCATGCGGTACCACCGGCAGACATTGGCGAAAATCTCCTCCAAGTAGCACAACTTTACCTCCAAAAGGACGGTTGCTTTTCATTAATGTTTTTATCAACTTACCAACAGCATTTAGTGCGTAGCTAGGTACCATTGTTGCCTCATCCCAAATGATTAACTTCGCCTTTTTTATCTGCTTTGCATCTATTGAATTTTCTCTCATACTCGAGGTTGATGTTTCTGTTAATGGTACTGGTAGTTTGAACTGAGAATGATAGGTACGACCTCCTTTTAAAAGGTTTGCTGCAATTCCTGTCGATGCAACTGGCAATGCTATATACCCCTTTCCTCTAACGACACTTAATAAGGTTTTATACAAATACGTTTTCCCACTTCCACCCGGTCCATCAAGAAAGAAACAATTTGAGCTATATTGATTGTTGTATATTGCGTCAATTACGGTTTGGAATGCATTTCTTTGCTCGATATTTAGAAAAGATTCAAGCCTAGATCCTTCTTCTCTTTCCTGTGATGTATTAAAAACCTCTTGCATGTCGCTAGGAAGATTTTCTGGAGGCTTCTTTAAACCGAAATCTGTGCATGTCTTTCCGTGCACTTGCTTTAGGGCTAAATGCTCGCAATTCTCGCAGCTTCGTGTTTCACCTTTGTGACGACGTACAAAATCTTCAACAAAGTGTTGAAGATATTTATCCCAAAGTTTTCGTGTGCGTACAGGACTTCCAAATACACATATGTAAGCGAAAAGTTGCCTTAGTGAATTTGGCATGCTCATTACTACCGCCTCTTCGAGAGTTACCTCCCAAACAGAATCGTCTTCTAAGAGGCCAAATGCTAGTGCTGCCTCTTTGAAACTGGAGTATGTTATTCCATTAACCGTTTTTAAATCATTGTAGCCCTGTGCACCGGGAATATGAAGCAACATCAATCTGAGGTAATACCTCTCACCTTCAGATACACTAACAGTATATATGCGTCCAATAATAGTATTACCGCCTCTCGTTCTTTCTTTCCAGCCAGTTTTCTTATTAAATACATAATATTGTGGGATCTCAGTATAGTAAAATTTTCGAGCATTGATAACCTTTTCGTTGAGACGAAACCATGCAATGAGGGTTGAGTTTGAAAGGGAAATGCTATTGACTGCTTCATCAATGCTGTTTGGTCTAAAGTATACCACTTGGTGATTTGGTAGGTGTATTGCAAGTCGAATGACTGCATGTGACTGGTCATGCATTGGTTTTGCCAAGATTCTCCAGGCAGCCTCTGGAGCGCTTACATATCTCGTATCTATAAATGTCCTTATTTCATCATGTATTAAAGAACCTTGCTCGGTAATTTCTACATTAGCGCAGTCATAACCCTTATACACATACTTAAAAAGATATTTAACGCTTTTTATAGAGGCACATACTTCTACATTGATATGGCAGTTATATTTTAAACTTAAAAATGGGTTATATGGCACAATCCACGAATTAGTTACCTCAAATCCTGAAGCAGTTTTGAAAATGACACCAGTATTTCTACGCCTGTACCTGGGATATCCATCGAGGTTACATATAGTTTCCTCTTGATATTCTTTCGGAAAACCTTTTGAACACTTTCCATCTTCCATGCAGGGAGAGTTCATATTATTGGCTCCGCAAGGCCCATGTACCATATGCTTTAGTACAATGCTATGTAACCTAGGATAGTCCTCCGGATTGGGTATCTCTGCAGAAACAATAGTATCAATGACGTCTCTGTCGCGAGGTTTTTCGTCTTCAGACAACATTATGAGCATGTGAGCATGAGGAAGGCCTCTTTTTTGGAATTCAATGACATGAATTTTGGCGATGACTTTACCGAATATGTGTCTCTTACAAATGTCCGTTAGAAGCTCAGAAAGTTTTAAGTGAAAAACACGTGCTATTAAATCAGGTCTATCTGTTTGGTATGATTCCATGTTTTCCGTTATTTCTCTCCACTTTGGATTACACGTCATGGTCAAAAAAATATCGGGTTTACCAAACTTGCGTACTATTGTCATTGCATCTTGATAGTTCTGTTGCATATTTCTTGGACTCCCTATGAAAGACGATGGTAAAATAATGGGTTTACCGGCAACAGAACCATCTTCCGCAGCCTTTGAGTGCAAAAAATCCATAAGGCCTTGATAGCTAAGAAAAATAACTCCAAAACCACTATTCCACATAATAAACTTTAAAGTTTATTATGTGGAATAGTGGTTTTGGAGTTATTTTTCTTTCTATAGTTGTGTCCACAGTTTTTGGCTTGATTCCATTGTGCCTTGATAGCTTTCCGCACGAAGTTCTTTTTGGTGTTCTTTTATCCAATGAAGACGATTAGATTGCATTTTGACATAAGAATCTACAAAATAATGTTGCGTTAGCTTTCCTACACTTAAAAATTGATTAAAGCCTTCTCGCACGGCAATCCGATAACTGTAGTAACCCATTTGAGAAACTCGAGTTCTTTTGGCAGAGGATACATTTTGTTTCAACGGTATATCTGGATGCCAACCAGACTCTCCAAATGGAAATAATATGGGATATGTCATGGGCTCCAAGCTTGGATGAAGTATGCTGATACGTTTGGTACTGGTACCTTTTGGATCTGATGGATCTGGCCTCAAATGTATGAGAAGATCACGTTCAAATGGAGGTTCTCCGTCCGTGCTTTGAAATATAGCAGCTACTTCATTTACTCTTTGTGCATTATACCTTCTGTTATCAAGAGATCTGTCGTGTTTTATTGCCATGGTAACTAACGGTATTCGGATGCCCCTTTGTCTGGCCTCAGATTCTGCATCCATCTCTACCTCGTACAACATCTTGTGTGCCCTTGCCAGAGGATTGTGTTGGTTGAAGAAGTTTCCTAGTAATTTCATAACAGGTTTGCTGCATCCAGTGTTTCCAGAATTTTTCATTCGCTCTTCTGTGGCTTCATCTGGATCAAGAATATACAATTGGGCGTATTTTCTTTTACCACCGGGTTCAGGATGAAGAGTCAATGCCCTATGATAAATCTGACCATGGATGCGGAAACAATATGGACCGTAACCTGGCGGTGCTTTGATTTGAGCACCCAATGACGCAAACGAAAGTGCACTGTTAAAGGATCGAATATGCTTCATAAAATTTTTTGATTGTCCATGTTTTCCAGTTATTAAAACTTTCAGAATGGCAGGATAAGGGTGAGATGTTAAAGAGGTAAGATCCACTTTTCCTTTCTGACAACAATTTGAAAATTTCCCATCTGGTGCCTTTTCCTTACAAAAATGTTTAGCGGCACAAAACGAACATTCGTATGTCATGCCTGCACAGTAATGCTCTTCAACTAAATCTTCGTTTTGATTTAAATTTTTTTGTTGTCTGTCGTTCACACAAATCTGCAAAATTGGCACATTTTGGGTTGATCTTTTGGCAGGCAATACAACGCTTTCTTCCTCTAACAATCTTTTATTCGCTATTCTTTGCCTATTTTCTTCTAACCTCCTTCTTTTTTCAGAAACTGATTCCTCTTTTCTTTGGGCTGCTTTTCGGTTTGTATCTTCTTTTAACTTTTTTCTTTTTTGCTCATCAGTTTCATTTAGTTTTTGCACCGCCTTTCTTTTTCTATTATCCTCTAATCTTTTGCTTCTCTGGACATCGGATTCACTCTGTCTTTTGGCTGCATTTCTTTTTCTCATTTCTTCTAATCGCTTACTTCTACGCACATCACATTCGGTAAGTCTTTGAGATGCATTTCGTATCTTGTTTTTTTCCAACCTTTTTATTCTCTGCTCATCAGATTCAAACAATCTGTACGCCATCTTTCGGGCTGCATCTTTTCTCAATCTATTGTTTTTATCTTCCTCGGACTCTTTCAACCTCCGTGATGCAGTATTTTGTGTTTGCTTCTTTGAATGCTTCATCTTGGTATTTGTATCCTGTTGACTATAAGCTAAGGATTTTCTTTTTTTGTCCTTATTTAACCGTTCAATTTTATCGCTTAGTTCTTCCTGAGTATTAAAATAAACTTTTTTTCTCTCCCTATCTTTTTGAAGCTTCGCACGATAAGATTTTTTTCTTTTAGGCAATATAATTTTTGGTTCAGAAAAAACACTTGGTATTTCTGAAGGTTGTTGAGTGGACAATGAAACATGCTCATAAACATCAAAATGACCATTCAAGAGATCCCCTGAAAACCGAAGTCGTTTAACTGGATATTGTTCGTCACCGAAGCGATAACATATGGCGCCATTTCTCCAAACCTCAAATAAATATGGAAAAATTTCTGCGGCAGCCTGAAGTTCACATGATGTACCGTACGTTTCCCTTCTGCTCATATCAATAGCATATTTTCTAGCATCAATATAATTGTGACCCTCTGCCGTGATGGAAAAAAATTCGAAACGGTTCCAATTTTCGACCACATAATTCACAATAGTTTGGCGGACTTCCATTCCCCTTGAAGCTGCTCCGTAGACTATATGAGCAAGGGACGCAAACAAACAATTTCCGTCCCCAGCAATCGGAAAAACTCTGTGACAGACACCATCCAAAACATCCATCATAGCAAATAACTGTAAACAAAATTATTGAAGCAAGTTTTAAAGTTTGAATTTAGAACCAACCCGCTCAAACGATTAATTCTGTTTACAGTGGATTACAAATAAAATCGCTAGAATTTAAATCAAGGGCACAAATATTATGAGCTTTTGTTTGTTTTTGTTCCTTAAAGTCAATTTTTCGATTAGTCTTTCCTGCTCAAAAAATACAACTTATTCAATGGTTCGAAAACTATAAACTCCACCATTAAAATTAATAACAAAGTGTCGGTATAACTGTATGCCCAAAGCACCGGTCCGTATATTCTACCAAATATTAGAAGCAAATGTTTTAGCATTAACAAAAGAAAAAGAAAAAAAAACATTACTTTGAGTAAAAAGTGTTTAATTTTATAAGTTTTCACTTTTTTGGAAATTTTAACAAAACCTAAGATGTAACATTTAAATCTGATTGATATAGCTTAAACCACTGACCATATAAACACGACAGAACGTCAAAATAACCTAACTCTGATGTCAAAAAAAACGTATCTCTTTCACAGTATTACTACTTTTTTCTTACACATACAGGTTTTCTATGCCTGTTTATGTGAGAAAATGGGGAAAAACAGCTGATTCTTTCCCTTATGTCCTACTCTATGGCTGAAACATCATTTATTTAAAATAATATTTAACAAAATTATAACTGACGAAATATCCAGGATTTTAAATTGGAGGCATGGACCTTAAGTCACCCCAAAAAGCAACATAATGTCATTTTTAAAAGTCCATGGACATTGCGACACTTTTAAATATGAAATATTACGAAGTATCCTACGACGTTTTTTGTCATAATTGACCCTAAAAATGTATCAAATCGACCTTAATTTTTAGTGCTGATTGAACAAAATTCCAAAGCCACGCCCGCCGCCCACAAACCGAAAATCAAAAATCTGGCTCCGTCCTGCACCAACGGAGCAAAAATACTTTAACTATGCCAAATTTCAGCTTTCTGCGATATCAGACGGCTTCAGAAAGCTCTGGAAAGAGAATTGGACATATATACATCCGGACATACAACGAAATTATATATAGAGATTTTCACAAAGAATTATGACACTCAATTATAAAAGTGTAAAATATGGCATACAATTTTACAAAATAAATGAAGCTCTATAAAAATCTTTATTTTAAATTAAAATAAATAAAATAAAGATTTTTATAAAGGATGCGCAGCGTGCTGCTTTCGATGTTTCCATGCAAGCAGCAGCGAAATTGGTAGAAACTGCCAGTTTGAGCAGAAATGGGACCCGGGATGAAACCTTTATCACCACGCCTTCCACAATCGTAAATCTTTATTATCTAATATTTATATTCGGCTTCGTTTATCCTGACGCATTATGACGGTGTCCTCCACTTTCGCCCCTTAAATTTTTGCCCGTTCCACTTTCGCCCCCGAAGTCCACTTTCGCCCCGGCGCCATTATATGATAATTTTATCGCCAATGTATTTTATCGAGGCCCTGAGGAGAGGCTAAGGCTAAACGCAAGTAACTTGAATACAACATAGCCAGGGTTTCAAACTGTGATGGTACTTCAAGCAATGTTTTTCACGAATAATCACCCAATTGTTTTAAGTGGTTTTTAGTGGTAGGCGATTCCCTGAAAAATTGAATCGTTTAATAATCAATTAATTTTTATGCAATTTATTTTTGATAGTAACGATTAATCGATTCCTGGAATCGATTATTGTGAAAAATTGAATATATTTTAAAAAATATTAAAATTAAATCTGTTTATTGTAATTTATTTCCATGGTTAAAAGAGTAGCAAAATAAACATAGAAGAAGCCATACATGAATTTTTATTTAATAACAAACAAATCAGAAATATTATAACAATGTATTGTGAAGCAGACAAAAAAAGTTAGATTGATTGATTATTTGGTATTAAACTTCAGTTTACTGTCCTTGTGGGGTGGTACTTGTTCAAAAATTTTTGAAAACCGTGGGCCTATAATAACCAGGCTAACGACTACTGTGCAAACCATGGAATTTTAAATGAATGAAACATAAATGATTTTCTAAACTCTATTATTTCTTTTAAAACAATTTAGATTTTAGGAATATCGGGTATTATATGTTAGGTATATTTAACGTTGAAGAATATGATATATATAAAGATTCTTAAAAATTATTTTTTAACTTCAACAGGTTTTAATAAAAACAAAAAATTATAAGAAA
>JAHWFO010075656.1:0-11711 GCA_023313115.1 Rhysida immarginata | reverse complement strand
TTTTCATGCATACTTAGGCCTATGCATACTGCGATTTATCTGTACTTAAGTTCGCGAAAAAAGTTCTGTCCGAACAGCTCTCCCGAAAGTTACATTTTGCTGTCTACCTTTAAATTAACTAATTTGATTGCGTATCGTTTGGAAATGATATGTAATTGATTTTACTATGGCAGGTTAAGTCGGAGATATCTGGAAGAGACTGTTATTTAACGTTGGAGGGTTGGGCAGGAGGGGGGGGGGGTCATTTGAGTCGGTCTCGAATCTAAGCCAAGGGTTGGTAATAAAAAGGTCGGCTTATATTCGAGCCAATATGGTAAAACAAATATGAGCATTGAATTGAAAACTACTTTTATTTCTCTGCATAATCTCCCTGTACAATGAGGCACTTGTCCTGTTGTTTCACAAGCCCCTCAAAACCAGTGGCAGAAAAATTTTTTGGCCTGCTATCTGAACCAGACGGTAACTCCCCTTTGTATAGCTTGGAGCCGAACAAATGGAAAGTCACTTGGAGCAAGGTAAGGGCTATATGGAGGATCTTGAAAACTTCCCAGCTGAACTTTGGCAGCATCTCTGTTGTCTTGTTGGCAATATGAGGACGTGCGTTATCATGCAATAACAACATGCCTTTGACAAGATCTGTTCACTTTCGTTGAATGACATATGAGGATGTTACAGTAAGAGCTGGCATTTACAGTTTACTCTTGCTGCTGGAATGTGGTAAGCAATATGCCCTAGTAATCCCAGAAAACCGTGAGCATCACTTTCCTGGTGAAGCATAAAAAAGTCCCGCCTGGTTCAGATAGCAGCCCAAAGAATTTTATGCTGCTGGTTTTGAGGGCTTGTGAAACGATGGGATAAGTGCCTCACTGTACAGGGAGATTATGCGGAGAAATAAAAGTAGTTTTCAAGTCAATACTCGTTATTTGTTTCATTTCTATATCCATTTGTAACTTACTGACTTCCCCTTGTATCACCTAACTAAGTTATTCTCCAAAAATATTTTTCATTTGGACATGGTTCTGTATTGAAACAGATTATGCTTCATTATAAATATTATATGAAACAATTTATTTAACATATAATTAATTCTAAAAAGTTTTCATTAGCGAATTTTCTACAAAGTTTTATCACAATCTTGCTATTACAATAACTGATAATATAAAAGAATATACCAACAAATAATATTTATGATGTTTAGAGCTGAGGCAATGATAATAAAGTCTGCTGCCCAGGAGGTAAATAGATAACATTCCTGCTTTTTGAAAGTTGATAAGCAATATCTTCTCCAGCTTCCAACTTGCGCAACTCTACTAAGCCTTCACCAGCATCACCAAAGGCTTTTGCTAAAAGAGACGCTGCTTGGGCATCACCTTCTGCAGAAATAACTGCAGCTCGTTTAGTCTGCTCTGCCTATAAAAATATAAAAAAATATTAATCACTTTATAAATGTATCAATGTTAATTCATAAGCTTCTAATAAAAAGGGTTTGTTTTTGTATACAGTGCATGCAGAATATTTAGCCTCATTTTTTTTTTTTTTTGGAAAATTTAAGATACATGGTTAACAATTAACAGGTTCTATAATTAGCATGTAAAATAACTGTATGAATATTAGGCAACAACAATTTGAATGAAAGCACGAATTAATTTTTCTCCAGATATGAATTTTTTAACAAAAATGTCATACTGTATTTTGGATATTAGCCTTACTGCTTAAAAAGATCTACGAGCACGCCCAAAAATTTTATTTTTGATTACCAGCATTTGCATATGCCTAGTGCCTATTACTGTAGTACATCACTGATCTAGATAGATATTGCTGAATGCTGGTTAATTTTTCAGATGAGATTTTGTATTAAAACAAAAGTGGTGGTCAGCTACCATTGCAACATCTGGATTTAGTAAGATTTAAAGTGGTCTACTTAATCTTACTAAATTGAATATTTTGGTTTATTACCTGAACTTCTGAAAAATATATAATTGATTAAATGAAACTAAAACAAAGTGATCAAAATTGTCGAAACTTAACTCCCTTTTAGATTGCGGAATTATAACATTCAAATAGTTGAATCCGTAATCTTAAAATAAAACTGATGGCATGTCCTGATGGTCATATGTTTTTAATCTGGTGAAGTATCATCTCCTATAACCAGTAACGTTTTTTAATACATGGTGCTTATTGAGGATGGCAAATAGCATACAATCTACATCATATAATGCATATTAAGTTACACATTCTGAGTGGTGATTGCAGAAATGGCAATTTTTATAGGGCTGGCTGCAAAATTATATACTGGTCATGTGCGACCAACACTGCTGATTAAGTGTAGTTAGATCCCAGTTACACACATTGTTTTTGTGAATATACCATATTTATTCTACTATAATGTGCATCTTGTATAATGCGATTCCACTTTCAGAACTTAAAAAAAAAAAAACTGTTATCCTCTTGTATAATCCGGTACTGATTTTTGACTTATCGCAAGAAATAAAATACAGAGTGTCCCAAATTGACGTTTACACTCTTTGAAAACTTATAGCTCACCAATGAAATGTGATAGAAATATAAAGTATGTTGTGTATGATCCAGATGGCACTGGAAAAGCATAGCAACACTTTCATTGTTGTTCATTCGTTTATAAACCAAAAAGGCGGTGAGACTTTCATTCAGTGACGTAAGTGGATAGTGAACTGTTATTGGAAAGTCGAGAATGTTGTTGAGGTTCAACAACGTTGGAGGGTTGAATTTGGTACACCACCGCCAACAAGGGTAACAATAACAAAACTCAGAGACAAGTTTGAAGCTGAAAGAATGGTGAAAGATGTGTTGAAAGATCGGTACGGAAGAAAGAAGTTCCACTGATAGTGAGAGTGTTGATGCAGTCATGGAGGTTTTTGCATGATCCCCAAAGAAATCAGTGAGGCAATGCTCTCGTGAAATTGGCATCACCAAAGCCAGTGTTCATCGAATTTTGCGAGGTCAAAAATGGAAGCCTTACATCCGCGACTTGTCGGTGTTGGGAGTGTACTATGGCAGAAGGTGGACATTTTGAACATGTACGGGCTTAAGGAAGTTTATAGAATAAAAATAGAACATCGTTGCTGAGTTATAACGTTTCGAAGAGCGTATACATCAATTTGGGACACTGTATATGTTACTGGTAATGTGTGAAAAGCAGATATTATATAGAACGCCTGATGTTTTTAGGCAATGTATAAAATATCTATTTTTTGTAATTATGTTGCATCCTTTTCCTGGGCATTCTATACATTACCTAGGTATTATACAGAATGACAAGTACACTATAGATGGGATGCGCAGGAAGTCGGGATGCACATGCACGACTCCACTGCTACTGCCTGTGCCGTTGCTGACTTCCGGGCATAGAATTGTCTAAGGCGGGAAGAACGATTAACTTAACGAAAATGCAGTGTTGTGTTGCTCTTGGATCCTCAATCAATTCACAAAAAGCAAATTTATTGAACCAAGTAAGGTTACATCGATTTCCAAAGGATCCTGAGCAAAAAAATGAATGGATTGCTGCAGTCAACAGCAAAAATTGGGAACCCACTCGTCACAGCATGTTATGTAGCTGCCACTTCATTTCAGGTGAGTAACTCAATTCAGTGGTGTTTTATTATGGTATCGTGACTAACATTGATTAGCTGTAAACCTTAAGCAAATTTCTAAAGTTGGAAATAAATAGATAATTGTGTACTAAAAAGTCAATATAATTTCAAGAATTGAAAATACTAGGCTACTAAGTTTTGAGGCTTGTAGTGTAAAAACACAATCATATGATCCATACATTAAAATTAAATTTGGAGTCCTTATATTTATTTCACTCAATTTATGAGGAATTAAAAGTACAAGTACTTTCCTATCTCTAATTTGTAGAGGAATTAAAAAATAATAACCCTTAACACTGCCGTTGACAGATTAAACTTAGCTTTGGTAACTTTCCTCACAATGAAAATAATTGCTCTTGTAAAGCTGGGTCGAAAGGTTCTGCGTAGAAAACTCCATTTATCAATAGTTTTTCCGTGTACCGTTTTATGCTCTCAGAGTCCAGATTAGCGAAATAATTCATGATAAACCGCCACAGCCGTACGTTAAAAGCGAAAGTTAATGATCTAAATAATGGCGACTGCTAGCTACAGTCAACGCTGGAAGTGGCAGTTGTTATGGAAGCGCAAATACATCTAGGCAACCAAGTGAGCTAATGTTTGTAAACACACACCCCATCTATAGGAAAAATATCAAAACACACCTTTATTGGCACTGAACAGGATTTTGAAAATGAATGAAGAATGGAACATTAAGTATGTTCTTACCAGATAAACACCAAAGCAGAAATGGTGTAGAGCAACTTGTTGCAGCAAGAAAGACTAGAATGTTTTTTGAATTACACAATTTTTCTCTTTTATAAAAAAATACTTCACGTTTTGGCATTTGGTCTTGCACGTGCACCTCACAAATCCTCTATGACCATGTGCTGTGGACTGAGAGGCAGCAACAGATCAGAGAACTACGAGGGTTGTTCAAGAATTTATGCCTGGTCCGTATCTCTCTTATTTGATGCTTACATTTGTCCTCTATGTAATGCACTGTTCACTTTTCGACATAGTCCCCATCCCTTTCTATGCATTGCACCAACTTTACTGTAAATATCAGATACAAAAAGAATTTTGAAAATCTGTTAACAAATAAAAAGTTATGGACCAGGAGGCAAAAATTCTTGAACCACCCTCGTATTTCGTGGTCAGAGATTTTTCTTTTATTGGAGAATTGTATTTGAATAAAATAAATAATTTTTGAAAGTTTTATTGCTACAGTAGAACCTCCGTAAAGCGAACGTCGATATAGAGAAATTCTCTCTATAACGAAATTTTTCTGTGGTCCCGGCAAAAATCCTATTGATTTAATGCTTTTTTAATCTCCATATAGCAAAATCTTTATAGCGTAATTATCCCACTAACGTAAGGATTTTTCGGTCCAGAGAATAAATTTTAAGGTATATTTTAGCTCTTTATTACAAAATTTGGTTCCCTCACTTAGCACGACCAGACAATCAACTAACGAAATCATCTGCAAACAGCCAACAAGCGAAGTTAAAAACAAGTTCTTATGTCACAAGCTCTGCCCAGTCGGCTACAGCTATGGCATTAAACTTATTTTATCGGCAAAATTACGAAGAGTTCTCGAGATCAACGTTATCACACCCATGATGCACTGCACAGCAATAATGGCGGTCTGCTGAAGGGTTTAAATGCGCAAGCACGTTAAAAATTTATTTTCTATGAGAATCGACACGAGAACTACTATAAAAGCTTTCGAAACTTGGAAAAATTTTTATATTAAAAACTTTAATATTTGTTCCTATTTATGAATTTATTTTATTGAAAGTTTAAGCCCATAAACATTTTTGTGAAATGTAATTTTACCAAGGCCGACGAAAAAACACTCATCAGCCTTAATATACACGCTTATGGATATGTTCTATCAGTATTTTCCCGTAAAATACGTATTACAATATTATTTTCGACCCGTTCTGCTTTCAAATTTTAATTATTTCACAAAAAATAATCACGATCCAAACAAAATTTTCAGCAATGGCGGCCTAGATGACTTTAGATAGGCAGCGATGTCAAGTATTGAAAAAGTTTTGTTCTTAATGTTAAGAAGCATTCAAATTAATATAAAATACTAAATTTTTATATATAAATACTGAATTTAAAATATATACATATATAAATGCAATTATCAGCAATTTATACATTAAAATTAAGCAAATTTTAACACCACCTGCATGCAACGAAATATCTATATAGCGAAATGATTTTGCCGGTCCGTTGAGTTTTGCTATACGGAGGTTCTGCTGTAATAATGTTTAATTTTAAACATGACTAAGAGAGAAAAATAATCAATGCACAATTCTAGGGAAATTTTACAAACTAAAGGTTCTAAGTGATTCACTGGGATCATGTTGTATCATATTGGAGCTTTTTTTATATTTAAGTGGCTGCATTCATGAAATTTTTGAATTTTTCGGGTTTAGATCTGAAGCCTATGTACATAAAAAATTTGTAATGTTTAAACATTTTTTTAAAATTTATTATTACAGTGGTCGCCGCTTAATGTATACACGATTAATACAAACAATCGGTTTGTGTGACAATTTTTGTAAAGACCCGAACGAGTGTATACTATCAAGCAAAAAATTTCGTTTAATGTATACAGCAGTTCGGTTAATACAAACATTTTTTTTAATAAAATACGTACAGTATTGGCCAGCTTGGCCAGCAGTGGCAATTTTATCGTCGGCCATTTTCCTTTTTGCTCACATGCTCCGATGCTTGACTGTGATTGGATGAAAGGTCGTCCGTCCAATGGCAAAAGTTGAACATTTTTTCAATGCTCTGCGGCAAAGCTTTCTCTGTGTTCACGGAAGTAAAGAAACTGCACATGCGCTATAGCCTCTAAAACTTGGCGCGCGATGCTTGCCGCGCCAATGTGAATAACCCTAAGGCAGAAGCTTTAAGCTATGCTGGAGTTGATGAACCTCTCAGACAAATAGGATTGAAAATTTACAATACCAATATGAAAATTTTATTAATCAACTAATTATAAAAAACACAAATCACAGATTTCATATCATAAATGTAATTTGGTTAATAAATGTAATAAAATACTATATACTGTATTGAATTACTACACATCTAATCTATATATGTATTGTATTATTGAAAATATAATAAAAGTTATGAAAACATTGGTATAAACTGATGTTTCTGTTTTTTTTTTCAGTTAATGAAAACAATCGTTTATTAGAGACAGATAGACCTCGTCCCATAGTGTCTACATTAAGCGGCGACCACTGTATATAGAAAATAAGAATAAGTTACCTTCTCCACCAGATAGCGAGCCCTTTCAGCTTCCTGTTGGGCAACCTGTTTCATTTCAACAGCTTGCGTAAATTCTTTGCCAAAGGTCAAATGAGTCTATTTGAAAAAGGAAGGCAATTACTTATTGAAGTGTTTAAATGTATTTAAACATTTTTGAATTTAATCCTGTTTAGAAATAATACTGACAATTGAAATGTCATCCAATATTACACCAAACTGCCCTCCTCGTTCTGTTAAGTCTTCACTAACCCTTTGAGAGACAACTTCTCGTTGTGTGATTAGTTCACTCGCATCAAATTGGGCCTGCGAAATAGAAGTGAAAAATGTAAAATTAATAAATATGATGGAACTATGGTGTGAAATTTCATGCAAAGGAAGAAAATTCTCTAACAACAACAACAAAAAAAAACATTCAAGATAAGAAACTTTACATACATACTTAAAAGACTATGCCATCATTCTCAATGACAAGATTGAAGTCTTGAGAACGACAGCATAGCCTTCAAAAATGCATATCTGACCTTTTTTTTTTTTTTTTTTTTGTAAATTTTTTTTCATGGCCCCTAAATAGCCTGTATGTATTAGGAGAATTACGCCGAGTGGCCAGTTAATTACTATGTATCAGTTGGTCACGTGACAGTTGGCACCAATATACAGTGAGAACACACCTGTCAACTGCAAGTGGTTTGACCGTCACCATGGGGAAAACAAAGGATCTGAGCGACTTAGAGCATGGGACGATAGTTGGTGCCTGGCAAGGTAGACTGAGTATTTCCGAAACCGCACGTCTTCTAGGGTTTACCAGGACTAGTTAAACAACCAAAGAACAACCAGCCAGAGACAAGCCTGTGGTCGCAAACGATGTATCGATCCAACAGGCGAGCATAGGATGGGAATGCTTGTTCGTGCGAAGAGAAACTTCACGACTCGTCAACTAACCATGGAGTACTACAATGGACCGCAGAATAACATCTCTGAATGCACTACACGTCGTACATTGGCAAGGATGGGGTTACAACAGCCGACGGCCACTCCAGGTACCTTTGATCTTCACCCAAAACCGCAAAAAATGTCTCCAATTTGCCCGTGATCACCAACACTGTTTCGTCGACGACTGGAAGAAGATCTGCTGGTCGGATGATCCCAGTTTCCTACTGCACCATGCAGATGGCCGACACAGAATTTGCAGACAACAGCATTAAGTGATGGACCCCTCCTGTCTGGCTTCCACTGTTCAGGCTGATGGAAGCTTTCTAATGGTCTGGGGAATGTTTTCCTGGCATGCTTGGTCTGCTGATACCTATAGAACAACACCTTAATGGTCAGGGCTACTACATTCATCCCTTCATGGCTACTGTTTTTCCAGCAGGACAATGCTCCGTGTCACAAGGTTCATATCATCATGGATTAGTTCCAGGAGCACGATAACGAATTTAATTACTCCTCTGGCCGCCACAGTCCCTGGATTTGAACTTAATCGAACATCTTTGGGATGAGCTGGAACAGGTTATTCGAGGCATAGATCCACCACCATCTGATAATCAATTGGGAGCAGCTGTTGCATCCGCATGGACAAACATCACGGAACAATGCTTCAAGCGACTAATTGACCAATTTCATAGCTCCGCCCAAATCACATGATTGGCAGCAATATGGCTGCCACTGGTGGGAAAACAAAAGATCTTCTATAGCACGATTAAAAAAGTATCAGTTTTATTATAGTTTTCTCAAAACAAGTTGAATCATTTAAAGTTATTTCAACATATACTTTCCATTTAAACTGTATTTTTGACTGAAGGATAGGCGTACACATTGAAATGCAATTTTTGTATTTAAAAAGTTATGCCGAGGAAAAAGTTTTCATTATTGCATATAATGATCACACTTTAAAAAAAAAAAAAATGAAAAAATATCCTTTTTAGTTTTAAAATCATGGTAAGTTTGCACGAGCTAATCAATTATTTGTTATTTAAAAAAAAACACATAAATCATGATATTTACAAAATAAATATCCAAACCCAAAGATTTTTTTTTAACTATTATTTATGATGATGTAAGTTCGTGATGCCCACATTCTTTCATTTTCTAAGTTGCATCGTTCAAAAAAAATTGTCAATGGACACAAAGAGAATTTAACATTTATAAACGACCATCACATAAGCTGTCGTTTCCTACACAATAAAGCATTTTACTGTCGGGGACCACATCAACGATTTTCTGAGCGGCATGCAACTCGCAGGCTGCAGTTTAGCCATCACTGATGTAAGTGAACCGAGATTATAACAAAAAATTCAAACGAATAAATTAAAAAGAAAAATATTTAACATTAACTTTGTTTTTAATGCACTTAAAACAATGGGATTCTGATAAAAATCCCGCCGGAAAAATCACATGGACAGAAACCCCACCACCATCGGGTAAAAACTCCAACTTCCATCGGACATAATTCTATTTTAAAATTCTCCTTCTGGTTTGTTTACATCCATAATTTTTATTCCTTTTTATTTATTATATGTGGAAAAGAAAAGTATGTATTTAAAAAAACAACGTACAAAATTAATTTTATGAAAATCATGAAAAATCATTAAAAATTTTAATGTAGACATACAAGAAATATATTTATATATATATAAAAAAAAAAAAAAAGAAAAACTTACTAGAGAAAATTCAATTTTATGGAAACTATAAAAATATACTAAGTCAAAGCATCAAAAATCTTAATTTTGAGAAAATGAAATTTAAAGGAAAATGTTGATATCTAAAATTGGCTTAAAATTAAATTACGTAACTTTGGAAATGTATTCTTAAATGTAAAATGTAGCTGATTTTTAGAACTAGAACTTATCCGGCCATATAGCTGCAGTAACTTTCTTCTATTTCATGTTTTATATGCTTGAATTTCACATATAATTCATGAGCTTTTTCAGTTTTCTTTTGCGAACAAGTGGAAAATTGCTTTGTTTATATTTTTGACCCATACATCGTTTAGATTTAAATGTTGAACGGTCTGTCGCAATCAATAAATACTTCCACGCATTTGCCAATGTCTACAGGCAAAAACTTTTTAATTACGAAAAACATGGTTACATATATTTTTCACAAAAAAAGATTCCGTGAGAAATAATGGAAATAACGTTCCCGTATTCCATCAGATTGTTTTTTTTTTTAAACTCGGAAGCTAACTTATAGTCAGATTATAGCCTACCAAACTTTCAAATGATTTGATCCTCGATCCTGATTCCATTTATTAAAAAAAAAAATAAAAAGCATGCAAGATTGGAGACAAGCTACGAAGCTGATTTTCTCCACGTCTACTAACAAGCTATGCGATTTTGTTTTCCCACCGAGTCACATGATCTGACGTCATGGCAAGAGGCGATGCCAATAAAATTGGTCAATTGAATCCATGCCACGGCAAATTCGTGCTGTTATGGCTACAATGAACTTCAAACGAAAACTGGCATGAAATATTTAATACACAGGTACATTACAGCACATTATACAGTTTAAACAATATACAGTGGACATAAAGTCCTGTTAATATTTTAAAAATTCACAAAAAAATAAACTACTAACCTTAGAGCAATTTTGTTTGCGGCAAACTTTTTTTTTTTTTTTTTTTTTTTTCAACAAAAAGTTTTTTTACTGCTTATTGTTGCCGACAATACCATCTAGCAAGCATTTTTTTAAAAATGGCTACTTTAAAAGAAAAAGCGCAATGTGTAGCGTGGTATATCAAGAGTGAATCAGTTGTTCAAACCCAGAGAAACTTCCGGACAACAGTTGATAAAGATCTACCAGCCTTTCAGAGTATAAAACTATGGCATTCTAAGTTTATGGAGAGCAGTTGTTTGCGTGATGTGAAAAGATCGAGGCGGCCAAGTGTATCGGATGAAAGAGTTGAGGAAGTGCGACAAACCTTTTAACGCAGCCCGAGAACATCAGTGACGACTGCATCTCGCCAGATACAAATGTCTTGTTCGACCATGAGAAAGATTCTTCAAAAACGTTTGCTGCATTTGTATGCATACAAAGTGCAACTTTTACACGAGATTAAGCCCAATGACAAACCTAAACGCATGGAGTTTGCAATCGACATTTTGGACCACATTGACAAAGATAATGATTTTCTAAACAAAGATGACCTTCTCAGATGAAACAACGTTCCATGTTTCAGGCAAAGTTAACAGACATAATTTAAGAATATGGGTTCTGAGAACCCTCATTCTGTACGGGAACACATACAGGATAGTCCAAAAGTTAACGTTTGGTGTGCACTCTTACATGATATGGTGATTGGACACTTTCTTCAGTGAGACCTCTGAACGCAAACACATACTGGATATGCTTCAAAATTATGCTGTACCTCAGCTTGAAGACCAACAGCCTCATGCTTTGTTCCAACAAGATGGTGCGCCTCCACTTTGGGGGCTGGAGGTTCAAGCATTTCTAAACAGCCTGTTTCCTATGCGGTGGATCGGGACAGACGGACCACTGCCGTGGCCGCCGAGATCGCTTAACATTACGCCCCTGGATTTTTACCTATGGGGCTTTGTCAAGGATTTTGTATACAGAACACCTATCCTGAACATTGTGGACCTGAAGGAACGCATTGCAACTGCAATTTCAATGGTTGACGCGGGCATGCTAGAGAGAACATGGAAAAAATCGAGTATCGCTTAGGTGTTTTACGCGCGACGAAAGGTACACACGTGGAATTAGTGTGAATCACCCAGAAAACTTTGAGTTTAACAAACGTTTTGCCGCAAACAACATGACTAAGGTTAGTAGTTTATTTTTTGTGAA
>JAHWFO010075635.1:934170-949988 GCA_023313115.1 Rhysida immarginata | reverse complement strand
CCCGACCGCATGTGGCCAGAAATGTCCTCGCCTTTTTCCAAGCACATAAGACCCCCTTGTTCCCCTGGCCTGCTCGTTCACCAGACATGTGCCCAATCGAACATGTGTGGGACGGGTTGCTCATCGATTGGCTCGTCAGACTCCTGCAGCAGCAACTATGGATGAACTGTATACCCGTGTTGACAGAGCGTGGCAGGACATTCCCCAGGCCCTTATTCAGAGCTTGTTTGACTCAATGCCACGACGTTTAGAGGCGGTAATTGCATCCCACGGTGGTTTCACCCGATACTAATGTGACAATAAAACGCATTGTATTGACCTGAAAATCTAATGGTTGCTTTTCTGACTCATGATATGCATATGATCCAAATTTAATGCAGATTGGGCTATCCCATCAGGGTGTTGCGATTTTTATAAACAGTAGTGTAACTCTTTAACGAATGTGAACCTATACTGACAGAGTGGTCTAACTATAGACGACTGATCGACGCTGATATCAATGATATTTGTATTGTTAAAGTTTTGTACAATTATGTAGTGAGATCTATACTAGGAAGTGTTTACTCTGAGTGGTCAGATTATTTTGACCATTTGATGTTTGTAGGCAAATTAGGTATGATTTTGCACTGAAGTTGCTAAAGAGCCGGACTAGTGTAACTAGGCAAGCAGGTTGTTCACCACGACATTGGAAGTGATTTGTTTCAGAAGATTATAGGTAAACGATGCGATTTAGCAGCCTTTGATGATTGTTGGCGCTTGGAGCCATGGAGCTAATATCAGCAAAATGGCTGCATTCGTTAAATGTTCAAGAGCAGCTGCCGTTAAATTGTTACAGACTGGACTGTCTGCCGGAAAACTGGGTCTGAACGTGCCAGTTGTGGTCATCAATGTTTGGGCAGAAAGAAGAGTGGCAAGCCTGGTACAAGACAACAGAAGGGCAACAGCGCATCAAATTACTGCAGATCTTTATCAGGGATCCTCTCAAATGATCTCTGAACGCACTGTTCGCCATATACTGATTGTATGGAATATGGGAGCCGAAGGTTAGTTCGAACACCTTTGCTATCTGCAGTTAACAAGATAAAACGTCTCCAATTCGCACAGGAACACAAGGATTGGACAATTGAGCATCGGAATAAAGTCATATGGTGTGATGAACCATGTTTTCAGTTGCATCATGCAGATAACAGAATGAGAGTTTGACGGACACTGCATGAAATCATGGACCCCACATGCATGAGTACAATCGTTCAAGCTCGTGGGGGCAGTCATGGCTTGGAGAATATTTTCCTGGCATAATATGGGTCCTTTGATTCGTGTAGAAAAACGTCTGAATATCAGAACATACCTAAATATCTTTGCTGTTCATGCTGTTCATGCAATCATGTTGATGGTGCATCGCAATGGAGATGGCTTCTTACAACGTAACAATGCGGCATACCACGCTACTCGTGTTTTGCAGGGATAGTTTCAAGAACAAACAATTCCTGTACGTTGTTTGCTGCAAAAATTATTTTTTTTTGCTACTGAATGTAAGCTTTAACCCCTATGTTGATTCGACAATTGAAAATGATAGTAAGGCGAGATTGTTGCGATCGCCACGAACGGCGACGAAACTGGCTTAGGTGGCCCCCATAATGACCAAATCTCAATCCAATTGAGCATTTGTGGGAGAAAGTTGAAAGAGCCATCAGACAGGTGGTTCTAAAACAACAAATTTCACACAAGAGGACAGTGTTATTCATCAGGCAAAGACTGTTATGACAGCCTATAAGAAGCAGGGAAAGACATCATCTGCCAAGCACAGCATCGCCCGAAAGTCGAAGATCACTGATAGAGACTGAAGGGGTTTGAAGCGGATGGTGACTAGAAAGCATTCATGGTGTCAGATTGCTCGCATCACCTTTCAACACCTCGTGGAGTAAATGCGAATCGCCGCAGTATTGAAGGCAGAAGTACTGACGGGGTGGTCATAATAATCTGGTCACTCAGTGTATATACATCCTAAAGTGCCGATATCTGATATGGAAATGTTGTTGTCCAGTACGATAATGAAATATTCACTAACAACTAGACCAGTCAGTGAGAATTTAGAGGTGGATATTAATATTGCAATTATGACAGTTAGCATTATCAATGTTGGTGCTCCATTAAATTTATACGCTCTTAGTTTTATGAAGAAACATTTTAATTTAGTTTTCAATCCCATCGAATCACCTATTACATTGGGTGGCAGTACTATAAAGTTGATGTTTGCGCGAAGTATTGGTTCTTGTATGTTACCATTTCTAACTTACTCCTCTTATCATTGAACAGTGATTTGTAAGTTGCGAATGCCATAAAGGTTTGGTTAACAATTTATGATGAATTGCAAGTACATTTTTTGTGTGAACATTTTATATGAGAAATTAATTTTTTTAAATTGTGTTGTACAAAGTTTTTTTCTAATTCGCCATGTGGCCTCAAGACGTATTCTACGATTTAACTAGCGGCCGTGTCTCAACACAGCCCCGTAATTTTTTTTGATTCCGTATCATTATCTCGTGGTAGGCCTGTGCGAATGTACCATTCCGCCATACAAATTTTCTTAATATTGGGACCAGCTGTATAAATAAAATAAGCACATTCAGTGAGTACACAGATCTGAGAGAACTGTCATTAACCGTTGCCGAACGACGGATAAAGTTTTACTTTATCAGTGTGCCGAACACTCTTTTATCTCGGGAAGAAGACTTACAGTCTTACAGGCTTTATATGAAACGGTGGATCTACAATTTTTAGTTTATATGAAATCAAAAATTACCATAAAATGAGCAACTGAGTGTGCATGCGATAAGAACTTTCCATAAGGCCAGGGAGGAAAGAGCACAATGGGCGCCGCCATGATATGGCTCATCGAGCTTCTTTGGCTGCGTTCATTTATTCGGTCGGAGTCACTTGAAGCGACTCCAGTGACTCTGAGTTAGATCTTTTATTCGTTCGTAGTGTGTTTGCCACAGTTAATTCTCTCAACTCCTCTATTCAGGCTGGAGTCGTCGGAGCCATAAACAAGTGCATGCCCTCACAACAAAATGCGGTTCATATGACATGCTTGTGAGTGTCCTATGATTCTTCCAATACGACCCATTTAAGAGAGTCATTGGACACAGATGTCAGTAAGAGTTGTTTGACCCGAATTTCCGAGTCGCCATTCTTGGGTCAATTGACTCGACTGTACAAGACTTAAGACTCATTAATGGAATGTTTACTATACGCGTTAATACTATACGCGTTACTATTACTTATTTACACATGTTTACATACATATTTATATATTTTCACAGCTAATTACACATTTATATAGTCATAACACAAATTTACATACGTGTATATACCTATTTACACAATATACACAAATTTACACACGGATATATACCTATTTATACAAGTTTACACTTTAGTACACATCCGTATAGAATATTTTCAGAACTTTACACACATTTAAACACACACGTGCACAAATTTACACAGGTTTACCCATAATTACAAAGTTGACGCTTATGTACACCTTTGTACAGCTTATTTACACAAGTTTACACACATTTATACATATATCTGCACAAATTTACACACGTGTATAGACAATTTACGCATCTGTACAGCTTATTTACATAAGCTTAACCAAATATGTACATAAATTTATACACGTGTATACACGATATACAAGTTTACACAGGTGAATACACCTATTCGCGCAGATTTACATACGTCTATACACCTATTTACACAAGCTTACACTTTTGTACACATTTGTATAGCATATTTACACATTTATACCACAGGCTTACACACCTATTTACACAGTGTATACTGATATTTACACAAGTTTACATTTGTATACCGACCTGTATTTGTATTTTATCGTCTTTGCAGTCAAAGTTCGCCAGCAGACGATAGAGCTTAAGCTTGTAGGCAGAAAAAAGGATTTTAATGATAAATCTGTTGCTAAATTCTGAAATAATGATCGACGTGTTCATAGAGTTGACAGCTCTTGAACGGTAGACAACAATACGAAGAGAAACAACATCTTTTTAAAATTTTTAAACATCAATTTTTTTTTAAATTATTTATTGATTTAAGAATACATTCAACTTATAATGTATAATGCAATAAAGTCACCATCACCTAACAGAAATGATTTGCACAAAAATCAAGGGATTATTTTTGTTGTAACCATTACATCGTTCTCATTATAAATCTGCAAGATTCCTTTTACATTCCTTTGGGTAGGCTAAATGGAAACTATCACGTATTGCAGAAGAGGAAGGCTCATATTATAAGATGGATCATAGTATCCTTTGCATTCTGAAATATAGAAAAAAAGGATGAGTTTTAGATCAATGATTTACACTCCCTACAATAATGGAAAGGGAAATAGCGACATTTTATTTTAGTTAATATCTTATTCGACCTCCGTGCTGAAATTATGTCAGCTACCCTTCTTACTTTCAATAAGGCTCCGATACACAGCTTCCGGTGTTTAGATATATTCTTGCTTCTAGAAACTAGCCATGTTGTTAGCAGTCGATAATAATGAATGCTGTTCAGTGGAAATGCATTTCAGATCACAACGAGTAAATAAAAAATAATCGTAACAATAATGAATAAGAAAACGTGTCAGCAAATAAATTTGGAACTATTAAATAAGTATAATTTACGTTAGAATATAGTGTAACTTACTTAGATTCCTGTTTTCGTTCAATTCTTCTTGAACTGGTAAAATTTGAAGGAGCAAGACGAACAACGTTGGAAAATGGCTTATTCAACGTCGAGTTTTTGAGGGAGACTGTTCTCGCACTCAGCGTTGAAGAGACTATCCCTACTGATAGTCTCTAGATAACTTGTCCCATCCATAGTCATATTAAGAGTAGTATTAGTTCTAATAATTTTGTATTAATCTTCTTACTAACACGAACGGCGAAATCATCCAGTATCGCTATCCGCCATGTTTTCGTAACTTGATTTCGTATCTCTACCGGAAATGATTCCCATTTCCTATGACTTGGCTCGTAAAGCTGAGTATGGCGCTGTTAGATGAGGCGGGGGTTCGTAAACACTTGAAGATGGATGATACAACTTATCTACGAAGTACTGTATTCTTATAATCGAGTCAGAGAGCTAAAACCTAATAAATGAGTCCTACGATCTGGAAATTGCTGTGAGTGTGCGCATTTTTGTCATCGAACAAGGCGATCACCACATGCGAAAATGTATTTTAAACTGAGAAAAAATCTATCTGGAACCAATTTCTTTTGTATATTTTTCATCTATTAAGGGCTTATTTTCTTTCTGAAGCCTCAGAAAGTTTTAAATGGGGAGAAAATAATTTTGAATCCATAATGCTCCAAGTTTTCACTTTATCACTCGCGATTTGTTGACTCTGTTAGCGTTCCCTTAACACCATTTGCTCTCTTATTCCGATCACGTAATCACATGACTGGAGCCAGGAGTCCGATCGAATAACTTAACGCAGCCCTTGATAGCTTCGGATCGCAGTGGGTGCCGCCATGTTTATTATGACCAGTCGGAAAAATAAAAGCCTGCCTAGCGTCTGACCTCAGAATATGACAGATTCGCTGAATGCCGAACACGTTTACTTCTCAGGCGAATGTAACAAAATGCTCGCCAAACTTTGTCTCTCAGATCGGAGGAGATTTTTTATATCTTAGCGGCTTCGCTAGCTGGCTGGCATTGACACCACCAAAGCCAAGGAGAGACAGGCCAGGACACTCAAAAGTCAGATGATCATCAGGGTCCGAGCAACAATTCATCCCTCATTGTCTCCATCTTGGATTTTAACAATTAGTATTTTTTCGCTTGTGGGAAACAATGAAGAATGGATTGTTGCCCGGACCCCGATGATGAGGTGACTTTTGAGTCATCTCATTGGCCTTGGACTCCACATGATGACATCATATCATTGTTTCAGCCTATCATTCTTCTTGGTTTTCCTCCGATGACGTCATCCCTGGGTATCACTGCTCGATCTGAGTTCTGAAAAAAAAAACCGGCTCAGAACTCAGATCTGAGCGCCGAATGCGCCTAATAACTATATAAGTTAAGGAATTAAGATCACACTAAGTGCTGCACAGATCGAGAAGGCCGCGCTAATACAGGTCAAGCCAAGGCATCCCATCATACACTTGTTTGAAGCAAAATTGCGGAACAAACTATCGAACTATACAATCGAAAACCCTTTTCTGTACTATTAGAATGATTTATACCTGAGCATAACGTCATTTTAAACGAATTTATATAAGAGCAAACTTTTAATATACGATAGTGAGTTAGAGTTTGTGAGTTAGAAGCAAAATGGCAGATTGCGATATGTAATGCAATCCTTTGTCTTGACCTGTATTAAGCGACCTTGTTGGGCAATTACGACCTAATCAGCACCTAGCATGATCTGGATTCCCTAGCTTCTCTAGATAATAAAAATGGCGGAAGCTCAATGACCATTAACTTCTATAGACCATCATATGAATTAAAACAATCTAAAAATATTTTATAAGGTCTTTAGTATACGTTATTGTTGGAAAGAAAAATATTAGTATTAGGTTGACCGTAAGTTGCTGGAGCAAAACAAACCAGTCAATGTCTTTATTACCCATATTACATCCAGTTAATTAACCGAGACAATAGCTAGGATTGGCGTAACCGGTCGTAAGGCAAATAATCAGACAGTTGACGAAATTACAGTAGCAGCTGTTGGCGGAGTTGTTGATGTCACCGAAGTAATTGTTGTTGGAGCTGTTGATGAAGTCGAACTAATTGTTGTAGGGTTTGTTGCTGCTGTTGAACTTGTTGTTACAGCGACAGCTGTTGTAGGTAAATTCATACAGCAACTGCTAAGCCCACCTGCACAACAAGTAAGTCCAGAAGGGCATGGTTGCTGTGGACCACAACGAATATTGTTTGGATTTCCAAACAAACAGATGGCATTGATTGGACATCCAGTGGAATCAATTACGTACTTAGGTTGATTGAAGGAAAAAACTGAAAAAGAGATAAATTTTTATTTATTTAATGTTAGGTATATTTAACGTTGAAGAATATGATTATATATAAAGATTCTTAAAAATTATTTTATAACTTCAACAGGTTTTAATATAAACAAAAAAATTATAAGAAAGGATTATAAAACTGACTACATCTGCTATCGTACAAAACTGTTTAAATATAGGAATTTAATACTCAATATAGTAGAGCCGTTATCAATAATTATAAAAACCTTCCTTCCCCCGAAATATAAAAATCCTATATCCAATATTTACATTTAAACTGAAAACCATCCCATTATCTAAAAACCCTTGAGCAGCACTTTAAAATATATACAAAATATATGTTTGAATTATATACAGAAATATACAAAAATATACATTTAAAATCAAACCATAGATTAATATAGGCTGCACTGTCTAAAATCCTGATAATTTTAGCACTTGACTAAAAATTCGGAACTTGACTTGTGGAAATGTTACACCTTGCAAGTGGCGAAGAATCCGTTTTATACGATAGAAAAATGTCCTAAGTCCAAGATATATTCCAACAAATGTTATCTTCGAAGTCAGTTGAAGAATCATAAATAAAAATAAAATTTCATCATTTTCACCATGATTAATGTTTTCGAGGTCATCTATACCTCATCATCAGATCGAATACACAAATCCCACTCTCCCTCCCAAAACAATGAAGTAAAAAAAGAAATTTAAAATTAAAAAATTACACAATTGAAAAAAATTATAAAATCAACCAATCAGGGCTTAAGTCGTACGATGTCTGCGCTATCGTATTTTCATCTTCTTTTATTAAGAGTGCTTCTTTAATTATTCTTTTTTTGTAATTTTTCTCTCGATTTAGGATTGTTACATTGTCCCAATCCGGGGAATGTCCCGTAACACTACTGTGTCTGGCCATAGCATAATTGCAATCGTTAAGTCTCACCGGTCTACCATGTTCCTCTATTCTAGTTTTCAGAAGTCTTGAAGATTGTCCTATATAATTCAATTCACAATTCTTACAATTTATTTTTTATATTATATCATATTTTTCATTTTTTTCTTTTTCATTTTTATTTGTTTGTCTATCCATTTTAATTAATTTATTCTTAATAGTATTTTTAATTTTGGGTACTATCTCTATATTTGTATTTTTTAAATTTTTTTTAATTTTATAAAAACTTTTATCATAATCAACAGAAATTCTTATTTTATCTTCTTTACTATTTTTGTTTTCTT
The DNA here is from genome assembly GCA_023313115.1 of Rhysida immarginata. NCBI lineage: Eukaryota > Metazoa > Arthropoda > Chilopoda > Scolopendromorpha > Scolopendridae > Rhysida > Rhysida immarginata. The sequence continues at coordinate 941,712 of JAHWFO010075635.1, read as the reverse complement.
TTTTCCTTTTGTTTTTAAATGTATCTACTAACAAATTTTCTATGACTTTACTTGGATATTTATTTTTAATTAACTTATCTTTCAATCTATAAATATATTTTATTAAATAGTTGGGTGAACATAAATTTCTGGCTCTATTTATCAGATTAGTTATGGTGTTAAGTTTGTATCTATTTGGTATGGCAGACCAGTAGTGAGGAAGGGAGTTTCCCTGTGTTGGTTTTTCCCGTTTTTTACGATAGCAGATGTAGTCAGATTTATAATCCTTTTTTATAATTCTTTTGTTTATATTAAAAGCTGTTGAAGTTATAAAATAATTTTTAAGGATTTTTATTTATTTATTAATAAAGATTAATGCGACACCCAACTGGGACCTGTATACTCAAAGACCGACGAGTTAGGTCCCAGAGGGCTATTGTAATATTACAAACAGGGTAGAAGGTTAAAAATAAAATAACATGAATTTCATACAATAAATAACATAGCTATAAATATCAGACAATGTAAATAAAATAGCCAAACTAAACCATAATAAACGGTACCATAATAGGTAAGTTACAGAGTACTGGTTGATAAAAAGTACCTAAACAAATAAACATGTATCATCATGAAACAGTAATGAATTAAAGAATCAAACAGCCATAAACAACGGGCATCGACACTTTACAAGCATAAACTGAAAAAAGTGTCGAGATCAAATATATTGCTTAAAACTAATTGAATTAGGTAATTTAGATAGCGGTAATAGTATAGTACAGTCATCAAAGGGAAATAATCCACACTTAAATTTTACTCTAAATTTAACCGTTTCAATATTAATTTATTTTTAATAATTTAATATTACATTTAGAGTTAACATTATTAAGTTTATTAAATTTAAATAATTATAATTAAAAAAGCTATTAAAACATCACATTAGCATGACATGTAATATTAAGTATTAAACTCGTGTGGATTATTTCCTTTGGTTGACTGTACACTAAAGCTTTCCTAAACTCGGTAAAAGAAGATAAAGTCTGGATTCCTTTAAGCAAAAGAGACCAGTTCTTCAATCCTTTTATGAATATACATCTATAAATATATTCCCGTTTGACAGTCGGTAGACAAACCAGGTCGGCATTACGGGTGTTATAATTATGCCTCTCACAGGATGTTTTAATGGTTACTGGGGTTGAAACCTTCAGAAGTGAGTGTGTCTCTTTGAAAATGAAACAACAAGATTGGAGAAAATAGATTTGATTTACAGTTAAGATATTTAGTCTTCGGAATAAATGTGAGACTGATTCTGACTTAGATGTTTTCGTTAGAGTTCGTAAGAACCATTTTTGCAATTTAAGAATTCCTTTTAAATTATAAGAAGATGTGGAACCCCAAAAGATATTACCATAGCACAGCGAGCAGTGTATCTAGGTAAAATATAAGAGCAAAAGAATATTGTTAGGAAGAAATTGAAACCTGGAGATGATTCCTTGTTTTTTATTAAGTTTAGTTAATAGGACATCAATGTGTAAATTCCAGGTAAGGTTATGGGTCAATAATAAACCTAGGTATTTAAACGAACTGACAGTATTAATAAGGTGAGTACCATAATAAATCAGCGGGGAGACTGGAATATTACGCTTATTTCGCTGATAAAAAACCAACATTATATTGGATTTATCAGTGTTGACAAACAAAAAGTTTGCATTATTCCATTGCAACACGTCACGTAGAACTAAATTAATGTTAAGTAAAAGCTTTGAGACATCAAAACTAGAGAATACTAATGTAGTATCATCAGCGTAGAAAATTGATTTTACAGAGGGGGTGTGCTATTGGAAAATCATTAATGAATAGGTTGAACAGAAGAGGAGAAAGCACTGAACCCTGTGGGACACCTAAATTTCTTATTAATAAGTCCGAAGATAAACCAGAATAAAAAAGTAATATTTCCTATCAGTTAATAGGTTAGTTAACCATAATAGAGGCAGACCATGTATACCTTAAAAGGTGGATAATTTATATAAAAGTAGCGGAATTGGGATATTGTCAAATGCTTTTTTATAATCGATTAATGCGGCTGCAACAAAATTATTCGCAGCCATACCGGCTGAAATTGACTCAATTAAATCGAAACCGGCTGTTTCAGTATTACGATTGGGGACAAATCCATGCTGTTGAGAATTAAGTAAGTGCTTAGAAAAAACAAATTGGGATAAACGTGAGTAAAATAATTTTTTCAAATATTTTTGCAAATAGGCCTTTAATTGGCATATTGATTGGGATCGCCTTTCTTGTATTGATTGGGCTTATTCTAGCTATTTTCAAGGCCGATGGGTACGAACCTGAGTTGACGGAATAATTAAATATATATGATAATGGGGCAGCTATCGCATTCCTTACTGCAATAACAATATCTGAACGAATATCCAATGGATCTGAAGTATAGCAGGACTTAAGACGGGCTATTACATCAGAGATTTCATCTGGAGTAGATGGAATAGTGAAAAATGAAAAAGAATTGCGTGGAATATCATAAGGATAATTAAAAGTAAATGTGGAGTTCAAAGGTATCGAACTAGGGGAAGGAAGTAAAGTGTGAAGAAAATCGTTTAATTGATGTTTACTGACTTGGTTACAATGTGTGAAAGGGGACTGAAAAGAATTAGACCCATTAGTTAAATTATTTAATGTTCGCCATTTTTCTTTACCGGAGTATAGTTAATTAAAGAGTCTTTTGTAGTATGAACTTTTTGACTTATTTATGAGATTTTTTAAATAGTTAGAATGGGACTTAAATAAACGGATATTGGAGGCAGAAGGATTACGACGTGATTTCAGATAAAGTTGATTCTTCTTTTTAATTAGTGACAATATATGGTGAGTTATCCAGGGTTTGTGAAATGTTAATGGCTTATGATGAATATTGTTAACTTTCTTAGCAAAGTGCCGGTAATAACCAAGTATGAATTGGGTTAAAATTAAAGAAAAGAGCTGGTTGATATCAGAAGAGGTAAGTAATAAGCTGGGCCAATCAGTTAGCGTTAAGAAAGAGGTGAACATTTCATTACGGTTCGAAGTAATAATACGTGAATATGAGACTTGTTTAGGTTTGGATAAATTAGAGTGATTGGATTCAAAGATAACTAGCAGAGGAAAATGATCAGTCAAGGAAGTATCTAAGGTATTACTGTATATGGGTGCTGAAAAGTTAGTGAAACACATAACGATAGCAGAATAAGTATTATGAGTTGATGAGTAGTGTGAAAACGAATAAGAAGTAGGCAACAAACCAGAGTGAAGTAACGGGTCGAGAAGTGTATTTAAAGACGTGGAAGGATTTTTGAAATTAATGTTAAAATTGCCTACTAAAATTAAAGATTTATTTAATAGTTGTAAATCGACTAATAGAGAAGAGATATGTGAACAAAATTACTGAAAATGTCCTGATGGAGGGCGATAAATCATAATTAATATGTATTTATTATCAATAGAGATTGTAAAGGTGTCAACACACATATCCGACTTTGACGCGCATGGTTTTCATCCGACTTGAAGCGACACCAGAGTGCATGCGACTAGCAAAACACACATTTCCAACTTCCGCGCGCACGACTTTCAACCGACAAGCATTTTAACTCAAATTGTGTCCGTGATAGCGCTGCAGTCACACAGGAAACTGTATTCATTTCCGCCAAAATTGATTCGATTACGCGTCAAAAATACAATTTATTATTAATCCAACAAAGTTAATTTTAATTGTGATGCTAAATCGTGTATATTCTTCCCGTGATGCTAATCGTGTGGATGCTTCCCGTGATGCTAATCGTGTGGATGCTTCCCATGATGCTAATCGTGTATACTCTCGCAACCTGATTGGTTATCGTGAACGACAAGTCGCGTGAAAGTCGGACAGAGCTGAAGTTTGAAAAACTAGTCGCACGACTCCTACGACTGGCCGTTTGAGACCGGAAGTAGTCGTTCCAGAGTCGCATGCGACAGCTAGTCGGATGTAAACCGTGCATGTGTGTCTCCGCCTTAAGAATTTCATAGTCGTCTGAAATCGAAGAATATTGTGGAATTGATTTGGCACTGAATACATTCCTAAGATATAAGCAAATACCACCGCCTCGTTTGTTTTTACGACTAATGGAATTAATATTGTATCCTGATATGGGGGGTAGTTCGTCAGCATTATGAACCCAAGTTTCGGTAAAACCGATTATATCAGGTGTTATATTTAAAGAGGTCAAAGAGGCAAATGTGGTAGTAAAATTAGATCTAATACTTCGTATGTTCAAGTAAAAAAGGGAGATAGTATCTAACGCCTTAACAGCAGGATTGTATAGGGAGTGCAAGTGTGACGTCAGTCCTTGGAATTCTTCAGTCACGTGACTCGATTTGGTTCCAAACAAGACTTCTCTCTTCGGGATTTAACATGGTTCCAACGTAGGGATGGAATAAAATCGCTTTGTATAAGCCCAGTGTTTATAACACATTTAAGATGTGAATTTGTTTAGTTCCTCACTGCTCAAGAAGGAGCCAAAACAGCGATTTAGACATCTATCGTTTTCCCAAAGAAAGAAAGATCCGCGAACGATGGTATTCTTTTGCTAAGTGATTAAAAGTGATTAAAAAGCGTTCTAATATAAATGTATAAATTATATAATGGGATTAAATGTCTTAATAATAGTATCAATTACACAAATTAACATAATAATTTAAGAGATGTCATTTTTACTGGCCGCCCGTTTCAATGTTACTAGTACGTATATTGCGTGGTTCCAATGTTTGGAACCAGCGATCCCATTTCCTAGGCTCTCGGCCCGTTCATCGCGCAAATGACGTCAGCTGTGACGTAGTCACTTGCACTCCCTATACAAGAAAGAATTTAAAGAAATAAGAATAACTGGATACGAACAATCATTCATATCAATAAGTGGTATTTAGGTAAAAAAACAATCAATCACAATCAAAAACTATTAAAACTAAGTGACAGCGTAAACCAGGTTGCTTATAGACCAAGTATAAGTTAGGGTAGTTCTAACGCCAACAGCGGTACGTGTAGCCTAATTAGTAAGCAGTAAGTAATAAGTTATAACAAGTTAATAGGCAATCAAAAATTAGTTAATATAGGGTAAGTAAACAAAAATAAAACTAAACCAATACAAGCAAATAAAAACGAAAAAACAAACAAAAAACAAACAAAAAAAAAACAAAAAAAAACGGCTAGTTGTGCATTACAAATCGATTGAGTTAAAGTGTAATATACTAAAGCAATGAAAAAAAAACCCAACAGGCGTAAACAATATATGGCTATAGCACACAGTAAATACAATAACTTAATTAAACAAAGGATTACTTATTTATGTTATGCCCCTTTTTATTTGAGCAAAGAGACAGTTTGCGATTTTTCGTATGAGAATCAAAATAACACGAAAACGAAAAATAAATACGATATTTAAAATCTTTTCTTTAACATGGCTTTTTCGTTTTCGTCTATCCACTTTCGTAACGGAATTTTCCAAGATTTCCGTAGGGATTTCGTATGAAAGTTTGATATGAAGAAAACAGTGCGCACTTATTTGCGCATCAGCTCGTTTGTGTTGAGCACATTCATAATGGACGCCGAACTGCTTAGCTCCATTGAAGAACAGATTGAATGTACTATGCATTTCGACAGCACAATAACTATACTAAATAAACAGATATTACCTACTTCAGTAGCTTCAGCAAAATGATGATTAAATGGTTATTCTAAAATGTTCATAACTAACTTTTTCAAATCGACTGGAAGAATCCATTTTGAACAGGGCCGACTGCTGAAGGGAAGCAAATTTCCTTCTCATAAAAATGAAAATTCGGTTTCGTGCGTACAGCGCAACTTGTTTGACTAAAACAAAAAATAATCACGAGCAAATACGAAATTGACACTTAAATTATTTCGTTTTCGTATTTTTTGATTTTAGTACGAAAAATCGCAAACTGCCTAAAAATTAATTTCACTTGTAACGCTAAATGTCAAAAAGATTTTATATGCACATTCATTATCAAAAAAATAATGGAGTAATTGAAGTTAAACCTTTGTACTTTCTCAGCAATTCCTTAGGGTTTTTGAAGGGAAAGGCTGCACTGTTCTCTACAGATCAGAGAGTTTCGCCAACACTCTAGAACCAGAGCACAGGTTAAGGAAAGAACACAGATGTGCCACCTGAATTTTGTTGCGCTCGAGTCTCATTGCCATCTGGTGATTCATGCAGTAGACGTCTATTGCCATGTAGATTAATTCTTTGTTGTGTGACATGCGATGACGGTTTTGTTTGTATTTGCTTAATATATAATAAAAAGGCTTTGTATGAGTATTAGAATTTTTGTGTAATAATGTTTGCTCTAACGTATTTGATCGTTATGGGGAGGGGGTAGTAATTAGTTTATAACGTAGTATTAAGTGTTGGTTGTTGTTGTTGAGCCGAGATTTACGAGAAATACAAGGCCAGGAAGCGAAAAAGTCACGTGACCGTCGGGGTGCTAACAACAATCCAACCTTCAATGTTTCCAACAAACGGAAAAATACTGATTGTTAATATCCAAGATGGAGACAGTGAAGGTTGGATTTTTGCTCGCACCAGATAGTCAGGTGACTTTTCCGCTTCCAGGAAACACCACCTAGACAGAAGGCCTGCGCACAGAAACATCTTGGATTTTAACAATGAGCAATTTTTCGTTTGTTGGAAATAATGAAGATTACATTGTTATTCGGACTAAGATGATCAAGTGACTTTTCCGCGCCAGGGCCTGTCTTTCTCGTGGGCTACGTGTAACAATGTATGACGTTTCTGTGCGCAGGCCTTCTGTCTAGGTGGTGTTGTTCAACGCCACCTAAAAAACAAAGCCTGATTATTGCGTCATCAAACCAGGGCTGGCAATCCAAACTTCATTGTTTAAAACAAACGAAAACACACTTGTTGTAATCAAGAGGTGGTTTCACGATTCAAAATAAACGGTTTAAAACAGTTTATTTCAGAAAAAAAAACGGTTTATGTTTAAACGATCGGGAAAAACGGAATAAACGAAAACGACACCCAACGTCGTTTTCCCGTTCGTTTATTTCGTTTATTTGCAACATTTCGTTTTTTGAGGAAAAAAAAAATGGCTGACCACGCTTCGTCGAAGCGGCGTCGGATCAGGGCTCAAACAGAGCCTGGGATTTGGATGAAGAGCTCGCAACTGCGAATTATATTGTTGGATTTCCGTATTTAGGCAAAGATCAGGTAAAGTAAATTATGTCGTTAAAAAAAATCAAGTTGTTAAAACATGTTTTGTAAACAAGTTGGTTGGCTTTATCTTTACTCAAGGAGGCTGACATGTTTATAACAACCAGCTCCCTCTGCAGTCTAATTTCCGAAAAGAAATAAACCGTTTAAAATTGTAAAGCTTAAACCATTTGTTCACGGTTTTTCCCACTATTCATAAACCGTTTTTTCAATCCGTTCAGATTTGGAATCAGCACACTCAAATTAACTAAACAGGTGGTGGCCTTACAGTATAACAGAGGGACATCAG
>JAHWFO010075635.1:914832-929170 GCA_023313115.1 Rhysida immarginata | reverse complement strand
TAGGAGGGGAGGATCCCCTCCATGAAAAATTTGAATTTCAAGCCCTGGATTTAACAATGTATAACGTTTCCGTGCGCAGGCTTTCTCTTTAGGTGGTGTTGGTTGGCGTCGTTGTTGAGCTCTTTGACGTTACGACAATGGGAAATGCGTTGCGTTTTTTGCTAAAGTTGCTATGTGATTTCGGAGAAGGGATGCTGAGTTTCATCGTCATTACCTTTCATGGCGAGGCCAACGAGAGACAGGCCAGGGCACTCAAAAATCACATGATCATCGGGGTCCGGGCAACAATCCATCCTTCATTGTTTCCAATAAACGAAAAATTACTGATTGTTAAAATCCAAGATGGAGACAATGAAGGATGAATTGTTGGCCGGACCCCGATGATCATGTGACTTTTGAGTGCCCTGGCCTGTCTCTCGTTGGCGTCGCTTTCATGGGGAATCGTAAGCTAGGCAATTGTTAAGGCCTTGCAGTGAAGTGAATTGTTGAGGAAATAAGCAGTGCTGGTGAGGTTGTGTTTTGAGCGCTGTCACAATTTCGAATAATGTTGAAATATAAGCATGGTGAAACGAACATAGCAGCAGTTCCTTCTACATTTATTGCACCATAAGTTTGATGTGTTACCTTTGCTAAGTCATGAGTGAAATTGCCCACATTGTACCGGGTGATCCAAAAGTGTATTACATTTTTTTTACAATGTTAACGACATTTTCAATGTTTGCACGTGCCTCGTGATTCTTATGAAAGCATTGAATTGCTGGAAAGCAAACACTAAAACGTCGTTAACAATGTAAAAAAAATGTAACACGCTTTTGGATCACCCGGTATATTGAAAATTACTGTACTGTCCATTGGCATTTAATCTGCGTGCGCCCAAGATGAGAAATGGATTCCATGGACTGAATTTCTGCTGAGTTTTCCGTCGATATGTTCCGTCAGGTGATATTAGTTTTATCTCTCTTATTTTCCCAAACCTTGAATCCAGGAGAAACAGTTCAGCGACCTATTAAAGTTGGTGGCCTGGTTATATAATTTCGTCATAAATAATCTTGATGGGGGTGTACCATATTTGGTGTTTTAGAACGTTGACTCCTTCGGATTGAACTTTATACTTGTACATTTCTGAACGTGACGTATTATTAGTCTTGACTGCCGTGGGCCCAACGCAGTCACAGTTTCCAATTAAGGAAAAACGTCTTTGAGGCGACAGTTATAGAGTCTGTTCGTTGCTATGGATCTCATTTTGTGGTGTTTTAAATTTCGTTTTTGTGAAGCTAAGCATCTCTACTCATGTTAGGGAAGTCAGGGCGTTTAGCTTGTTGAATATTGCGTAATGATGTTCCTGGCGAGGTATCAGTGAGCGGCAATACTGGTGATGCATGCAGAATCGGCGAACTAGTGGTCTAAGCTAAGATTAGCTGTCGCAACACTGTTCCCAATTGTGGTAGTCATTACACTCTACTTTTGTGCAGATTATTCGGTCAGGATTCCCAAGGGTTATACAGCTCCTCCCCGCGTATACAAAAGCAGTGCGTGACGCGTTCGAGGCGTCGCGATTTAGGGCCTAAGGGCGTCGCGAATACTTAGTTTGGGTGCTGTTGTGTACTGAGAGACCGCTCAGGTGACGTAGGCAAACGAACCAGGACATTGCTTGCATCAACAGCTGAAACTCTTTCCCATTAATTAGAGATGCGACACTCCACCATGTGCTCCAAATGAGCAATTGAAACACTTGGTGCCGTATATCACCGCTAGTGCCGGCTGTAACGGACTGTTATTGTCACATTAGTAAAAATAGTGATGTACCCTGTAAGTAGAGTCCTTTGAAACATGTCTTGTTAATCTATAAAATATATAGATCTTTATATTTATGTTTCCACGAGAGAATAAATAACAATATAGAGAAAAACTGTCGTTCTGCTTTAATTCGGCTTTTCATTTTTTTTTGAGTTCCCTGGATAGTGACTATAGGGTGACTAGCGACTGGCCAAAGCCGGGAAAAGCCAGGGAATTTTATAAAAAAATCAGAGAATTTTACAAAATCAACAAAAAAAAAAAATGCGAAATAGGAACAACAAAAATTTAAAAATGTCAATAATATTCTGATAGATTTTTTTGCTACTGATGGTCAGGGAAAATAACGTGATCAACCGGGAAAAGTCAGGGAATTCTACTTTGAATTCTTGGGGGAATCTTGGAGATTTTTAGGCAAATGATGGGGGTTTTCGATATTTCGATCTGGCAACAGAGTTTTATTCCGATCTTGATGAAATTGTCCACACTTGACCTTCAACGCAAGAGGAAGATCACTGTCTGCAAAAAATAATAATTGTTCCTGCTGTCCCAAAAACCTACGTATTAATAGTGAATTTGATAATGTAGTAAGATAAATTTTTTTTCGTGGTGCATCAAACTTTATTGTTGCTTCAACAAACAAGCACTCATCAACTCCTTTATTGTTGCTACATCCAAAGCATTTCTCTCCGTGTACACATGTAGTTTTGCAGCAAACAGGGAGATTTTGTTCCTAAACAGTGGCCGTACGCAGAGGGGGGCTGCAGCATCCCCCCCCCCCCGAAATCCACAACCTGCCATACAATTCTGTTACATGTGGGACCCCTCCACAAGAACAAAGGCCCAGCCCCCTTCCGAAATAAAATCCTGGGTACGATGTTATTCCTAAATACCATCATCATGATATGATTACCGCTATCGCCATTGTGACTCAAATAACCCATGTATATACTGAATTATATCGTGACATCCTAATAATAAGAGTTACGAATGTACTTCACCATCAAAGAGGAGAAGTAAGATAGAGGGCGTATTCGCTTGCACATTGAACGATTTCGGATGCCGACATCAAGGCAAAATAACCAACTACGATTTGGGGACGGATGAACGCGAAGCGGCGCTGTTTAAAACGCAAAGACCGTGTCGGTTAGCATTTTCAGCATAGCATTAAAGTAGTGGAACGAATATATGCTTACAGGAATATTATTCTCCATAAGAGGAACTGTTGTTGCGAGCAGTAAAGAGGATTGAATAAATAAAAGGAATTGATTAGCAAATTGGTAATTGGTTTTAATAAACCTACGCGTTTCGTGGTAACCACATCATCAGGGTAGGACACAACTACATTCTGTCAAGGATTAAGGTCTGTATTTAAGGGCATACCTCTCCAATGAGAGTTATAAATCAAGGAATACCTTATTACTTCGTACTATCTTACTTCATGGAATGCCTGCTTGGGCTTCTATTTGCAAATCTAGGTGGAAGGATCTCCAGACCTTCCAAAATGTTGCTCTCCGGTCCATTGCCCAACTTGACAGAAGAGTTGCCAACAACCACTCTATCTATGAGGATCTGGGGATGACCCACATAGGCACCTTTGTCCAGACTCTTATGAAGAACATGCTACCCAAGCTGGAGAATCATGAAAACATCCTGGTTTCTGGTATCCTGGACCACCCACTCGCTGTTAAGGGTCCCCTCAGGTTTCGAAGACCCCGCCATGTCCTGGATGTCTGCTTTGATGACGTTAACAAGGCCGTCTTCCCCAACTATTGGATCTTCTAGATCCTGCTGATTTTTGGGGACTCTATTGGTCAATCCACAATCTGACTCGTCCCTTCTCGGGACTCATTCTCTGGAGGACTAAAGAGGTTCATCAGGCTTCTCTCCCAGTTCAGTGTACTTCCTCTGGTTTACTTTTTGGGCGAGCGTGCAAAGTGAGCTTGGCTCCTGGACCACTCGCGTCTTTCTTTTTCACTACACTGTTCGATTGTCGATTGTCGATGAGAAACAAGTTCCAATAGAGGGGTTTACATGAAGTACTATACATCCATTGGTCACCAACAAGCATAAAATAATTCGAACAATAAGATGAAAACCGTTACAATTCGTCTTGCTGCCACGGATCCATCCTTCATATCAATTATCGCATACCTGAGGGTGACTCTGGACTTCCTGCACTCCTTGTTAAACCATAAATTCTGGATTGTGAATGCCAACTTCCGTGACTGATAGTAATATCTCATAACAATATCTAATGGTTGCATCTTGGATTAATTTGCTGAATAACTGAATAAATAAAAGGACTTGATTAGAAAATTGGTAATTGATTTTAATAAACCTACGCGTTTCGTGGTAACCACATCATCAGGGTAGGACAACTACATTCAGTCCAGAGTCACCCCCAGGTATGCGATAATTGATATGAAGGATGGATCCGTGGCAGCAAGACGAATGGGGAAGAATGTATTACATTTCTCAAGCAAAACACCAGAAGGCGAATTGTACTACCCATCCTAAAGCAGCCATTTTTAATGATAACCTTCGGGGAAAACGGCGGTTTTAATTGAATTTTTTATAAGTACGAGGGGAAACAATTCGGTTTTCAAAGATTTATTAAAATTCAATAATAAACGAAAATTGTTAAAAAAAAAATCTTTTTAAGTGCCAGATGGATTTTCTTATGAAAATTCGCATAAAAAATACTGCTTCTTTTAAACATCATTTTGCTGAGCTACATAATTTATTAATTCCATAAAAATGTTTACCCTGCCATTTTTTAATTTGAGAAAGCAATAGCTGTTGCAAATTGTTAAATTTTCACTTCTGTTAAAATTTTTATTACAAATTTATTTTAAAAATTCATTTTAATTAAAAATAAGAACGTGTGAAAAAGTGATAGATATCAATAAAGATAGTGAGATATTTAATATTTTTAACATCACCATTTTTATTAATTCAGAGCAAAAAATTGTAGTTTCTCCCATAGGTTAACATTAAAAATTGCTGCCTTAGGGTGGATAGTACAATCTGCCATCTGGTGTCTTCTGATGTCTAAATTCTTCCCCATTGTAACGGTTTTCATCTTATTGTTCGAATTATTTTATGCTTGTTGGTGACCAATGGATGTATAGTACTTTATGTAAACCCCTCTATTGGAACTTGTTTCTCATTGGAGGGGTATGGCCATAAATACAGGCCTTAATCCTTGACAGAATGTCTGGTTGACTTAACTAGGTTTCATCTGGCTTCTTGCCTAGTTCAGTGTACTTCCCGTGGTTACTTTCTGGACGAGTATGGCAGTGAAAGCGTTGCTTTCGAACCACTCGTTTCGTTTTACCTGCACTGTTCGATTGTCGATTGTCGATTGACAGAATGTCCACTCGACCATCAGATTCATCACTCTTCATCTCACACTACTGCTGCTACTGCACGACGATTCTACCACTCGACGGACGACGACGTACCTATTGCAGTCTGGACGACTTTCAGTGCATCGGTGGATTTTCCAAGAGGACTAAAAAGGTAGGACTTTTTTAAGTCATTTAAACTGAGTCGTTTTGAGTAAGTGCGTCCTTCTAAGGACGGCAAAACCCAGCACCACACCTGCTTCATGATGACATCAGGCGCTACGTCAAAATCTCCTTCATGCACTGTTAAGTATGCTGATGGTAAAGTGTTACCTTGTGACCTGGCCTACAAAGATGCGTAGAAGGATCCGAGATTTCTGGCATTTGACATTATTATTAACGGACAACTTGAGTCATTACGTACTGAACTGAACAAGAAATATCTTGAGTTAGAATCAAGGGTGGAAGCGCTGTCTAAGGAACTTGGTAGTAAAATTGATAGTTTAAAAAGTGATATTCAGAGTGCTAGTTTAGAGACTGCCAATGGCTTTGCTAACCTTGGCAATATTATCAAGGAGTTTATGAGCTCTCCCGTTACTGCTGATTCGCCCATGATAGTGGTAAATCCTGATCCAATACACAATAATGAAAATGTTTCTACCTGCCTGGAAGAAGTCAACGAAGGAAACTCCTCACTACGAACTAGCGTCAAAAGAAGGCACGAAAATGATTCTGCTGAAAGTGATGGAGGTAACTGGCGTATTGCGCAGAATAAAAGAAACAAAGGTGGTGTTAGGATAGACAACATTCAGTCCACTGTCGATATAAAAAATGGTGTCTCTGTAGCCCTACGAGGTAACAAAGCTAAGCGTGGTTATTCCGAAAGCAATGTCACCCATGGAAAGGGAGTAATTTACATTCCTCCGATTATTATTCGTCATCACGGAAAACCAATCAAGGAAATTCTAGAGGAAATCACAAAACATGTGTCTTTAGATAAAATCATCTGCCACACTGGTCGTAAGGACACCATTAAAATTAAGTGTCTTGATGAGGACACGCACAAAATTCTAGTATCTGGAGTAAAGAGTAACGATGTGCTAAAATCCAGCATCATCAGCTCAAATCAGAAAAGCTGCTGAAATACGTTGTCCGAAATGTTGACACAACGTATGACCTGGAAGACTTTTGTGAAGACCTCAGGAAGGCAAATTATTATCCTGAAAAGGCAATCAGTCTGAAAAAAGTTAACGGTTCCGTTGAAATGCCACTGGTGTTAGTTCTACTCCAAAACACTGAGCACAATAAGTCATTTTTGAGTTTAAAGCGTGTCGGTCCCCTTGCTGTTATTGTTGAATTATTTAGAGGCAACAAAAGGCCCTTACAATGTTACAACTGTTTACGTTTTGGCCACGTCTCCCAAGGTTGCACCGAATCGCCTAGATGTAACAAGTGCGCAGGTGACCATCAGTCGAGGGACTGTACAAATGTAAAGGGTAAAGACACCCCTAAATGTATTCGTTGTGATGGTCAGCATACTTCAAGTTACACCAAGGGCGGCATCACACTTAAAGGTCTCAAAAAGGACTCTCGCGCTGGCTCGGTAGAGCTGAATTTGAGCGCGAGTCCTTTTCCCGAGTCCTTTCGCATCACAGCTCCCCTACAGGCACCAGCTCAAGTGAACCACGGCGCCAGCGAGATGTGAGACGGAAGTGACGCAAATTTGTAGGCGTGCTCTCTGGAAATTCTCGCGTAGTCATGGCGACGGCGACGGCGACGGCGACGCCATCGGGGCTCGCCATGTGCTTTCACACGTGTGTGTATATTTATCAACAAGGTGCGAGTTTTGTGTGGCGGTTTTATCTAATTTTTACTCCTTTCTTCATTCGAACAACGCACTTCTTCATTCAAGCAGTTTGTGACGCAACTTTGTAGGCGTGTTCTCTGGAAACCTTTGCGTAGTCATAGCAACGGTGACAGGGCCGAGATCCACATATGCTGGACATGTGGTTTTTATGTCACCTTCACGGAGGAATGTAAAAATTAAAAAAAAAAAGTTGTTTTTGAAGTTATTCTGCTTAGGAAATCGAAATTTTAACAGATTTAAAAACTATTTTTCCTTAATTAATTACAGTAATAATTCGTATATTAAATCTGTAGATATATAAACTGAAGTACTATATTAAGATATAGTATTGGATACAATATTATACGTTAATACAAGCAAAATCTCTTACTCTACAATATATATAATGAAAATATGGAAAGGCAAATGCAATTTCGAAAACGATTTCATTGTATGTTGTGGAAAAAGAAATTTTGTTTGTCTTATTTTACAATATTATAAGTTATAGTATGAGTTATATCCAAAATTATTTGATAATATAGTACTTGAATTACGTGATGACTAACTATTTCATTATTCTTTATTTAAATCAGTTTATCCCTCTGAACGCATGTACGTATCTTATTAATAAACTGTCGGTAAATCAAATTTTATAAGAAACCATAGGACTTTATTTTTAGGTTTAACCCCTGTCAAGTTTCTTATTTTTTCTTTATTATAAAATAGGCTTTTTAAATTCCAATTCCAAAATTTTTAAATGATCATACTTAATTAGATATAGATATAACAAAGTCATTTATTTTTTTCTTAAATTTTTATAAAAGCTTGTGAAATTGTTATCGGGGACAATATTCTTGGTTTATTTTTTTTTCCTATCATAATTCCAACATTAGGGAAACCAGTAAATTTATGTTCAGATTTATATAAAAATCCTTAAGTTAAAATAATTTATATTTGGAATTGTGTGGATCAGAAGTAAAACATCGTTTCCTTGAGAAATGCTTTATAAACGGAGTGTAATTTTGCACATTACTTATAATAAATTATTTATTTATTTATTACTTAAATATCAAATTACATTTTGCTATTTTCTAAAATATATATATATATACAATAATAATAATACTTATAAATTTTTTATAATTCAATAATGCACTTAAGTTGCAGCCTGCGTTAGTCTTCACTTTATTGCATTAACGTATGACCTTCTAGCGCTATTTAGGTAACATTGCGTACATTTATTGGTATTATTATTATTATTATTATTATTATTATTATTATTATTATTATTATTATTAACAATGATTATGTTTATTTCTTATTAATGTAATATTTTTTTTTTGCGTTTCATTTTTTGTAATAAAAACTGTAATACACGAAAGACACTGCGAGAGTCAATATATAGCGAAGCAAGGAGAGAAGAGCAAACATGCTGGGGGAGGAGGTGAGAATCGACACGCAATGACAGTGATGGAAATATATGTACTGATCCCGTACATTTAAAGGAAATGTGGCGTTTCTTTAATTTAAGATGATCAGCGTCATTCATGAAAATGCTTCATTCATTTTTTTTAGACTGAAGCATTTTTACCTGTTGCGAAGAAGCGCAGCGCCACGAGAAACTGCAGTAGCGGCGGCAGAGCGCCGCCTCCTCGAGGGCAATGCAAGTCGGCGAATATTTCCCCCATACGAGCATTACCATATTTTTCGCCAAACGGTATACTTACTTACTTACTTTTCAAACCCGCTTATCCGTTAGGGTCGCGGGGGCAGCAGCCCTATGGAGGATCTCCAGCGATCGCGATCTTCCGCCATCAGGCGCATGTCCTCCCTGGTAATATCCAAGCGACTCGAACCCAGATTCTCCATGTAGTCTAGCCACCTGGTTCTAGGCCGACCCCTTGGTCTCTTACCCACCGGCTTGGAAAATAACAACTGTCTAGGAAGACTAGTTTGCGGCATCCGTATCACGTGGCCATACCAGCGCAACTGAGATCTCTCAATGCGGAGAAGTAGCGGCTCAACACCTAAAGATTCCCTTATTGTGCTGCTGTACACTCTATCTAGTAGGGTAACACCTGCCACACCTCTCAGGAATCTCATTTCGGCCGCTTGTACCCGCGATCGCACTCTTTCGGTCATTACCCAAGCCTCATGACCATAGGTGAGAATGGGGACAAAGATAGATTTGAAGACGGAGAACTTGGCTTTGTTACCCAGCTCTCGTTTCGTTCGAACCTTCAGCATGCACTAGACCGGTTTGCAGCCAAATGTGAAGAAGCTGGGATGAAGATCAGTGTGGCTAAAACCAAAGCTCTGGTTCTTTCAAGACAGCCTGCTCAGTGCGCTCTCCATGTTAGGGGAGCCTCATTGAGACAGGTGGAGAAGTTCAAGTATCTCGGGATTGCATTCACGAGTGATGGACGGCAGGAGAAAGAATTGGATGCTCGGATCGGTGCAGCAAGCTGTGTCAGACGTGAACTGTGGCGATCCGTGGTAACGAAACGAGAGCCAAACGGTATC
Organism: Rhysida immarginata; assembly: GCA_023313115.1. Classification (NCBI taxonomy): domain Eukaryota; kingdom Metazoa; phylum Arthropoda; class Chilopoda; order Scolopendromorpha; family Scolopendridae; genus Rhysida; species Rhysida immarginata. The sequence goes on along the minus strand of JAHWFO010075635.1, from coordinate 919,657 downwards.
GCATACGAAAACTATAATCATCGTATTCTTCAATTGGATTTGATCGGTCTCGAATTCTACGATCACACAGGAATTCTAAAGTGTTCATCACGCGCGTGACTCGTTCGATATTTTCATACGCCGCCATGTTGAAGGACTCTAGAAAGGACTCTACTCGCTAAGCCACCTCGTTCGCGGCTCACATCCGGCGAGTCCATTCGCCCTCTGTTGACGCGCTTACGACCAACTGTGATTCCTTTTTGAGACCTTTTCAGAGACTCGGGTGTTTTGAGACCTTTTCAAGAGACTCAAGGCGCACGTTATACACAACTGTGATGCGGGCCCAAGTGTCCGAAATATCCCTAAGTCAAAAGGATCAAAAGCACTAAAGTAATTGATGGCAAAACCTATGCTTCAGTCGCATCCAGCTCTTCTCATTCAGATGCGGTCGATCCAATCCAATTGCGTAGCATTTATAGGAGTCTGGGTAACCTTCTTAACCTCTGTAAGGAAAGTGGCAACGTACTGCCACAGGTTGCGTCCCACGAAATCAAAAACTGACCATGGACAGACACCACTACAGAACAATTACCCACGGAAAGCTTCGTTGCAATATATGGAACGCCAGGGCAATCTATCGGAAGCGCATCGAATATTACAATTTCATCATAAATTGGAATATTGACATAGCTTTCATGTGTGAGACGCACCTGAAATCAACTAAAGCTTTTAACTTGCCGCGTTATCAAGTTTATCGAAAGGATCGACCTCCGGGTAACAACGCCAGTCAAGCATTTGGTGGAGCAGCAATCATTGTCAAAGATGGCATTGATCATCGTGAGACTGTCACTCCAAATTATGTAGGAATGGAAGCTGTTTCCGTGATAATAAATGACGCCGACGCAGGTGAAATTAAATTCACCTCTCTGTATAATTCTCCTAGGCATAAGCTTGGACCGTGCGAGCTTGATGAGCTGCTCTCTGGGCCCGTTCCAGTGGTTATGGCGGGAGACTTTAATGCTAAGCACCCTGCATGGAATTCCAAATGCTCCAACCAAAATGGCAATATCCTCTATGGATATATTCTAAACGAGATTGACACCTTTGTTGCTGGACCCCTTGATGACACGTACTACTGCGACCATACTCCTCTCAGCGACGTGCTGGACGTTGTAGTTCTTAAAGGATTCTTTAAGCTCTATAATATTTTCACAGTCGACGACTTATCCTCTGACCACCGTCCAGTGATGCTTATCTTTGAGGGCTTGAACATCGATGTTAAGATTGGGCTTCGCTCCAAACAAGACTGGAATTTCTTCAGGGATATCCGTAGAGAAAACAGCATTCCATATAACGAGGATATTAATGCAAATATCAGTTCTATTACTCGTGTTATCAATGATGCTACAGCTTCCAGCACTTTTACTACTGATCGAAAGCGTCCTGAACATCTCGACCTCCCTACTTACATCAGGCGTCTCATACTTGAAAGAAATTCCTATAGAAGGTTATGGCAGCGCAAACGACTTCCCTTCTTCAAGACGAAATACAACAGGCTAGCTCGCAAGGTCCAGGAAGAGGTTAAATCATTACGTAATCAAAGATGGAGCGAAAAGCTAAAGTCCCTGTCAGTCCAGGACAACTCGCTCTGGGGTACTGTAAGGGTTCTAAAAGAAAACAGGCCCATCAACTTACCACCGCTGCTTACCGCAAATGGCAATGCTGTCACGGGTGATCAAGATAAAGCTCAACTGATTGCCGAATCCCTGGTTAAACAATTTACCACTCCTGGTGAGAACAACCCGGATAATTTCCCAAATATTCGTCTTGTCAACGATGGATGTATCGCATACGAGCTCACTCATCGTATTTCTACCTGTGAGGACACTATTGGTGTTCAGGAAATCTCCGATGTCATCAAACATCTTAAAAGCAGGAAAGCAGCAGGTATCGATTCCATCACTAATAGCACTCTCAAGAACTTACCTCCTAATGTTGTTGCGACTATTACCAGGGCCATGAATGACTGCTGGAGACATGGTTACTTTCCTGTCAAGTGGAAAGAGTCTGTAATCGTTACCACACCGAAGCCTGGTCTAAACCCTGCTCTCCCTGTCAGCTATAGGCCTATAAGCTTGCTACCTATGCTATCAAAAGTGTTTGAACGCATCATTCTTAAGAGATTTAATGACTTCTGTGTGGCTAACAATCTTGTTCGTGAAGAGCAATTCGGCTTTCGACCAGGTCACTCCTGCCAACTCCAGATCTGGAGGCTTGTTGCAGATTTAAACACTGCTCTTAACTGCGCTAAATATGGTGGTCTTGTGTTTTTGGATGTCCGAAAAGCTTTTGATCAGGTTTGGCACGAAGGCCTAATACACAAAATGATTACTTGTGGATTTCCGGACGATCTTATTGCCTTGATTAGATCCTTTCTGTCGAACAGAATATTTCGTGTAAAGGTTGGCTGCTCCTTGTCAAACCCGTTTGACCTCAAAGCTGGTGTTCCCCAGGGTTCTGTTCTTGGCCCTGCACTCTTCAACTTTTTCATCCATGACTTCCCAACATTTACAAAATGCAAGTTGTATCTGTTCGCTGACGACGCGTCCATCATGACCACTGCTCGCGTTCCCGCTCATGTCATATCTCGATTGCAGAATGCCTTACATAAGTGCGAGAAATGGTTTGCTAAGTGGAGACTCGAACTAAACGTCGACAAGTGCAAAGCTATGTTTATTACCAAGAAACTTCGGAAACCACCGAAGCCTCTCCTTCTTTCGGGTAGAGAGCTCGAATGGGTGAAGAGTTACAAATACCTCGGAGTGGTGATAGATGCCAAGCTAAATTGGGGTGACCACGTCTCCTATGCTATCAATAAGGCTAAGAAGGCAAAGTTCAGCCTGGTCGCCCTCCTGGGGCGAAACAGCGCTCTTGGAATAGATAGCAAACTTTTGCTATATAAAATGGTTATCCGGACCATTCTGTTATATGGTATGCCTGCCTGGGCCACAATATGTAAGTCCAGATGGAAGGACCTCCAAACTTTCCAAAACGTTACCTTGAGGACCATTGCTCAACTCGACAGGAGAGTTGCAACAAATACTTCTATTGCCGACGATTTTGAGATACCTCCCATTGGAAATCACGTCCAGGAATTGATGAAAAAGCTGCTTCCGAAGATGAAGGACCATCCCAATCCTCTGGTTGCAGGTATTCTTGAGCACCCGCTTATTTTCAGAAGCCTTCTTAGACATCGCAGGCCACGTCACCTCCTGGACATCAATTTCGACGACATCCAAAAGGCGATATTTCCCGAATATTGGATCTCCTAGCTCCTCGTGTCCCTTGTCCCTCGTCAATCAACAATCAACACTATCGTCCTGATAGGAAAGGACTCTATCTTATCCTCTGGATGACTTAACTAGGTTTCATCTGGCTTCTTGCCTAGTTCAGTGTACTTCCCGTGGTTACTTTCTGGACGAGTATGGCAGTGAAAGCGTTGCTTTCGGACCACTCGTTTCGTTTTACCTGCACTGTTCGATTGTCGATTGTCGATTGTCTTGCTGTATATCCTTGACAAAGCCGGGAATAAATGGCGAAACTAGTTGGAACTCCTGATGTCCCTCTGTTATACTGTAAGGCCACCACCTGTTTAGTTAATAGGAACAGTATTATGATCCATCCTTCCACCGATACACTCAAATTAGTCTAAAACACCTATCTTCCCCGGTACCAAAAATGTTGTTGTCCAGAGCTATTGGTAGTCATTTTATTATGTACACAATTGTTTTTGCAGATTACAAAAAAACTAGAGTCAATTTTCCATTTTCACAGTCATATTCATGTTCAGCACATTCAACTCATTAAGAAATTGTTATTTTCACATCGGAGGCAAAAAAGTTTTGAAAATGTGTTGCCCAGTGTTATTGGTAGAAAGTAACTACTTATGACGATTTACAGGGCTTGAAATTCAGGGCGGGATGGCGGGATTCGCGCCCAAAATTTTAAAATCTCGCCCAAGAAAACTTTCAGGAGGGGAGTTTCCCCGCCCATGAAATTTAATCATATTAAATGTTTTTATGATTTTATTAAGATTTAAAGATAATGTTATTTTTTTCTTTATATCTTACAATATAAGTTTTGGATACGAATCATTTCCGTCCATAAATCATTAGATTATGGGTTTAATTTGTCGTCAGTCATTATTGGTGAATTTTTTTCATGGAGATTTAACTTTTGAACCAATAAAATTACGCTAGTTCCAACCGTCACCGTTGCGGTATCGTCAAAAGAAAAATAGGAATTTATTGTATAGCTCATAGATTAGTACTGTGTTTAGATGATACTTCAAAGATTGCTAAATATCAAGACACTTTAAAATCCATTTTTATAAATTTTAGTGGTATTTAATTTTGTATAAAGTAACGGATTATATAGATGAAGGCAGGAATAAAAGTCGAAACCGGTTGGTTATCTAATTTTTATCAAACATGCTGTACTGCAAGATCACAATCAGTTATGTAATAGCTACGGTGCAGAAGAACCTCACATCTATGACTATTTAATTTTTTGTTTATTGAAATATAAGAATTTATTACATTTATCTTATGACTGAGTTTTTGGTATTTTATTATTTTTAACACATTTAATTTATGTACAAAACATAAATTAAAATATTTTGAAAAATCACTTGTATAACCTATAACTTATTGTCTCCCTCCCAAACAGTTCAACTCCCCTCCATTTACAAACATAGGAGGGGAGGATCCCCTCCATGAAAAATTTGAATTTCAAGCCCTGAAACAGTCCTGGAACGCTTCTTTTGTGATGTCCTTCAGCGCCTTCG
>JAHWFO010075635.1:827081-894832 GCA_023313115.1 Rhysida immarginata | reverse complement strand
ATTATTATTATTATTATTATTATTATTATTATTATTATGTAGGTAGCCTTTTAATTATTATCTAGGGGACCTTTCAACGATTAATCCTTGTTGTAGGCTATGACCAGAAGGAACGCATGGGTGTATGTAAGCCTCCATATTAAGGATGCAGCGTTTCATCGGGCAATACACATTATGCGATTATGCGTGCATGTAAAATTTACATTGTAAATCGGCCTTAACGAGCAGCCTATAACCACGGATAAAGAAATACTATAACGCGTAGTATTTCTTCATTCACGCAGCAGGAATCGGGAATTTCGAATATGTACTCGCCTCTGCTGTAGCTGAAAACGGCAGGTGACTTATGGCAGATCAGCTTGCCGGAAGTTGTTCTGCCTGTCGGAAGCAATGTCGGAGCATGCGTGCGCTCTCCCCCTCCCCTCGGCTGAAAAGACCTAATAGAGATCGGGCATACTGCGCGCGCGACATCTGAGGAGCATAAAACAAAACTACTTGAGGAGGCGATTCTCCAAACATGCTTGTAACCGCTCGTGGCTGCTTTTGTTTAATTAAGTTGAGGTGTTTAATCATGGTAAAAATTAATAAAATATGGGTTCCAGTGTGGGAATTTTAAATTTCTGAGACTTGCTGTGAAAAAGAAAGGCTTCCAATTAGCAGGAAGCAGATAAATTTGTGATATTCGAGAAGAAGGTTGTGTTTCTTTTACGCAAATAATTGCATCTGTTATCCCACAAACAAATGTTAATAAAACTCCATACAAAGTACATTTGGAGGTAAGTTTCATTAATACAATATGGAAATCACCTGTATTGTTTTCCATGATGTTTTACATAATAGTTCTAAATTCCATATACATAAATCGGCCTCGGTGGCATAACGTTTGCGTGGATCGCCTCTGATGCATGAGGACGCGGGTTCGAGCCCGGTCGAGGACGACGAGAATTTTTCAGGGAGAAATCCTGAGATCACGCACATCCTTTGGGAAGGGAAGTAAAGCCGTTGATCCTGTGTAGTGGTTTGTCGGCTGCACGATAAAGAATCCTTGCGAGGCAACATTTGCGGTCGTCCTGATACGACCATAATTGTTGAAAGGGACATTAATACCAACCACACCAAACCAAAACCATATACATAAGGTAAACAAAATATGGGGTGTACATAAATTATTGTCGGGGGTTATGTACCTTATAACTTTTGAATAAAAAACAAGACGAAAAAAAATTATTACATATTCGCAAAGTACAACTCAAAGATTTTTAATAATTATTTGAATTAAATAATGTCCACATGGCTGATTATCGCAGTACGTAAAATACAGGTACATAGAAAGGATATGTTCCTTCCCTTGAAACCGTCCCTGCAATGAAATGATCACTGCATATTCTGGAACGAATTTTCGGCCACCAAAGTCTGACATCTTTGCTAAAAATAAAATAACATTTGAAAATTGTTAGGTAGGTTTACATAGATAAATTTCTTGTTATTTAAACAATTACCATGAACAATCACGTTACTCGATAAGAAACGTATAATACTAACTTACTTTCTCCGTTTAACAGCAGCAATCCACAATGATCGCTGTTCCTTGAAGAATTTTTCCTTTGGAAAAGAGAAACATTTTTCTCTGGATACTCAGATTTTGTATTAAAACACCCAACGACACAGCAGTTCACATTGGATTTCATTTTTGTACTTGGCTATACACGTAGAAATTTGTAAACACAACATTCACGCTGTAGAACGAAGGCTACTAATGATGAGGATCGCTTTTCTCTCCTCAAGTAGTAACTCAAAACGGCCACCAGTCGCCGCGTCAGTCCAGCTTGCCCGAGCTCTATAGGCGATCATGGATCAAAAGAGACAACAAGTCCGCCTATGAAGAGCACCTCGTTAAGAACAAACATAAAATGCTAAATATACAGGGTGAATACAAAAGTCTGAACCCCCCTTTTATTTTTTGAACCGAAGCAGATATGTCAATTTTGATGAATCCAATGAATAGAAAGTTGTGGGTGGCCTATCTCATGGTGCACTTTTCATCATCCCAAATAAGCAAATTAGGACACATTCTAAATTTATCTCAAAAACCGTAAGGGATAGAGAAAAAAACCCAATTGCAAACTTGTTCAGCATAAAAAAACACAAAAAAAAGCATCCAAATCGGACCAACCAATCACCCACAATCACGTGGTGAACTGTTTGTAGCTTACAAACAGTCACACTGCACAAGAAAAACTGAATGTTGATATTTCCACCATGTGAAGCATGCAAATCAAAAAATTAACATAAATTACCATACTCACATTCACTTTCATGCGGAAAAGCAAATAAAAGGCATGTTTCAGCACACAGAAGACAGAACAATTCTAGGATGGCAAGCTACACTGTTCCGGAAATGGTCAACATGATCTTCTGCTTCGGAGAGGCAAGGAGAAACCTACATGCTGCAGTTAGGTTGTATCGAGACAGATACCCTAACGAACGCCATCCATCTCGTCAAACAATGCGTCACATTATTCAAAGATTCGAGGCTACAGGGAATGTTAATGCAGAACGAGGACGACCAAGGGCACAAGGCGACGAGGATACAACAACACTAGTTCTGGCTGCAGTTGCTGCAAATCCAAACACAAGCAGCAGAGCAATTGCTGCAGATGTTGGGTGCTATCAGAGAACTGTTCTCAACATTCTACACGCACATCATTTTCACCTATACCATATTCATTGTAACCAGGAGTTACTGGCATTGGATTATGTTGCTAGGGCCGCCTTCTGCAACTGGTTACTTACCTGCCTGGATGACAATCCAAACTTCATTTATGAGGTGTTGTGGACGGATGAAGCCCAGTTCACTAGGGATGGAGTCATCAACAGGCACAACTATCATCATTGGGCAGACAAAAACTCACGATGTCTGCGAGAATTAACTCATCAAGTGAACTGGAGAATCAATGGTGGTGTGGATTGTACAATGACACTGTGGTTGGACCGTATTTTTACGATGGAACACTGACTGCAGAACGCTACCGGGCTGAAATTCTCAACGTCACAGACTTCATTGACAATTTGCCATTGGCCTCGTATCAGCGCACGTGGTTTCAGCATGATGGAGTTCCTCCACATTACGGGTTGGTCGTTTGCGAGCGTCTAAGTGAGATGTTTGAACAACAATGGATTGGCCGAGGAGGACCAGTTCGTTGGCCACCCCGCTCCCCTGATTTTACACCACTTGACTTTTTCTTGTAGGGATACCTGTATATAAGCCGGCCTCGGCCAGCCCAGTTTTTGTAGCGATAGTAGCCTCTGCTGATGGTGAAATACTAAAACGCGTAAGGCACATTAAAATATTCTACCCTATCATTTCTCTGACTCGTTTTTATTCTAGATTACATAATATGATACTTGACAATATGTATCCCACGGAAATAATAATTGACAAAATAATTAATAAATAAAATATAAAATCCAAATGAAAATAAAAATAAAAATTTTTAAAAACCTAAAATTATTAAAAAAAACTTTTCCTAACCTCACCAATAACCAATTCCTCTGTATCAAACGCCATAGCAATAAACCTGGTATAACAATTAAGCCCGCAGATAAAGGGGGCGCTATTGTTGTCATGAACACCTCTGACTACATTAACGAAGCTAACAGACAACTCTCTGATATCACGTTCTACAAGAAACTAACCTCCGATCCTACTGACACGTTCAACACCAAACTTCAAAATACCCTCTCTCAGCTTGAATCCTTTTCCGAAATCGATAAAAAATTCCGTTTCTACTCCTTCCGTTTTTACTCCTTCCTAAATTCAGTTCTCCTGGTCGTTTCTACCTTCTTCCCAAGATTCATAAACCTGGCAATCCAGGCTGTTCGATCATCTCTTGTAACAACACCCTCTGTGAGCCACTATCTGCTTATGTCGACCACCACATACGCCACATCCCACCCAGTCTTTCTTCCTATATCAAAGACGCTAACGATTTTCTCTCCCATATCCTGTGCCTTAACGACTGTAATTACGATTTCAGGAACGTCTTCCTCTGCACGCTTGAGCTCTCTTCCCTCTACACTAACATTCCTCATGATGATGGGATTAAAGCTGTTTGCAACAGTCTCAAGGCTAACAAACCTTTCCAAATTTTTTCTACTGACACCATCTGCCTTCTCCTTTGCATCATCCTCACCTCCAATTTCTTCACTTTTAACAATGAGTATTACATCCAGTCCAGTGGCACTGCTATGGGCTCCAAATTGGCTCCCAACTCTGCCAACATTTTTATGGGGGAGGTGGAAACTAAACTATTTTCCACGTCTCCCTTGAAACCGTTGGTCTGGCTGCGGAATATTGATGATGTTTTCCTGATCTGGCCACACAATGAAGACTCACTCTTATCTTTTATCACCCATTCTAACTCCATCCACCCCTCCAAGTTTTCTCACAATTATTCTATCACGAGAGTTTCTTTTTTAGATGTCTCTATCTCTATCACTAACAATAAATTGTCTACAAATCTCTATAAGAAGCCCAGTGACCAAAACCAGTACTTACACTATGACAGCTGCCTTCCACGCCATTGCAAGGATAGCATCCCTTTAGGCCAGTTAACTCGCATCCATAGAATATGCACTAATCAGTCTGACAAGGACTTCCATGCCAACGCCCTTACCCATTCCCTAAAAGCAAGAAGCTATCCCAAATCTGTCATACGCGCTTCTATCTATAAACATCGTAATTCCCGTTCTAACAACAATACCAAACCTTCTCCAGCCATGGCAACACCTAGGTTAGTTCTTCTTTATCATCCAACCCTCAATAGTATTAAAAATGTCCTAAGGAAACATCAATATATTATTGACAACTCTCCTCTTCTCTATTCTATTCTACCTGAACCACCAAAAGTTTCTTTTAAACGGACATTTAATTTTAAAGATATTCTGGTCCATACTGCTCTTACGAAACCACGCACTTCAACTAAAGGATGTTTTCCTTGCAATGCATAGCGTTGTGGCGTTTACCATTTTGTTAACCCTGCTACCTCAATTTCCAGCAGTACTTCCTCCTTTACTTTCAACATTAACCAGAACCTGACCTGCGACTCTCACAACTTAATTTACCTGTTACATTGCAAAGTTTGTCAGAAAGAGTATGTTGGAGAGACGGGCAATACCACACGCTCCAGATTCGTTGGACATGAAGTTCGACATCCCTAGCAATGCTGACACCCCTGTCGGTAAACACTTTAATTCCCCTGGCCACTCTTTACAGGCCATCAGCCATTATATTTTTCGTAGTAACTTCCATAACAAAAAAGATAGAAAGCAGTTCGAGTCTTTTCTTATTTGGAAATTTAATTCCCTCACCCCTAATGGCATTAACCTTAGCAAAGGAACCAATCCCTCATTATCTTTCCCATATTCTTCTCCAAGCTATTCCCTAATTTGTCGTAGGCTCTCTGGGCTCCTTTTTTTTTCCTTTATCTTTTCTCAGTTATTTCTTCTTTTTAATGTTCTTTCATATTTTTCTATTTCTATGTTTATTTTGTGTTCGTACCTGTGCTCTCTTTTTATCGTAGGCTTTCTGTACTCTTTTATTTTAGTGACCTTTTTTATGGGATACTATTTTACAGGGAAACTAGCGACTGGGAATTGACAAAAGATTTTTGTAACCGGGAACAGTCAGGGAATCATAAAATCTGAAAAATTTGAATAATGTCATTAATATTCTATCAGGATAGCCCTTGTTTTCGGCTTTGATGATCAGGAAATATCCAGGAAAATTCAGGGAATTTTACGAAATCGTTTTACTAGACACCCTATCATTCCTGACCTTTTTTATAATTTCAATTTTGCATGGAGTGTTATCCTCTTACATTTTTCTCGCCGCCCTCTTGATGCCTCCTATTTGTTCTCCTTTCTGTCCTATCCCAACACTTCTTCAAATTCATCTCCTGTCCTCCCAAATGTAAAAGGACAAGATCCCCCAAAATGTATTCGATGTAATGGACAACACACCTCCAGTTACACAAAATGTCCTAAATATCCGCAAGTCAGGAGAGTGCAAAGTGCTAAAGTGTCCTCGGAGATTTCCTATGCCTCAATGGTCTCCAAACAAGATAAGAGCATTAACGTGAATGATTTTCAAGAAATGTATAAACAAATTGGCAGTGTATGCAATTTGTTAAAAGAACTAGGCAAGAAAATGCCACTGATGAGTGGAATACTTACGAATAAACACTGACAGTATGGCTGATCGATGCTATTCTATTACAAATCGAGGTAAACTTCGTTGCGTAATATGGAACGCCAGGGGGGTCCCCCGGAGGCGTATTGAGTTTTACAACTTCCTAACCCAATGGGATATAGACATAGCATTTCTATGTGAGACACACTTAAGGCCAGACCGCGACTTCAGGCTACCTGGTTACTGTGTCTATCGTAAAGACAGAATTCTTCCCACTACAGTAAAGTCCCCGTCAGGTGGGTCAGCAATTATTATTAAGAAAGGCATTCATCATCGGGAGGAACCAACCCGAGACTATATGGGAATGGAAGCTGCCTCTGCTATAATTACTGATGCCACACTGGGAGAGGTGAAACTAGTGGCTCTATATAATGCGCCCAAGCATAAATTCGATGCCAATGAGCTTGACGAGCTATTTTCCGGGAATATTCCCGTTATTATGGCGGGAGACCTGAACGCTAAGCACTCGCACTGGAATTCAAGATGCCATAACCAAAACGGTGTCCTTTTGTATGGCTACGTGCAAAGGCAATCTGATATTATTGCAGTAGGCCCTGTGGATGATACATATTATTGTGATCATTCTCCTTCAAGCGATGTACTTGATATTGTGTTGTTGAAGGGCTTCTACAAATCATTCAGTATCTATACTGTCAATGATCTATCCTCAGACCATAAACCAGTTGCACTAAATTTTGATAACGTAAACATTGACCTCAAAGAAGAACTGAGGCTCAAACAAGACTGGAAATTTTTTAGAGAAATTCTCAAAAATGATGACGACCCACTAAATAACGTACATAGTACGAGCGACATAGATACCAATGTGAAAAGGCTTACTGAACGTATAAATGCAGCTATTGACTCTAGTGCTTCACCCTTAGAGTCGAAGCGAGCTGATCACCTTGATCTCACCCCAGAAATCAAACAATTAATTGAGCAAAGGAATAAGGTTAGAAGGCAGTGGTACCGAACTCGTGATTCATGGCTTAAGACCAAGTATAATAGGCTCACAAGAAGAGTTCACGAGGAGGTAGAAGCACTTCGTAATGACAGATGGAATGATAAAGTTAAGAGTCTGTCGACCCACGATAACTCTATGTGGTGCATGGTTCGAGCCTTGCAAAACAAGAAAGCCATTAATATCCCACCTCTGTTAGCCCAAAATGGCAAATTCATCACGAATGATGATGGTAAAGCGCAGCTTATTGCAAGTTCACTTTCAGAACAGTTTGTCACGCCTACTGATGGTCGGCAAATAGGACTTGATATGTCTGAGAAAGTAAAATCCTGCATAACTGGCTTCTATAATATTCACGGCAATGAATTCCCAAAACATAGCATTGATGTAAATGAAGTCCTAAGCATCATTAAAAATTTAAAAACGAGAAAAGCTGCATGTAAAGACTCTATTAAGAACAGTGCTTTGAAAAATTTACCTTCAAATACAATTCAAGATTTTGCAAAAGTGATTAACGACTGCTGGAACAACACTTACTTCCCGGATGCTTGGAAGCAATCAGTTGTCTTAAGCATTCCTAAGCCTGGACAAAATCCTGCAAATCCTGTTAGCTACAGGCCCATCAGCTTGTTACCATCAATTTCCAAAATCCTGGAAAAAACAATTCTCAAGAGATTCATTGAGCACTGTGATGCCAACGATCTCATCCGCGATGAACAATTTGGCTTTCGCTCAAACCATTCCTGCCAACTCCAAACATGGAGGCTCGCAGCGGATATCAATGAACCCCTTAATCTCTCTATGTATTGTGGGGTCGTTTTCCTCGATGTACACAAAGCCTTCGACCAAGTCTGGCACGATGGTCTTATTTTTAAAATGATTATGGATGGATTTCCTCAAGACATAATTACTCTGATACACTCGTTTCTCTCCAACCGGTTCTTTCAGGCCAGAGTTGGAGATAATCTATCTCCTATGTATGAAGTAAAAGCTGGTGTCCCACAGGGTTCAGTCCTGGGGCCAGTATTATTCAATTATTTTATGCGAGACTTTCCAAGTCCTTCTAAATGTAAGCTCTTTTTTTACGCAGATGACGCTGCTATACTGACCTGTGCTCGTCAACCAGCCGTCGTAGTCTCGCGGCTGCAGAAGGCTCTAAAGGAGTGTGAAAGCTGGTTTAGCAAGTGGAGGCTAAAATTGAATGTAGACAAATGCAAGGCGATGTTTGTTTCCAAGAAGAGAAAGAGATCATTAGATTCTCTAACACTATATGGCAAAAAACTGGACTGGGTTGAAACTTATAAATATCTTGGTGTTGTTATTGACTCTAAACTTACCTGGACTCCCCACGCAACTTATGCGTTGAATAAGGCTAGGAGAGCCAAGTTTAGCTTGATTGCTCTGCTGGGCCGAAATAGTGCTCTAAACATTGATAATAAACTCCTACTCTGTAAGGTCATTGTTCGGACTATTTTGACGTATGGTATGCCCGTCTGGGCCACAATATGTAAGACTAGGTGGAAAGAACTGCAAACGTTCCAAAACGTTACCCTTAGGACTATTACGCAAAAAGATCGGAGAATTGTTCGCAATTCTGCCATTTATAATGACTTCAACATGACTCATATTGGCAAATACGTTCAAGGGCTCATGGAATCCATGCTGCCCAATATAGAAAATCATAGCAACGAGCTAGTCTCGGGCATTTTAAAGCATCCTATGCATAGAAAGAGATATCGTGATCCAAGGCATATACTTGATATTAATTTTAAAGACATTGATAATGTCTTATTTCCAGATTACTGGACTTCATAGGTCGTGTTTTATCTAATACTAGTGGTCTGCTTCTAGTCTAGACAATCGTCAATCAAATTTTCCTCCACCAAGAGGAGGCAATTTTTCTTTTATACTTTGGATGACCTTTGTGGGTACATCAGGCTTCTTTTCTAATTCAGTGTATTTCCCTTGGAATATGATTATGAATGGTGAGATTATGGAAGCTATGCTTCAAGTTCCACACGAATACCGATACACTACACTGTTCGATTGTCGATTCGATTGTCGTAGTCCTTTCAAACAACATCGAGGTCGGAGAGATCGCCACCATCATAAGTAAACTGAAAAAGCAGAAGGCTCCAGGAAGAGACAAGGTGAGCAATAACGCCCTTATGAATCTCCCAAAGAACTTTATTGACTTTCTCACCAATATCATTAGCGACTGCTGGAAATTTTCTTACTTCCCTGCATCTTGGAAACAATCTATTGTTTTGAGTATCCCCAAGGGGGGACAAAATCCAGCAATTCCCTCGAGCTACCGACCTATTAGTCTGCTCCCCTCAATGTCTAAAGTTTTGGAGAAAACGATCCTCGTCAGATTCCAAGACCACTGTCTCGCCAGTGATCTACTTCGGAAAGATCGGCTTGGCTTTCGTTGCGCCCACTCTTGTCGTATGCAGATATGAAGGCTCGTAGAAGACCTGAGCACTCCCTTAAACCTTTCCAGGTACTGCGGAGTGGTATTCCTCGATGTCAGTAAAGCTTTTGACCAAGTGTGGCCTGGGGACCTTGTCTACAAGATGATTAGAAACGGGTTTCCTCCTGATTTGATTTTAATGGTGAAATCCTTTCCCACTGACAGGTCATACCAAGCTAAAGTTGGTGAAAATCTATCCACGCCCCGTGTTGTAAAAGCCGGTGTCCCTCAAGGTTCTATCCTCGGGCCCGTGCTATTTAATAATATTGTGCTTGATTTCCCGAACCCTAAAAATTGTAATCTTTATTTCTATGCTGACAATACTGCCATTATGACATGGGCACACAAGCCAGCTCACGTTATCACTTGTCTGCAGCACGCCTTGAAGATGTTCGAAGAGTAGTTTAACTTGTGGAAGCTGAACCTTAATGTCAGAAAGTGCAAGGCTATGAACTTCAACAGAAAGTTCAAGCGTCCCCCAGATTCTCTTGTTCTATTCAATAAGAAACTGGACTGGGTAGACAACTACAAATACCTTGGCGTTATCATGGACTCAAGACTCTTGGAATCGTCACGTGACCTACGCTCTGAACAAAGCGAAGAGGGCTAAGTATAGTCTCATAGCTCTCCTGGGCCGCAACAGCACCCTCAGCATCGACAATAAGTTACTTCTGTACAAGTCGATTACTCGGACCATACTCCTCTATGTCATGCCTGCGTGGGCGACTATCTATAGAAGCAGATGGAGTGAGCTACAGTCATTCCAGAATGTTACCCTGATGACCATTGCCCTGCTTGACAGAAGGACTGTGAAAAACGAATCCATATACTCGGATTTAGACATGATCCGCATCGGAAAGTTTATACAGGATCTCCTTTTGATTATGGTGCAGAAGATGAAGATTCATGACAATGCCCTAGTGACTGGAATACTGAAGAACTCAATGGATATGAAGTGGAATATGAAGTATCGAAAACCAAGGCACATACTTGACATCAACTTTGAAGACACCAGCAACGTCTCTTTCCAGGATTACTGGAAGATGTGATAACCTTCTTTCTCCTTGTTTTTTATTTCGTTTGTATTTTGTTTCTGAAAATCGTCAATCTTATTTTCTTTTTTTTATAATATGGAAGACCGCTTGGGTTGGTTAGGCTTCTTGACTACCTCAGTGTATTTCGTTTGGAATTTATTCTGGTTCGGCGGAAGAGTCTGGAATTTGCACGGCATTGGCAACAGGCTGCCTTTTCAGATGAGTCACATTTTTTGCTCTATTGGACGGATAGACGTCGGCGCCTACTGCGAGAAATGTCAGAAAACAAACATTCTTAGACAATTAAAACACAAACTAGATCCACTTCTCCACTAAGATTTTTATTAGCCAACAAGCTGGCGGAGTTAGCGTTATGTATGGTCTCAGGAAAGTTTTCATGGCATTTTCTAGGTGTACTCATCATTGTAGATGGCAATATGAATATATTTAAGAAAGTATAAATATGGACACCCATATATGGACATCACTCTTCCTGGGGATGATGGCATCTTCCAGCACGACAACGTGACATCGTATACATCTGGAATTGTTCGTGAATGGTATGAAGAACACGTGGAAGAATTTACTGTACTTCTCTGGCCCCAAAACTTCCTGGACTTAAACTAACCAAAATAATGTTTGTCATGATTCAAACCACGGAAAATGTTAAACCTTTCAATTTAAAAAGCTAAAACAAAGTTAAAAATGGTTACAGTAAATTGTTTAATAATTATATTGGACAATCGTGCAACACTAGAACCACCTTGTTCGGGTAAATCTCTCCATGGATACTTCAACTCGCACCCTACAACAGCTGTCAACTGAACTCCACTCAGCATAGCACAATATCCCTGTGAACACTTTCCATCGTCTCATTGAGTTCCTCTCAGCCCATCTAGTCGCTTCCCAAAATGCGCATTGTGATTATATTGACAAATGATCATATTAATGTGACTCACTGTATACAAATCGTTAGAATTTACTTTACATGCTTTGTATCTACACAGATTGTGTTTTTCATATGCGATATACAAGAAATTGTCGTGCACATAACTTACTACAATCAAATTGAACTTTTTGTCCTATACAGACGCGATCTGAATTTCAAGTAAAACAATGCCTATTCCTGATACCTGTATAATTCCATGATTGGACGTCTCAAGAATATGTGATCTAATTTTCACAACAGTAACTCTAAAATTATCTAAAATTAATTAAAAAATATTACCTCTAATTTAAGGAAATAGAGATAAAAATAAATATTAAAAACAATTGATAAATGAAAATCACCCAATGTACCCGCGCTTTAATGAATTGATTTTAGGCTCCACCACGATCGAGCTCTGTTCACTAGCATAGCAAACGGACGACTGAACAGTCTCGTACTTCCTACCCCGCCGTTTACCCGCGCTTTAATGAAATTTCTTTAGCAATTTCAATTTTTTTTTATTTTTCTTTTTTTTGTGAAATTGTCTCTTCTCCTTGTTGTCTGGTTAAACATTGTCCACCGTTTTTAGCACATTATCCGAAGTTTATGTGCTATGTGGAGAAATACAATTTATGAAGTGGACGGAACACAGATGAAACGGAGATCTTGTGGAGCTTAATATGTAGATCTAGTTGAAGCAGACGAAACACAGGTGAAAAGAAGGTTATGGAGTTACTATTTATTAATTAATTTTACGTTATTACAACTCCTACTCTTATATTCAGATTCTCTTTAGGAAAACCATATAATTGGACACACTGTATCTTAATCATCTATATCTTGGCTTCGATATCACGAAGGCCTCAAGATTATTGAAAATTGATCCACACAGATCAAACCGTCGACATGTTTATTTGGCATGCTTATGAATTTACGTGTTGCTGTCATGAAATTTAACTAAAACTCTTTGTGGAAAATTCTTCTTAGTCTTTACCTTTGTCATCAATCTAGCATTGCTTAATAACTATTCAATTATTTATTTTTCTAAAAAAATTCTTGTATTAAAAATAAATACGTACCTGTTCCTAACAAGGAAAAGTATCAGTCAAATGGAATAAGAGAATTTGAATGAGCAAAATTTTCGAAGCTGTTTATAAATCCTGCTTTCCCCATTGTAAATGGCATAAAAATACGAAAATAAGTTAAGTATTCATTAAACCGTTTCCTTGTAGTGAACGAGGAAATTTTTCCGTTACGTCAGGGTAAAAGATTGATTATTAGGGTATTAGATCAGGGTATTAGATGCCACTTTTTTCTGTATGTGGCGTAATATCTATGATCTACAATAGGAAACAAATACATTCCAAGTCTCTTCGCTAAGCGGAAATTTGCGCAAAATAACGAATCTAAATATTTATTGTCCTGTATAATAAAATAAACATGACATACTGTTTTTATTAAAAGTGAGATAACTAAACACTATGTTAAATCTATAGTATAAAACCGTAAATCATGAATATAACTTTAAATATTCGGTAATAGAAATATATAAACTCCTTTTAAATGAAAATAAACATAAGCATAAAATAAAACATGAAATTAATTAAAAATATATACTCCTTTTAATGGAAAATAGAAATAAAAAAAAATTAAAATAATAAAATCTTAATAAAAGTCACCCAATGTGGAGAAAGACAAATAATGAGGTGGGAGTCTTATGGAGACTGCTGTGGACAAAAACACAGGTGAAGAGAAGGTCTTGTAGAGTAACAATCACATTAGAAACACAGGAAGATGACACAGGAACAGACGACGCACATGAAAGAAGGAGAAAATCTAGTGATGAAAGTCCGATGATAAGAAGCACAGTTGAAAACAAATTATTACAAAGTTGATGAATTACAAAATAAAAAAAAACAAAAACGTTGTCGAGATTATTTATCTCATCTTCAGTTTGCCAATAAATTTTAAAAACTGTGATGTTCAAGTATTTTTTCACATAACATTTTGTTTTTAATATGACTTTTGCCAAAATTTATTTTGGGTCAATCATCATTATGACATGTCAACATATTAAATTATTAATTACTTTTTCTTGTTTTGTCTTTATCATAATATTCTTATTCTTATTCTTATTCTTATTCTTATTATTATTCTATCCGGGTAAGTTTATGTCAAATATACGTAGTTTTATTGTAATATTATAAATTTTAGTCTTCATAGTTTAATTTTTAATTATTTTTCATTGAATTAATTTTCAGTATGTTGTTCCATCTTCTATTTTCGCAAAGTGTCATTTATAATCATTTATTTTAAATGAGTATAACTCGTTTACTTTTAGTACTATTATTTTTTATATTTCAATTAAGAAATTGAATTCTTGACATGAATTGGAATTTTGTGCTTTGGGCAGAATACGGATTATTAAATATAATTTAGTGTATACACTTCAATAATTATTTCTATATATACTAGAAGAGGTACCCGGCGTTGCCAGGGATAATTACACCTGTAGGTAAATACAACAATCTCAAAAAATTAAATGATAGCTCCCCATTGTTTAAATAATAACTGAATCAATACAACACACGGCAAAGGGACTATCCATTCTTCGAAAAATACGAAAAACAGGAATTCTAGGTGATATACCGGGACTTTATCTAAACTCTTCTTGACTTGCCTCACCACTGCGGAGCATCACCAGATACTTTAGACTCAAGTTTTTCTTGCCCTTGACGTAGAAGCTCTTATACCCTGTTCTCTATTCAAAACTGCCGTTGTTCAGATGTTTCAAACGCCCGTATAGATTTTTCTGTTTTAGTTGCAGAGTTTCTCTGACCAATACTCGTTTTTTCTCTTTCCTTTCCAGACACATAAATTTTTCCCAGTCGTCTGGACGTTTGATAGGGAGCTTAAGGGAGCCACGCGTGACTCCTATGCCTAATCAATAGACGCTGCCTTATTAATATTCTGTCACTGCATCATCACTTTATGCTCATTATCAAAAATTCTTGGAAACGAACGTTCAGTCATCGCATTATCAGCATTTCAGTTTCCGAAATATACATTACCACGGAATATAGTCAAAATATATTTTTAGGAAATGTTTGGATCTACTGTGCAACGAAATAAGCTAGGTGATAACGCCGGCGTGGCTTGGACTTTTTTTTTTTACCACCCTTATATTAATTCGCTCTTGGATCTTGTGAGATGGTACGGAACTTTTCAGTCGAATTTTGCAGCAATTCCGCTTTTCCATTCGCTCTTAAATTTTACATACAGGTTTGCTCCCGATGACAACACATTTTAGCAAGTTTTTCTTTACAATTTCGGTTGATGATCATTAATATGCCCTGCCATTACCATGAATATCGATTTTTAAACAAACAAACATCCTTCTCTATATATATAGAAGAAGGGATCCCCTTCCTTTCCTTATTTTTCCTTTTACCATTTGATAATTACACTGGCCAACAAAATTTAAGATTTTTCTTGTAACCAAATTCAAGTGGGTGATTCTTGGTAGTATTTTTTCTGCTTAATACGAATATAATTTTGAAATTTCTCTAGCAGGCACAGATATTTTTTTTTCAATGAAAAATTTTTAAATTATTCAGTGTTTGGGGCCTGATAAATTTTCTTGCGGCCCCAAAATATGGATAGTTTAACATTGCAGACGCTTCTCTTCACGTCCATTACTTTAACATAGAAGTCTCGAAGTGCATAACTTGAAAACGTGACGTAATAGAAAAAATCTAGAAGCAGATTCGGATTCTACATACAAATTACTACTAAGAACATTTTGTCTGGTGATAGTTACAAAATGTGTGTTGATTATGTTATTTGAGTAATATTATGATCATTTGATATTTAGTTGATATTTTGCAGACAATTCTGTGTTCTTTTAATATTATCTACAATGTCCTTTTAATTCTTTATTGTTGTTGAAAAGCTTAACAGTTGTTCTTTCATTTGCCTACTCATGCTGTTATGAGTGATTTCTTATTGTCACTACGTGCTAGACGTGTGCCTTCAGATTGTTGCTCCAAGTGTATAAATTCAACTGCAACAGAAAATTTAGCCACTACTCATCTACTCTGCCAGTATGGGGAAACATCATCTATATTGGCCAGCTCAGCATTCATTTTCCACTTTGAAATTTTGATAAGCCGTCAAAGATAACTTCTCACCTTTTATCTTTTCTCCACATTTTCCACTTCTGTCGAGATGGACATTTCCTGATTGACTATGATGCAGATTTATTTGGCTTTGCCAGATCATCTCTTCTCCGGAAGTAGTTCCCAACTTACACTTATCTAATGCCATATTGTACCTATTAACTGTTGTGTGCCAATTTAATCCCATTGGGGCTAAAATTAAATTTTATTAGGACACTTAACCTATCTAAAATTTTCTTAAAACCTGTATTATAGCATTTTTTTTCCTATCTTCCCTTTCGACCAAAATGTAATTTTAAATTTCTTTCTATCTATTTTAAGGGAGGTTTCATTTTAGTTTTTGCCCCTTTCTATGTCTTTGCAACTTAACTATGGTAGAGTAGAGTAGTCAGAATCTTTTAATATTTTTAGCAAGTTTAATTTTTTCTCTCTCCATGCTTTATGTATGATTTACAATTTACTTTTTGTCAAGTTTAATGTTTGATGCTTTTGTATGTGAATGCTTGTAAGCTTTTCATATTGCTTTTCGTAATGAGCATTATTTTATGTCTCTGCAAGCTAATTATTGGCCAACACAATTATTCTGTTTTCATAGATCCTATTTGGTGTGTTTTGGTAATTTCCTGCACAGTAACTTCTTTACTCTTTAGCAATATATTTCACTAATGTGAAAGATTTTTAAGTTGCTTCAACTATTCACATACTTTGGTTTCTTAAATGATTTTTTATTATAAAGAACTGTCCAATTAATTTATTCTTATATTCCAGTTGGGAATTTATTTTGTTTTTTTGAAAACAATGTTGTTCAGGGATGTAATACATATAAATTGTTCTTTCCAATATTTTTTTGCAAATTAAAATCGTTTTTTTAAACGTTTTTATTTTAAAGCATAGTTTTTATTTATTAAAGTTAAAATTAAAATTAAAATTAAATTAGCTCACAATTAAAGTTAAAATTAAAAATAAATTTTACTAAGTAAAATTAAAATTACTAATTCAATAAAATTGCCTTCACAACATTAGTGAAGTTAAATTTAAAGGTTAAAAGATTGACGTTAAGCACTTATAGTGGATTTTAAGCTTTAAACTTCGTTTAAAATAGACATTGCGTTGTGTATAAAAAGAAAAAATTAAGAAAAAGGAATTAATGGGAAATTCAATTTTAAACAGTTGTATGCTTAAGTAACGTTTTGCATATAAGAAAATAAGACCAACAAGTTTTTTTCTTAAAAAAAAACTTAATATATGATTTTAATTTGAGAAAAAATAAACAGTTACAAACAGTTATGATTTAGTTTTTATTTATCTATCTATGAGTTATTAAATAATAGTAACATCAACTGTAAACATTACATTTGTGCCGTAATTGAAGTAAAAAGTAACAAATAACTTACACCACTACAAAACAATGATTAAATGTAAAAACAATGATTAAATGTTAAAAACATAATAAATAAAATCGAAAACAATGAGTATTAATAAAAAGTAAAGAGTTATTATTTGTTGTTGGATTGTTGTGAACAGGTGAGTGATGCTGGATTGTTGAGAGCAGGGACATGTTGTCGCCTGGGTTAAGTCGTGACCACCCAGAGAGAAGGCCTCCCCATTGAAATTTAATACAATGTTACATCATCAAAGATAGCGCTAATTCAGGGCTGCTAAGGTCCCTTTCACACGAGGCCACCATGGTGGTGCGGCCAGGTCGTTACACTGCTGATAGTTGAACCTTTCACACGTGGTGGTGAGGGCGCCAGTGGACGCGCGGCCAGAAGAGGGGATGTGCTCAAGATGCGATTCTTCGAGCCACCAACTTGGTGGCGCGCCCACGTCGTTACTCTGCTCACAGTAGAGCCTTTCACACGAACTCGCGCCACCACCATTGTTGGGGAGTTGAGGAAAGGGGGTTTCCATAGCAACGATTCGTTTGCGGTAACGTGAACAGAGGCTGACTCATTTCCGGTGGCCGCGTTGGAGGCAGGAAAATCTGAACACGCCACCAAGAAATGTGCCACCAAAAAGAGTGGTGGCGCGACTCTGGTGGCATCGTGTGAAAGAGGCCTTATTGGTTGAAATACGAATAACAATGCACTATCTATGATGATGTAACAATGTATTACGTTTCATCGCAGAGGCCTTCTCTCTCGGTGGTCACGGTTAAGTCAACACCTCCTAGAAAGAAAACCTCACAACTGAAAAGTCATTCATTGCTACATCATCATAAGTCGACTAAATTTAGGGCTTACTATTGGTAGAAATACGATCAACAATGGTCGAATTATGATGATGTAACAATATGTGACGTTTCGGTTGTGAGGCTTTCTTTCTAGGAGGTGTTGGTTAAGTATTATAATTTTTTATTTCCTACTAGAAGCGAACCCACCCGATTGTATAATCGGTAAATAACCCATTGTTAGATAGGCCATTGTAAGGTTTTTTTCTTTGTTGTGACACAGTCCACTGTTGCTGATTTTATATATATGATTTTTTACTTATTATTATTATTATTATTATTATTATTATTATTATTACAACGCTTATCCATTTAGGTCATGTTTGGTGGAGGAACTCTTGTGATCAATATTTCAACCCTTTCCTAGTCCGAAATTTTGTACACATAAGTAAAGTTGATGAAAATGCATGAATCTAAAAAAATTTTTCAAATCATCTAAAGGGGGGGGGGGCCCCCTCAATATGAAATAGAATTCGCTTATGTTTGCTTGTTTGCTCAAGAGATGGCGCTATGTTTACCTAATTTTGACATAAAGCTTTTTTGTTTGAAAAAATTTTTTTTTCTTCACTTGTTAATAGTAATTTCCATTTATTATTAATTTCTGTCGATAGTTTGGCTAAATTGTATTCATTTGAAATAATGGTAATGCTTTCTTTAATTAATCTTTTTTTGTAATTTATTTCTTTATTAATGATTTTGACTTTGCTCTAATCTGGATTATGATTTTGGCTAATATACTGGTTAACTAGAAGATTTTTATCATCTTTGTTTCTAAGTGCTCTTTCATGTTCTTTTGTTCGTGTTAATAATTGTCTTGTTGTTTGAGCTGTGTAAATGTTGTCAGTTGGTGCATGGAATTTTGATGTATAATGAGAGTGGTGCTTCATTTTTTTTTTATTATTCAGGCAAATGTCTTTGAAATTTGTAGTAGTTTTATTTTTTTGGTCTTTTGTTGGGTTTTTTATACATTGGTGGTGGTTATTAAAGTCTTATTTATGTTCCTTGTTATTTTGGTATGATTATAAAGTTTGGTATCTGTTCTAATATTTTCTTCTGTTTGTGAAAAGTTTTATTATTGTATTGTACTGAAAATCTCTTGTATTGTTCATGGGGTCGAGTTGTGTTATTTGCTGTTGTGTTGGTGAATGCTTCTATGTAAATTTTATCAATTAATTCTATCGGAAATTTATTTTTTACTAGGTGTATTTTCATAATTTTTAATTTTTGTGGGATATATTTTGGGGATGTGAGATTTTTTATTTATTGTATACTTTGTTTAATCGTATTAATTTTTTAATATGTAGGTTGTTGTGATAAATAATGTGGTATGTTATTGGCTTTTGTAAGTTTATCATATATCTCAAAAGTTAGTGTATTTTCATTTCTTATATTTAAATCTAAAAATGTGATTTGGTTGTTGATCATGTTGTTATGGGTGAATTTTAGCGGATATCTTTCTTTTAATAATTACATTAATATTTCTATTGGTTTTTTTGTGATGATTAAGATATCATCAACATATCTCTTCCATGTATTGTTTATGTTGTGATGTATTAAGTAATACACCATCTATCCAAAAGTAATCGGACACTTTCGATTTTAGACATTTTATCGAATATTTAGAAAAAAAAACTCGAGGAATTATCCTGAAACTTCAGGGAGTAAAGAGCATGTTACACAATATATATTTCACCGAGGGTTTTGTCTCGAAGGCACATAGGGGACCAGTAACGAATTGGAAAAAAAATCATGTTTGGATCACCTGTAAAAAATAATGCTTGAAATGCATGTAGCTGTAACATGTGCTTAAGAGGCTTCTTTTACTTATCTGTGAGAATAGCACGTAGAGTCATGGAGATATTAAAGTTTCTTTAAAAAAAACGAAATGTTTTCTTAAGTTTTTCGTTTATAACATGCAGGGTTTTCAACCCAATGCAATGCCGGTTTCAGGAAACTTGACAAACTACAGTACAGACAACACCCTGCAATCAGAATATAAAAATACTATGATGTTGTGCCCGGCGCAACCGAGCAGAGGCAATAAGCTACATCCAATCATTTACTTTTGTTGTATCATCTACATTTGTTGCGTCATTTACTTTTGTTGTGTCACTTGCTTCACTTGCCAAGGAAAAGCCTGGATTTGCGTGATAGGACAGACTGACGAAGCACTTTATATATTAAGATTAAATATTTGATGAAATATGAGCATTTCTACTAAATAATGTTTAACTGCCCATGCGCAAGCGTTAACAAAATGTCTTTTGCATAATTTATTAGTCAAATGTATAGAGCTAATCTTATAAAAGGCCCAAGCAAATATCTTGAAAATTCAGAAAGATATCGTCCAAAAAATTAGTTGAATTTCAGTTTCTCTCAAAACGATAAGGGGCGTCCTCCAAATTATTATTTTTGGATCGGACACCAGTATCAACTTCTCCTTAGGAAGACATGAAGAAATATTGACTTCATATTGACTTCATATCAGCGTAAGAAGTTGTTGATACTGGTGTCCGACCCAAAATAAAAATTTGGAGAAAGCCCCTTATCGTTTTGTTTATTTTTGAGAGCAACTGAAATTCAACTCATTCTTTCGGCGATATCTTTCTTAATTTTCACGGTATTTTCTTGGGCTTTTTATCAGACTAGCTCTATATATTTGGCTAATATGTGACATATTGTAATATGTCACGACATGTTTGGAATAATTTACCAAACATGTGTTTATTTTATCAACCAGTAAATCAGGTTAGGTTAGGTTCTGATTTATTATGTCATTCAAAATTTTATTTTCTTTATTTATTATTATCTTATGTATGCATTATGGTAATGGTAATTTCATTTAATTAATTTACGTTATTGATTAATAAAACTGTTCTTTAGAGTTTTATCCAATCTTCCATGCTTCCAGTTAATTAATTCTTCATAATGGGTTTTAGTTGGGTTATTTCGGGATTAAATTCTTAATAAGACGGAGAGTTAGCTTATTAATTAGTAGATTAAAGTTTTTTTTATGTTAATTTTGCGGCCACGAGATCTGTTATCTTTATTAAGTTATAATTAAATACTATGCCACTATATGATCAGTTATGGTTTAGTATTAGTTTAGAGAGTAGTTAATGACATGCATAGCGTGGTTTGCGACATGGCAGTGCCTTAGCACTTGGGTACGGAAAATGACACCACCCAATTAAGGGCTAATTAGGCGCCATGAAACACTCCTTCCCTGCATTGTCACAAATAAAGTATACAAAAAACAATTTTTTAACACTTGCATATGCACTGTTAAACATTATTTAATCAAAATGGCCATATTTCATCAAATATTTAATATTTTTATATTCTGATTGCAGGATGCTGTCTCCACTATAGTTTATCAAGTTTCCTGAAAATGGAATTGAATTGGGTTGAAAATCCTGCGTGTTAAAACAAAAAACTGACGAAAACATTTTAACTTTTTTAAAGAAACCTTTATATCTCCATGAATATACGTGCTATTCCCATAGAAATGAACACAGATAAGTAAAAGAAACATCATAAGCATATGCTACAGCTATAACGCATTTCAAGCATTATTTTTACAGGGTGATCCCAAACATGCTTGTTTTGGTTCACTTTGTTGCTAGACCTCATTTTGTCTTCGTGAAGAAACCTTCGCTAAAACATATGAGGTGTAATATGATCTTTACACCCCTAAAGTTTCAGCATAATTCGTCAAGTATTTTTCTAGATATTCGACAAAAGGTCTAAAATCGAAAGTGTCTGATTACCTTTGGGTAGATAGTGTATTTGTTCTATAGGATTTAAGTAAAAGTTGGCGAGTATGGGTGATAATGGGCTGCCCATTGGTAAGCCGTCTGTTTGTGAATATATTTTTTCGTTGAATTTGAATTGATTATTTGTAAAACGTAGATTAATGGCTTGAATAATTTTTAATATTTTGGTATAAAATAATTTTGTTTTTAATTTTTTTTAATGATGTCTAGTGTTGGTTTTATTGGGATGTTGGCATACTAGGCTGGTATGTCAATTGTGTAATTTGTCATTATTATCAAGTTTTGTTTTTTCTAATATTTGGTTGGCCAATATTGAATTTTTTATTGTGTAATTAAATTTGAAATAACTTTTTAAATATTTATCTAAGAATTTCTCCGGTTTGTAAGTAGGAGACTGTTTTGTTAAAGTTATGATTCTAATAGGGTTTCCTTCTTAATGAATTTTTATAACTCCATAAATTGAGTTTGTTGATGTTTCTGTTGGAATTAATTGTTTTTGTTGTTGTACATTAATTATATTTTCTTTCTTTAGTTCATTTATCTTAATAGTGACTTTTTTGAAATTTTGTTGTTTGGTACTTGTTATCTAATTTAAAAACTTTATTCTCATTTATGAAATTTTTAATGCTTGTAATGTAGTCCTTCTTATTCTGTATAACCATAATTTTGCCTTTGTCAGCGTTTTTTTTTTTTTTTTTGATTAGATCTTTTTCTTCTAAAAATATTTTAAATTTCTTTTTTCATTGCACCAATATAAATTTCCTTCTTTGAATAATTTTTGAACAAGTTTTGAATAATTGTTTGTTCTTTGTTGTTAGCTTCTTTTTTTGTAATATGTATTCTATGTTGGTTATCATATTTGTCAGAGTGATTGGCGTGTTAAATGCAAATTTTGTTCCTATTTCTAAAATATCCATCCATTTTTTTGGAATATTTTCTTTCGTTAGGTTTATGATAATAGGTAGATTTTTTTATCTCTGGTTGTTCATTTTGTTGACTATTTTCGTCGCATAATTGAATATTATTTTTATTTGATTGGTCATTGTCTATGGTTCGTTCTCTATTTTTTGTTATCATCCATTTAAATTTTCTGAGAAATTTATTTTTATTTTGGTACATTATTATTATTATTATTATTATTATTATTATTATTATTATTATTATTAATTTTATTTTTATTTGGTACAGAGCATCCACCCAAGGCCAGTATGGCAAAAAGCCGACGAGGTAGGTCCCCTGGGTGGGCAGATTAAAAAAACAAATTGTAGAACATATAAAATAGAATATAGTAAGAACAAAATAATTAGAACATATAAAAAAGAATATAATAAACAATCTGTAGAGCATATAAAAAAAAATAATCAGAAAGAAAAACGGAAAAATAAGAGAAGTTAAACAGGAAAAAAAATTTAGCTAGAATTGCGAAAGTGGGACATTAGTTTAATTTTAAAATTAGTGGTTGAAGAAGAAGAACGGATTTCAGATGGTAGGCTGGACCAAGTCTTAAACCTGAGGTAGAAACGCTCTTACGTTGGTAAGAACGACTAATCCGGGGAAGAGTGAAGGGAATATAATGGCGGATATTGTATGCGGGAGTAGTGATGGGGATAAAAGGAAAATGAGGCAAAGAGGTAAGTAAAAGGTTGTTCAGAGCTTTATAAATAAACATTGCCAGGTGAAAAGTGTAAAGTTGATGAATGGGGGTATTGCCAACATAATTAAATAAATAAGACACAGAGGATGACTTTCGGAGTTTCAAAAAATTTCGAAGAATCCATTTTTGGAGTCGGAAAAGACGTGATAAGTTAGATTTGGTGGAGGATCCCCAAAATTGTATACCATAGGTGAGAGTGGAGTGAATTAATGCGTAGTAAAGCAACAGCAAGATATAGGGGGGGGGGGGAGGGTAATGGAGACGGGAAAATAAACCGAGACGCGAATTTAAGGTAGAGGAAAGAGAATTAATATGTGTGTCCCAAGATAGGTTGTGGGATATGTAAATTCCCAAATATTTAAAGGACTTAGAGGGAGTGATACATTGAGAGTTGTATTTAAGCGAGAAGGTATTGGTGTCAAATTTTTTATTATGTTGGATAAAAATTATATAAGTAGTTTTATCAAGGTTCAGTTGCAAGTGGTTGGTACTGTTCCAAAGGAAAAATTTATGAAGAATAATATTAAACTCATGTTCAATAGATAAGAGTGAAGAGTTCGCAAGTGATAGAGTGGCATCATCGGCATAAAGAATAAGAGACAAAGGGGAAAGTATATAGAAAAGTTCGTTAATGAACAAATTAAAAAGAAGGGGAAAGAGGATAGAACCTTGGGGAACCCCGGAGTTACGAGTAATTGGATCAGAGGATAAATTAAATAAGCTTAAAGAATAAACACGATTTGACAAAAAACTTGTGATCCAATCTAATGGGGGGCCTCGGATATTAAAAAAGTGAGACAACTTAAAAAGAAGGAGATTATGAGGAATGGAATCGAAAGCCTTAGAATAATCAACAAAGAGAGATACAACAAAATTGTTGTTAGCCATATTGGAAATAATAAATTCGGTCAGTTCAAAACAAGCTGTAGTTGTATTACGTTTAGGGATGAAACCATGCTGTGTAGAAGAAAGCAAGTTATTATTAAGTATGTAGGAAGAAAGACGAACATAAAAGAGGCTTTCAAAGATTTTAGAGAAAGAAGGAAGAATTGAGATAGGACGGTAATTGGAAAAAATGGTAGAGTCACCTTTTTTATAAAGAGGGATAATTTTGGCAATACGAAGGCTGGAGGGAAAAATCATTTGGGAAAGAGAAATGTTAAATACCAAGAGAGAGGGAACGCCAGGGCATTTGCGGCCGAGATGATAATTTCGGGACAAATGCCGAGAGGATCAGGATGACGGAGGGTTTGAGGTGGGAAATAAGGGAAAGAACTTCATCAGGGGAAGTTGGGGTAATGAAGAAAGAGGAAGGGTTAGTGGGAATAGAGAAAGGGTAATGTATTGGTAGAGAGGGGTTACTCGGATCCCGAGGTAGTAAGGTAGCTAAGAAGGACGTAAGCTGGGTGGAATCAAGAGATGCAGGGTCTGAGAATGGGGAAACTTGATTGGAGGCATCTCGAATTAAATTATTAATGGCTTTCCATTTAGATTTTTTATTGCCCATGTTATTAAATTGGTGAACGTAATATAAGGATTTAGTTTTTTTTATTTCGGAGCGGACATGATTGGAAAAAGAACGAAAATTAAGTTTGTTATATGAGTTCAGAAAGGGTCTAAATTTACGATAAAGAGCCTTCTTATGAGCAATAAGAGAGAGAATCTTAGGATTCATCCAAGGTTTTAAGAAAGGGGGTTCAGTTTTTGAGGTAGGAGGAGGTACAAAAGGCAAATACCTTTCTAGGCCTAAATTGAGGTGAAACAGGAATTTAGTGAAGAGATCATTAATATTTTCATCAGGCGGTAGTAGGGTAATCCAATTGGTATTTTCGAGAAAGGAGATGAAAGCTGCCAATCTGTTAATCGTAATAAGCTGCGATTTAAAAGTAAGCGAAGATATCTGAGGGGACGGAGAAAATGACTGGAGAGAAAAAATTGCGAAGTGATCAGAAATGGCGCAATCAGTGGAGCCGCTGAACTTATTGTCGGAAGGAGAAGAGAAGCATTGATCGAGAAAGGAGTAGTTAAAAAAGCTAGAATAATGAGTGGAAGAGTCAATCAGAGGTACTAAGCCGGACCTAGTCATTAAGTCAAGAACTGAATTAACATTTGCAGATGGGCGAGAGAAATCCAAATTGAAATCCCCGGCAATAAAGATTTTATTGGAAGATAAGGTAAAGTCCAGAATCATAAACGAGAGAAAAGAATAAAAAGAAAAGATGGTTTGGTTTGTTTGGTATTAACGTCCTTTTCAACTGCTATGGTCATTTCAGGACGGCGTTATAGGGGTCGCAAATTTTGCCTCGCAAACGACTACACGGGACCAACGGCTCTACTTCCCTTCCGATGGAAGTGCGTGATCTCAGGATTTACCCCTGAAAAATCCTCGTCGTCCTCGGCCGGGATCGAACCCGCGTACTCGGGCATCAGAGGCGATCACGCAACCTGCTGAGCCACCGAGGCCGATAAAAAAAAAGAAAAGAACTGTCCAGAGGGGGGGGGGGGCGGTAGATTGAGATGAACGCAAGCTTCGTGGTAATTCGTAAAGTAAGAATTTCGAAGTCAGGAGTAATTAAAAAGTAATTAGGTAAAAGTTCATAATTGAGGGAGTTAGAAATGTAAACTACAATACTGCCACCTCTCTTATTCGGATGGTGCAAGGCTTCAAAGGTGAAATTAGAGAGAGGAGAAATGTCAGCAGTAGATTTAGACCAGGATTCTGTGATAGCTATAATTTGCGGTTGTGAATGGAGAAAAGCAAGGAAAGCAAGAAGAGAGGAAAGATTCATGCGAAGACTGCTAATGTTTAAGCAAAAGAAAAGTAATGAAGAGGATGGGGTAGGGGAAAGTTTTTCAGCAATGAGTGAATTATACTCATTTATGGTCAGAGAATTTGACGGAGAAAGCATATGAGATGGAAGAGAATGGAGAGCAGAATGAGGTAGATACTATGAACAAATTAGAGGCAAATAGAAAAGAAGAAAAAAGAAAGAGGGAAAATGAACCTGTGAGCAGGGAAGGGACAGAAGCATGAGGAACAGAAAACAAGAGAAAGAAATACATTATAAAGGATAAAAGAACGAACAGAACTTAAAATTAAATATAAACAAGAACTAAATTAATGTGAAAGGTTGAACGAGAACAAGAACTGAATTTACTCTGATGGAACATTTGAGGTGAAGCACATGCGTTGGAGGGCAGCGAAGGAAGGGATGGCGATCGTTGAGCCTGATGGATCCTTCGTAAAAACTCTGCCCCCGAAAGTCCAGGTGTTACGTGGCCCAAATTTAGTTTTGGCAGCGCAGAGCAGGCGATACCGAAAAGGGGTTAAATCGTCGGCAATATGGATAGACAGTCCACGTAGATTACTTCAGTTTTTGATTATTGTGTCTTTGAATGATGAGGAAGAAAATTGCAATAATATGGGCGTAATTCTATACGGCATACCAGAGCCAATACGATTTGCGGAGGAAATAGAAACCGGGTCCAGACGCACGTCTAATTTAGAAGGAAAAAGTTCGTAGCATAACGACACGGTGTCCTCCGATAGTGATTCCGGGAGACCGTAGATTCTCACAATTATTGCGTCTTGAACGTTGGTCAAGCTCGTCAAAATGTAGCTGTAAATCACTGAGCTGGGTGTGTAGCAGGGAAACAATGGGAGAATCGAGATCGAGAGGAGTGATTTGCAGAATAGGGTGAGCTAACGCCGCGTCGATTTGACTGAGGCGGTCATCGATAGCATCTAATCTCGCTTCAGTTGAAGAAATCAAAATCTGATAGAAGGGTATCAAGTTGAATAGAAAATCGTTTAAAAAGTACCTCAAATAGTTTGTCCACATTGGTTGGATTAGCGAAGTAATCCGTAATTCCTTTTTCTATGGCGGCAGCAATAGATACATCCAAAGAGGCAGGGAGCAGCGAGCCCGCCAATGCAGTAGGCTTACGGGAGGTTTTTTTTTTTTCCTCTGAGGTGAATTGGTCCTTATCAAAACAGTATGCATACAGTAAAAGTCATTCAACGTGGTCAGTAGCACATATCTACCCCAGTATCTGCTCCGGTAAGTTTCATCAACTGATGTTGTCGGCCATGTTGAAAACTTTTTTTGTTGTTGGTTATTTTGTTTGTGTGATTAATTACTGAACTAAAATCATTATTGATTTATAATTATTATCTGTCTAAAATTCATGATGTGATTCCATTTAGCTTTCTTCATAATAGCTATACCACAGATTAAAAAATACACAGATATTTCAGTTGGCCGAAACGTGGAAACCGGATTACGTCATCTCGATTTTAGCGCCTCTTGCGAAAGGAAGGACACGATCGTGGGATTCCCGTAGAGATTCACTGGAAGCTATGACTGAGTGCCGATTAAGTATTGTTGTTCAGTGTAATTTACAAAGTTGTAGCCTGAGAATTTTCTGAGGAAGAAGGGAAAAAATGTTAGTTGATTTTAAATGGTTTGTTGGATGTAAACAAACACTTCTTTCTACGCTTATACTCTTTGCAAGTGTCGAATTTTTTCAGCAATAAAAACTACAATTTTTTATTTTTTTATTTTTAATAGCAACAATCTATACGATTATATAAAAGAAAGACCGAAAAACGTATACAGGGTTGTGCATAACCTTTTGCTAGGTGTCTGGAAAATAAACAAAACTAAGTGGAATGTTCTGCGGTTGATAATCAAAAAGTACGTTTATTTCTGCTTTTATCACATCAATATTTAGTGTGGTCACCACCTGCTTCTCGAGCAGCACGCATCCGTTTCGGGTAGGAGCGGAGGAGTGTCTCAAACAGAGCAGTATCGTACTCCATGTCCTTCAGCACAGATGTCAAGTGTCCCATTACGCTGCTCTATCCATGAAACGCTGCTCTTCACTGTCATTTATTAAACCAGCCATATTTGTTTGATACCAATAGACGCACAATGAACTACTCTCTGACGAAGCGTCATAAGAGTGTGCTACAACGCTGCGGTTTAAGAAGCAGCCCCCTAGCAAAAGGTTATGCACAACCCCGTACACTCACTCATTCAATCATTTATTCATCCATTCATCACGAATTCTCCAGAACTACGAAGCCGACAAACTTGAAATTTGGCATGAATATTTCTCTTGGCTTCTAGGTGTTCGCTAAGAAAGGATTTTATTTTTTCTTTCTTCCTATCCATTTAAGTTTATTTTTAAAATTCAATTTACCTGGAGCTGAATGGGATTTTTGGCATCCTTAAAAAATTGTGACGTTTGCTTTGTTAACGAAGATCTTTGCGATTGTTCCGTGAAGCAGCATCAACAATGATGCATGTCTTTCGCGCGGGAATACAATATACGAGGGGAGATCAAAAAGTAAGTTGCACTTCCACGGTATGGATATTTATTACACCATCTATACAAAAGCAACACGGCTATAGCAGCATACAATGTTGGTTCACTTTTCCACATAGTCCCCAAGAGACCCTAAACATTTATCCAAATGATCAACCAACTTTTCGATTCCGGATGCATAGAAATCTCCTCCAGCGTTTTGTAACCACACAGTGACAGCCGCTTTCACCTCCTCATCGTTTCGAAATCTTTGTCCACCAAGTTCCGTTTTGAGCTTACCGAAAAGATGAAAGTCGCATGGCGCTAAGTTGGGACTGTATGGAGGATGTTGCCAAACCTTCCACTTGAATCGCTGCAGCAGTTCGCACGTTTGGCGGGCCTTGTGAGGTGTTGCGTTATCGTGCAGTGATTTCACGATGAATGTCCGTGCAATTCACCCGTTTGGCCCATAGAAATCGGATTGCTGCTCGCACCTCAAGTTTGGAGTGGACATCCAGTTGACGCGCCATTGCTTTTAGCCCGCTAGTCACACAAAACACGACGGGAAACCCCAGCAACCGTCCTATTCGATGTCTGCGCAGTTAATGTCCATTTCTCCGCTTTGTCTAAGATTGCAACATACAGCGCGCTCCTGCGGCGAGTAAGTGCATCTTACTTTCTGATCTCCCCTCGTATCTTTTATTTTCTACAGAGTCCGTCAAAAAATGTATACACACTTTACTAGATATCATCTATATATATTTTTAAAAGAGAACATCCGTTGACTCACTGACTCATCATCGCACAGCAAAATCTGCTGGGCCCAGCGACTCAAAACTCGGTGGGGTCATAGGACCGGTAGCGTAGGGGCGTGCTAGGACGGGGTTTTTAAAAATTCGGACTCCCTGCCCTCTCGGGGGAGGGGGTGAAAAGAGTTCCACTTTCGGTCGCCTAGCTCCGTCTCCAATGAACGCAGATCTTCAAAATTTTGCAGGAAGGTTTCTAGCTACTGTGCCAAAAATATAGTTTCTCCGATTGTCGATATTCGAACTTTAAGGGTGCGAAAACTGAAAAAAAAATTGATTTTCGAGGGTGTTTCACAAAATTTCCTGATATTTTGATCTAATTTTGCGGGGAATAAAGATAAAACAACGGAACTCGGAGAGAAGCTTCTCGGGGATATTTTCAAAAAAACAATTTCTGGTTTTTGTGATTTTCGCTTTGTGAAGGGGCAAGGAGGGCCCAAAGCTTGTTTTGTGTTTTTGCCACGTAACTCCAATGCGGAAATGCAGAGAGCTTCAAAATTGCGCATGAGAATGTAAATAACGTATATAAAAAGGAGCATTCATTCGTTTTTGAAAATCCAATTTAAGGGGGGCAGAAATCTTAAAAAATCCGAAAATAGACTTATTTTTGACTTTCGCGTCCAGTCAATCCCACTCAATAGCAAATTCACGTACGACTTCGTTATTTTGACCAAGAATAATTCATATAATTTGCAAAAAACTAATTTCTGCTTTTTTCATATATTACCCCTTTGCCCCCCTATGGCCCTCCTTAAAAATATGCGATTTCTCGCAGTTTTTCCAGTATTTTGCGAGTAAAAATAGATCTAGAGTTATGAAATTTGGTACGGTGATGGCAATTATCGAGAACAACTGTTTGCTTACTTTATTGTTTGATTATCTGGATCCAATTTTCCGGTATATAATGTTTTCCGGATTTTTACCGGATTTTTTTTTCATAAATTAACACACAAATTCCCATGTTGAAAGCTTAGTTTTTAGATTGGTCATAAAATATGGATTTTGTTCTTTGATGTAAGATTTATTTCAGGTATGTAAGACTATTTTTCGATTTATTATGAACTAGCTGATATACTCGGCTTTACTCGGGCTCTTTTTTGATGAAATTTGGCATTTTCTGAATGTGAGTATACAAAAAAAATAAACATTATTCTCCACCTTTTTTCTCCGACACTGCGTCAAACTCACTCAGCAGTGAGTTTTGGACAACATTCCAAAATGAGCGAAGTCGAGTTAAACTGCTAAAGGGCCATCGAGGAATACCATCGATGGCCATACTTGGAGAGGCCATCCATCCTGAAACCATCGATGGTATTCCTAATTTCAACAATTTTAAAGTCTGTTCATTAGAAAGTTGACAACTGACTACACATGTGCTTACTGTGAATTCACTATGCATGTTCATGACCTTATAAATATAGAGATATTATCCAGGCAATCTATATGTTTTGATCAGAACTTTGCAGATATATGATCTTGCTTCAATATTTCTTATTGTTAGAAAACCACCAAAATGTGTAAATTTCCACATTTCGTGCACACTTTTTGCCAAATTTTCCTGTTCTCCACAGAAAACCACCAAAATGAGTGGATTTCCAGTTTCATTCACACTTTTTGACAAATTTTCCTATTATCCACAGAAAACCACCAGTTTAAATGATCACAACATGAAATTTTCTATGATAAACTTGAAAAGTGTTTCCTGAAAGAAAGGAATGACAGCTTTGTTGTTCTCCATCTGAATAAATAAAGATGAAAGTGCTCTTGCTTCTATTTTAGGAACGCCCCTTTTACAGTTGCTCATTATCTGTGGTTACCTTACAAACATCATGTTTAAATAGTCATTCATAAGAATTTCAGTTTTCATTCATTTCTGTAATAAAAAATTCTTTGGCATTTAAGGATTTTTTATAATTCACTTTGCTTGGCATAAAGAGCTAACATATTTGTGCACCATATATGTAATACAATGCTTATACCCCTTTACTTATCTTGACTTATACTCACATAAGCCATTTCTCTTTCATCAGTTTGTAAGGTTTTTTTTCTCCCCTTTTTCATTCATATCCACAGCCCATAGGATTTTATGCAGACATGCTGCAGCATTCTCAACAGATAATTTCATTCTTCTTGGTTGAAATAAACGTAGATGATCAACCTATTTGCACATAAATTATACAAGGCTTTTTGGTTTTTAAATTCAGTTAAGTTTAAATGAATGAATACATTTCCACACATCAAAAAGGAATGAACATCTAATAAACTCCTCTGCATCCTTTTTGTGGGAACAGTAAATGAAAATGAATGGAGGAGGTAGAAAACAGTAAAGGAAAGGATTTTTATTAAAAACATTAAGTGTAGAGAGAGACCAAGAGAAAGAGAGCCTGATCACACAGTTCATGAATGGAGTCTATCAAGATGTACCTTTTATATCTTCGTGAATTGCTTAGAGTTGAAATTCTGTCCAAAAGCATATTTATTGCCATAACAAAAGGGAAACATTCATTGCTCTAGTAAACAGATATTATAATTCAAACATTCATTTACCGTAGTTCTGCACACCTTTAATGACAATGTGGATTTTTCGATGAATGTTTTTTGTAAAAAAAAAAAATAAGCAACACAGTGAATAAGAAAAGAGTTTACAGATGTATGAAGCGAAATGAATTGAGTGGGCATTTTTAATGAATTCATTAATTTTACCATATTTGTAACTTGTAAGAAACAAACGCAGACTTGATGCATTAAAAGCAAATAAAACTTTCATTTCAGACAACCAAGAAGAATGAAATTATCTGTTGAGAATGCTGCAGCATGTCTGTATAAAATCCTATGGGGTGTGTATATGAATGAAAAAAGGGAGAAACAAACTTTACAAACTGATGAAAGAGAAATGGCTTATGTGAGTATAAGTCAAGATAAGTTAAGGGGTATAAGCATTGTATTTCATGTATGGTGCACAAATATGTTAGCTCTTTATGCAAAGCAAAGTGAATTATAAAAAAATCCTTAAAAGTCAAAGAATTTTTTATTACAGAAATGAATGACAACTGAAATGCTTGTGAATGACTATTTAAACATGATATTTATAAGGTAACTACAGATAATGAGCAATTGTAGAAGGGGCCTTCCTAAAATAGAAGCAAGAGCACTTTCATCTTGTTTATTTATTCAGATGGAGAACAACAAAGCTGTCATTCCTTTCTTTCAGGAACACTCTTCAAGTTTATCACGGAAAAGTTCATGTTGTGATCATTTAAACTGGTGGTTTTCTGTGGAGAACAGGAAAATTTGGCAAAAAGTGTGCACGAAACTGGAAATTTACACATTTTGGTGGTTTACTAACAATAAGAAATACTGAAGCAAGATCATATATCTGCAAAGTCCTGATTAAAACATATAAACTGCCTGGATAATTTCTCTATATTTATAAGGTCATGAACATGCAGAGTGAATTCACAGTAAGCACGTGTGTAGTCAGTTGTCAACTTTCTAATGAACAGACTTTAAAATTGTTGAAATTAAAAGCAAATTTATTCATTTAAAGCCAATCATGGTTTATGAACAGTGATAGGTAGGAAATTTCATTTACTGTTGAAAACTTTACTTAAAACTTGTGCAACTTGTGCAAATCTACTTGAATTTTATTCTAATTAAAAGATCTTTGAAAGCAAAGAATGTTTTATTTCTCAAATCTTTGGAGTTTAAATAGTTCCAAATGACTCTTTAAACATAATATTTGTCAAGTTACCACAGAACATAGACCAAACTTTGATACTGTACAAAGAATGCTGTCAAAACAAGAGTTGGTGTATAGACACTTTTTTCAATACTTCTATCTTTTTTTATTTATTTAAATGGAGAAACAACAAAGCTACTATTCCTTTGTTTCAGGAAAACATTCTTCCAGTTTACGACAGAAAAATAAATGCAGTGATCATTTTTAAATAAGGTTTTAAAACATACAGCAATGCATCAATAATGTATGGAAAATTTCTCCATTTTTTAAAATGCCATGAAAATACCTAGTGAATTCTTAGTAAGCATTTGTTTAGTGTACCTGTATAGAGCAGGCAACGTTGAAGAGACTTTAAAATTGTTCAATTTAAACTGAATTTTATGTAATTAAAAAATATACCCTTAGATGTTTCACAAAATCTTTGAGAGTTGAAATTCTTCTGAATGACTCCTAAAACATAATACTTGTAAGTTGACAAAACCCTGACACTGTAAAAGGAAGGTTGTCAAACAAGAAGTCAGAGTACAGACATTGTTTATTTCAATTTCTTTTATCTTTATTTATTTGGTATGTGGAAACAGCAGAGCTGTATTTCCCTTCTTTCAGGAAAACATTCTTCCAACTCATAACTGAAAAGTTCATTTATTGATCATTTAATATAAGAAATTTTAAATATATTATCTTCTAACAATTGACAAATCTTAATTATATCTATATATATAAAAATGAATGTTTGTTTGTTTGTTACTTATGCGTTCCTATACCATTCATCCGATTGCGATGAAACTTTGCACACTTGATCTTCAAAGCAAGAGGAAGGTCACTGTTTACCTGAAATTTCGAAAAAATAATTATTTTCGAAAATAAAAGTGAATGGTTTTTTTGAATGAATTTTTCATTTTGGTCAATAGATGGCGCCATCTTTTTAAAAACTTCTAGCGGACCTCTTTTTTGATTAAATTTTGCAACATCTGAAAGTGAATATTCCGACAAATTGAACATATGAAAAAAGCTTAGAATTAAAAAAGTAAAAATTCATATTGAAAATTCGAAAAGACTTCTTTTAAAATGCTCCCAACAGTTGAAACAGTCACACAACAATCCCTGACTTTTGACGGATTATTGTAACTTTCTTTGTTGGCCACATAGCATACGCATTTTCTTTGCTTTTTCGAAGAGAATAGTCGCCACAAAGCATTTCTTTCGCTTTCAAATCAATTATGCCACCCAAACTAAAAGCGATTAGTCGATCTACACTTCAAGCAAGAAAGAGAAAGGCATCACGAGCTTCAGAAACAGACGAGCAACGAAAAGCAAGACTGGAAACCGTTCGAGTATGCACTGCTCAAGCCCGTTCGTCTGAAACAGACGAGCAATGGGAAGCAAGACTGGAAACCGTTCGATTACGCACTGCACGCTAATTTAAATCTAGGTGCATTCCATTACGATCCTAAAAACGATTATGGTCTTCATCCATGGGTGATTATTGGAAAAATGGATAAATTATGCGTGTATTGTAGTGCCCTCAAATTTAAGAATGAAACACCAGGAATGTGCTGCGCGAGTGGAAAAGTGAAATTGCCAGAATTACATTCACCACCCGAACCATTATCAACGTTGGTATCAGGTAACACAAGCCAATCGAAACACTTCTTAGAACATTAGCTAAGTTAGTTGGACCTCAGGTATTCGCTAAAGCAGTGTATAAAAATGTGGGTTGCCAGGCAATGGTACAGGAGCAAGTAGCCTCTTGTGGGTTATTAGCCGAAATGGTAGTGAGAATAAATGATACTCTGTCATTATTAGAAGAATATATTAAAGTTGCCCATGATGAACATTATTATGCAAGTAATGAAGTGACAAAGACAGGTTCCACTGGTTCCTCCATGTATACTCCAATTAATTCAAAAAGGGAATATGGGGCGTGAACAAAGAAGGGAGTAGGGCAAAACAGTAGTAAGCAATTTAGCAACCAACGAAATGGTTCTAATAGAATAAATGCTTGTTCTTTCGGTCAGTCCAAGACACAAATGCAAATTGATATACAACGGAATAGATCTTCCAATTGTTATAAATGGAATAAAAATCCAAACCCTAGATTTCAGAGTATATCAAATGAATTTGACATTGGCCCAAATTATAAAAAGCGAAATTTAAAATGGAAACTTAATACTGGGTATAAAAGGCATAGGAATTGCAGGTCCAGGCCAGACCCAAACAATAGTAACTTACATAGTGTTAAACCACTGGTGCTTTGTTATACAATAGGTTCTTCCCAGAGGTGTTTGAAGAAAACCAACAGGCAGTTTCTTTAAAAAGATAACCAAGTTTTGCAAACTAAGTTGCCAAATCTGAACAGCGCCACATCTCACTGCAATTCTATGAAGAAAGCACAAACTCATATCTCTCGAACTAGGCCGGTAAATACAAATAGAGAAGGGTGTAATTTATCCACTAATAAGCCTTGCAGGCAAGCATCGCGGCAGCAGACAAAACATTTTCAGCAGTGTCGTGGGTCAGTAAAGCAAAAGAAATTTAAATTATTAAGGAGCGGACAGATCCATATTGCCGGTGAAAAGATTGTGGCCACCAAAAACGAATTGATTGTTTTGATTCACAGGCAATACTGCCATCAGGTGGGGTGAGTGTGTCCAAGTATAACGCTTAGTGTGAGCAAGTATAACGCTTCATTGAAGCACAGAATATCTATTGGAAGTATTCAGAAGAGAGCAGCGCCATCTATTGACGATAAAAGTAAGGATAATAAAGATATAGATGGAGAGGCTGTGCTCTATTGTGCGAAGCATCGTATTCAGCGAAAGCTTAAGAATGATAGCATCGCAATAATTAAGGTTAATCAAAAAGAGGAGGTACCGGAAAGAGACGAGAGAGCGGGTGGCAATTTCAAGCAAGCAGCTTCAAAGAGAATGGTCTCATGCAGTTCAAATATTAAGCATAGAGACAAGTTATTAAATTTGATGCTTGCATTCAGGGACAAACAATTCCGCGACCGATAATTCCGAGGTTCAGTGCGCCATATTGATGATGAACTAACTGTTTATAATGTCAATGTAGTTGCAGATTATTCCTCAGCGAACTATCAGTGTCTAACTTTCAAGGGAGATACGTGTGTTATATCAAGCAGCCCAGTGGGGATAGTGCGTGAGTGGAGAGCAACGTGTTTGGCGCCAAAGGAAAGACTCCACAATGGTAGGAGGAGAGCCACGATAGTAAGTCTGTCAACGAGGTACGAGGAAATAGAGGTGCGTTTCCTACAGTCGGAGAGCGAGCCCTGCATCGTGTTATCCTATGACCAACTGCCAATTCTGACCGTCGAAGCCAGGCCGACTACGTTGTTTCCGAGCTATCAACAGGGAATTCTACTGATTCGTATCCTACCCAGAGTTTTGGTCAACCTCAAAGAGGTACCAGAATTGCTATACATTTCCTGGGAGGGAAACCACTTCACACCCAAGGAAGGACTGGCCCCATCCTTCCATTACATAATGCCATGGGGCATTGAACCCTTTCTAAGCGAGGACCTAGGTGCCATGCTTAGTATTGAAGGTAAGCCCGTTTCTCTCATTTTAGTACCTCCTCTCGCGCTTTAGCCTCATTGCTAATACTGGTATCATTTTCTCTTTCTAGTCCCGGTAGAATAGGCAATTTCTGAAACGTTGCGACGTCGCTGCCTTCCATTAATAGTGTAGATTTATAGTGTAGTGCGGTGATCTTAATAACAAATATTTTAATTTGTATAAAATTCATTTCGCTTTTAATACCTTCCTCTAAGAAGATAGCCTTGTAACTAATATATTTTCATTATTTTTGGCTTTGTAATTGAATGCATAGGGTTAGTAAACGCTATGCTATTCATACTTTTTCACGTGTTAGTGAATAAGATTTTTAATAAAATATGCATAAACTACCAATGGCCTGTTCTTTAATGTAATACTTCCTGTGCTTACTCTAGCTAATGTAATTATCCGTGACACCTAAAGTTAATTGGTTACAAGATATAGTGTCAAATACCTGGATAAGTCTGTTTGTACTATTTTTAATTTTTTACTTTCATTTGGTGGCTAACATAAATTTGGATAGGAACCTGTTGACTTGATCAGATGGTGGGTTCCCTTGTTGCTGCGTAGGTATATTGGGCCACAAATAAGCTGTCGGCTCCCTTGTTCTACGACTTTTGTCAAAGAGGGAAGCATGGCAATCGGTCTGTTTCGAATCGCAGATATTAGCTATTTTCAATCCTATTGGAAACTTTTCAGTTCATATTATACTTTCGCATAATTCCTGTATCCTTATTGTACTGGTATGATCTAAAACTTTCAATAACTTATTGGTTATTATAGTCGATTGTTTAATATATTTCATTCTTGTAGTTTTTATAATTTGCTTAATCAGATGTTTTCCTGGTATCATTGGAATTGTTATTGTACTCTCATCCTTCTTCTTAATTTTAATTATTTTCTGTGGTTCTGGAACTTGTCAAGAGTTGTTAAGCCATTTCAAATATTCCAGATATTTCTATACCTTAAAGACAAGCAAGTGAAGTCGCGTCCATTTGGTTCTACTCTGTTCAAGGGTTCCAAACACACAAAACGTCTGAACATTTGATAGGGTACTGAAGGCAGAACATTTCTTTTGTGTGCTTAGCAATTCACTACTTGCTAATCTGTTGTTGCAATCGCATCCTGCTCTCAATGTTTTGAAGCAAAACTTGGGCATTCATCACTTTGTGTGATCTAACAGTCGCCGTTTTTTCTGTTGACATCCTCACCATTTGCTCAATTTGCTCAATTGCAGCAATGTGGTGACGAAACCAATATCGCATGAGCGAAAGGACGGCTTCCTCTGTTGCCTTTTCACTTTTTTTCAATAGTCATTCTCAAAAGATAACTTTTTTTTTCTCCAGTTAGTTTTTTAGATTTTCAAGAAGATTCTAAGAACTATAAATTCTAAGAAAAGCCCGACCAACAGGAAATCTGTGCACAAACTTTCACTTGCATTGTTGGTCATGAGATATACGGAGGGTTCAGAGTTTAAGTGAACCAAGTCCATGAGATTCATTTCTGAGAAAACAGATCTCAAAGCTGATTAGTTGCCTAAAGGTAGAAGTCGAGAAGGGTTAAATCAGGAGAGGAAGTGCTACGGAGTTCCCGACTCGATCTCCCAATTTAAGCCCTCTCGATTTCTACCTTTGGGAAACTTGAAAGAACACGGTGTACGCCACAAACCCACAAACACTGACGGAATTAAGAGATCAGATTGAACATTCCATCAATGATATTCCATTAGCTACAATCCAGTCTGTATGTCGCTTTGTTCGAAGTCGGTGTAGGGAGTGTGCTGTGGCAGAAGGTGAACATTTTGAACATGTACGGGCTTAAGGAAGTTTACAGAATAAAATATAACAAACCTTATATTTCTATCTGATTTCGTTGCTGAGTTATAACGTTTCAAAGAGTGTATACATCAATTTGGGACACCTTGGGTTGACGATCCGTCCATAGTGTCGGTGAATTGCGTGTTGATATCATTGTTGATACCTATTGTTGCACAAACTTTGTCTTGTATTATTGGTCATGATTACTTATTAGCATGCCTTACCATCATCCAGAATATTGATTTATTATCGATAATCGTTATTTTTTCGAAATTTGAGATAGACATTGACCTTCCTCATGCTTCGAAGTTCAAGTTTGCAAACTTTCATCAAGATCGGAATAAAACTGTAGATTTGTATAAGAAACAAACACACCCCCACACCCACCCCACAAAGCCACTAACATTCTACTTTATACACTACCCTATCCAAAGTCAGAGAGACAACCCTGATTTGAATGAAAATGATACATTCCTTTGCAATTTCACTGTTGGCATTCTTCCTAGCACTACATAACAGAGTATGCTATTATGAGATGATGCTTGCTTGAATGCTATTATACCCCGTCCGCACTGCTGGGCTAGCTTATTGTTGAGCTAGCTTATTCGATAAGCTAGATATCTTGGCTTAAGTTGTAGGCTAGGTCGTTCGCACTGAAGTGCTCTAAAACTAGCCTACAGTTCGTCACAGGTCGTCGATATTTTCGCCCCAAATCTCTATCAAAATGCGAACTTCCTGTGTAGTCCAGTTTTCCTTTTTTACGTTTTTTCCATACTTATTGGTGTTGGTGCAGCCATATAAATTACAAAGTAGCACGATCTTATAACCTTGGTCAAGCCAAGCAAGCGAAATGCTCCAAAACTACGGAATCATGGGAAAAAACGTATCCCATGATGCAGTGCGTTTGTGGCTCAACTGGATAAGCTAGTTTAAAAATCT
Organism: Rhysida immarginata; assembly: GCA_023313115.1. Taxonomy (NCBI): domain Eukaryota; kingdom Metazoa; phylum Arthropoda; class Chilopoda; order Scolopendromorpha; family Scolopendridae; genus Rhysida; species Rhysida immarginata. The sequence continues at coordinate 855,159 of JAHWFO010075635.1, read as the reverse complement.
AGCCCATCATAAGCTAGCTTATCAGAATCTGGGCTAGCCCAACAAGAGCTAGAATCGTTCGCACTGCAGTTTAAGCTAGCTTATCAACTTAAGCTAGCTTATTTTTTGCAGTGCGGACGGGGTATAAGAATGTCTCAAATAAAAGAGCTTTATGGAAAGGTGTGTTTAATTCGTCTGGACGTTTGTTAGGGAGCTCAAGGGAGATTCGTGTAAATCCTTACCTTCTCGATGGACACTGCCTTATCATCGTATCATCACCATCTCGGTTTCCCAAACATTCATATTCACCCAGATTATAGTCAAAATCTATCGGGGATTTTTTAGGAAATGTTTGGATCTGCTGTTCTACCAATAAGCTGGATGATATCCCAGGCGTTACTCAAACTCTTTTTTGATTAAATTTTGCAATATCTGAATGTTAATATACAATAAAAATGAACCCATAAAACGCTTAATATTAATACAGTATAAAATCATAATGAAAATTCGAAAAGAAAATTGGAAATTCTCCCAATGAATGGACCTCTCCAAGTATAGCACAGCTAGTCTAAATCATTCCTTGATCACTTACACTACATTGCCAAATATAACTGGAAATTATCGATTTTAGACGTTTTGTCGAATATCTAGAGAAATACTTGAGGAATTATCTTGAAACATGAAGGGTGTAAAGAGCATGTTATATCTCATAGATTTCAGTGAAGGTTTTGACCCGAAGGCCAATAGGGGACCAGCAACAAAGTGAACCAAAAAATAATATTTAGGATAACCCTGTAAAAAAAAAATGCATGAAATGCATTGTAGCTGCAGCATATGATTAAGAAGCTTATTTTACTTACCTGTGTTTATTTGTATGAGAATAGCACGTACATTAATGGAGACAGAAAGGTTTCTTTAAAAAAAAATCGAAATGTTTTCTTAAGTTTTTTGTTTATAACATGCAGGTTTTTCAACCCAATGCAATGCCATTTTCAGGAAACTTGACAAACTACGGTAGAGACAATACCCTGCAATCAGAATAGAAAAATGTTAAATACTTGATGAAATATCGGCATTTTTACTAAATAATGTTTAACTACGCATGCGCAAGCGTTACCAAAAAGAAATTTGCATTATTTATTAGCCAAACGTATAGAGACGTTCTCATTTCCGGTTTGCGCTAAGTACTGTGGGATACTGGAGTGAAAACAAACTGAAACTTTTATGGTGTTCTATGCGAATTCATTGCTGTTTACGATCTGTTTTCAGGCCGTTTAAATATTTTTAAAGTACTTTTGGACATTTGGTCATTAACAGGACGTATATAAGGATAAGTTAATTCATCTCAGTTGATCATATCATATTTTTGTTAGTTATAGTTGCCAACTTAAAAGAATATTTTTATACAGCAGTTAAAAATTAAGAATATTTGTGTTGGCCTGTGTTCGTTCCCCAACTCAAAAAAATTTTTTTTCAGATATAGACTAAATCTTATGATCCGAAAAGATATATTGAAGTTTTAAAAGAAAGAAATTCCGTCTCTACGTATGTGATCAATTTTTTGCGGTATCTCTTCTGAAACGTCAAAAATCAGAACCAAATGAAATTAATGCACTATTAGTCGGTACATTAAACATTAAACTGTGGATTGAAGGAATTTTTATGGCAATTTTTTGATGATATTAATTGGAGATATTAATTTTTTCAAAAAATGAAAAAAAAGGCCTGTAGTGTTCACACAAACAATCTGAACTTTTCCTCCCCCCCCCCTTAGAAAAAATTCCTTAAACGTATTAAAATTAATACATCAGTGATGGCTACAGACACAAAAGGCAGCATGGCGCGCTCGAAGGCAAAGGGGCACTGAATGTCTGAAAGGGGCACTGAACGTCTGAAAGGGGCACTGAATGCAGCTAAATTCTTACTTTGAAGTTAATAAAAGAACATGCATTTCACTGACCTACATTTATATTTTTAAGGCATAATGCTAACTTAGGAATCTGTATACAATTAGGGCACGTTAAGGCTTTCTAACTTCTTCTAGGCTAATCTCTTCTTTTGTGAAGCCACAAAAAGACGTCATCTGGTGGTATAGTGCTCAATAGTTCTTAAAATATATTTTTCAATAATTTATGCACTATTTTTGCAGGATAAAATTGCAAATAATGATTGCATTAAGATTTTTAAACTTTATACTTTATACAGTTGATCTGTATTATCCCTCAACATTTTATTAATGCTAATTTAAACGTGAAAGCTTATTGAGGAATACTTCTTCTCGCGGACGAAGCGGTTTGTTTTGACAGTAAAGCGATCACAAGAAACCACTGCACACGAATACAAAAGGCTCGACTTGGCAGCGCGGAGGATAAAAAAAAAACAAGTTAATGAATTTAAAAAAAAATTGAGCCGACTTCACCAATGAAATTAATATGGGACCATATTGGTGCTAAACTGAATCCAATGTAAAAAGAATTTTTAAAATCGGTTTATAAATGACGGAAATATCGATGAACATACATAATAAAAGTTCTTTTATAATTGTATCTTTTTTTATTTATATCTCTCAATAAGACGGGGGGAAATAATTTCCCTCTTCAGAGGGCAGCAGGAATTAAGAGCTTTTTATGCCTATCTCTTTTGGAAACAGTTACTCCATAACGTCTGTGGCTTTCCTGCGTATCTCCTAAGCAATGAGCACATCTTAATAATGTGAAACAATATATAATAATGAGGTTAAAATAAATGATATGTGAACGTGCACATTTACAAAAAAATATACTAATTGCTGAATAATCTCTCTCAGATGGATGCCATAAATTCGGAAGATGTGTATACATGATTCTTCTTCACAAACGTTAACTTTTTGTACACATGTGACCATAGGTCAGTGGTGTGTAATAGGTAGGGGAGGTGTTCCCGTTTTATACAATAGTATGTTGTGTGCCTGAGGTGTGGCTGTTATTGTGTGTAGAGTTTTCTCTTTATATTTAAAAATAAACATTGGCGGGTGTTGTAATTATCGCTGTAAGGGGCTGTGTGTCATTTACAGTTATGGCTTTTATTGCATTGTTGCAATTGCTCACGATGAGTGCGTTTGTTGGGAGCAGTTAGTGAATTTTTCTTTCGCTGTAACAATGTCCTCATCAGCTGTCTATGGGGCTTTGTTGTAGCGAGGAAAAATTCGAGGAAAGAGCTTGCAATAAGAGCGGTTGTTTTGTTGGGTTTTTTTTGTTGCCTGCGTGATTATTGCAATTTTTTGGTTTCGATGAGGAGAAGATGTAGAGAGAGTCAGGAAAACCGAATGATGTCGACCTCGCAAATGGCGACGCTATCCCGTTGACTCTTTTAAAAAGTTTTTGTAATGTCAATCTATAAAATTGACAATCTGGTTAATTTCCACTTCCCTGTAGTCTGTAATTTGTCTGTTATTAATGAAAAGACAGTGCTGGAATTATAATAATATGGTTTTCAACATGATAACGAACGCGCGCTCATGGCGTCGGTACGTTCGATGTTCTTTTGTCCGCTGAAGAGGTGGAAGCCCTTCTGCAATAACAGATCGACGAAGTTAAGAAAACATCTTGTCATCGTGGATGGGTGAAGACGTTCCTTTTATTTAAGTATTTAAGTGCCGTAGCTTCTTGGACACAGTCGCTAACACTTTTTTTTCGTCCCGGTTGAGAGTTTTCTGTGCGTCGGGTCCCAGTCTGCCCTCGCCTTGTGTGAGGAGGCCGCCCGTTTAAGTGCATCCCCGATGTGGAAGCTCAATTATTGAGCGTTTGTCTATATTTAATCAATTGCTAAATGACACTACGACAACTATTTGAAACTTATTGAATAAGTCTAATCTTTTGTGTAGTGTTGACACTAAAATTTAAACGAGGACATTCTCACTCACATGAGTGTGTCTTCTTGTAAAGCTGAGCCGACACAAGTGTTTCTTAGTGCTTGCGTACCAATTAGTGGCGTTGTAGTGAAGGAGGGGTTACAGTATTTGCCGTGAATGCAGCTATTCGCAGGTGTCTCACCCGATCAAAAGGGGCTTGGACGGTAGGCACCGAGTATTGCGCTGTTGTCGTTTGAGCGCGGGGCGTTTGGTATGCTTCATAATACGGGTTACGGCACCTCTCCCCTCCACCGCTCTTGAGTGGCCAAGAGTATTGTTGGTGTTTGTTATTAAAAGAGGTGCACGGCGCATTCGTGAGTCGGCTCGGGCTTGCTGTTCTCAAACGCTCCAGAGAGCCTAGTGTGGCAGTATCTGTGTCAAGTAGCCTCTTAGTGTGGGATTTGAAGAGCGCCTACTGTGGCTTGGACACTTGTGACGGCAAGACGCCAATTGTTCTTTTACATTGGTCGTTATGAACGTTTTTGTTTTTTGTAATTTGCCATGTTCTTGTGAGGTATGATTTATTCTCGTTTAAAAGGGGCCCCTAGTTTTTGTAATTGTTCTGTTAGATTTTAATTTAGCTTATGATGATTTACTGTTCAGATAATTCTGTTTGATTATTAAACGTTTTCTGTTTTCCAAACCACACCGTCTATTCCCTTTTTGTCACCGCCCTTACGAGCTCCACCCTCCCTTGCCTCACCCTTCGGGGTTCGCATCAGTTCTAGGTCTGCATGTCGGATACGCCCCCGCACGTGCGTGCACGCACAAATGCCAATGTTAATTTGTACACAAAATTAATGTATAGTTTTAATTTTAAACTATTTTTATCCTCTGTTTACATTCCAAGTTTATATTTTTCGACCTATGCCTATGTTTATTGTTTTAAAATTCAGTATTCCTATAGATCATATTGCAATCAATTCGATATCTATTTGGACTTCGTGAAAATTCATTGCATTAAACGGGAGGATATGCAGAGAAGCCATATGCTAAGGAGTAGCTGCTTCCATAAGAGAAAAGAAAAGATTTACAAAGCTGTTCAATTATTATGAAAGAAAAGAACTTTCTATGAACATTTTAAAAATGTAGAGCAGAAATACGTTGACAAATTTTGCAGAAGCTGTAAAAACTATTATTTTTGGTCATGAGACTCTGAATGCCTTTCTAAAGGGACGCAGCTGCCGCTTGAGACAGGCCCATTTATGCACCGTGCAGCTAACCTTATACAAGTTGAAAGAATTTAAAAAAAAAATTAAACCTACTTATCAATGAAATTAATATGGGATCATCTTGCTGCTAAACCGAATCCAATGAAAAAAGAATTTTTAAAATCGGTTTATAAATGACGGAAATTTCGATGAACATACATAGAACCTTCTCCATTTTGAAGTCGGTTAAAAAGCACAAAGCACAACGTGATGAACAGATCATCACGGCTTCAAACAAAACTGATGCAGTTAGTTAATATTTTAAATGAATGTACTTAGTAGTTTAATTAAAATGTTTTGTCTTGAATCACTCACACACAATGATAAGCACCAATGAATATTTAAGCCGCAAATTGTTGGCATTTATTGGATTCAGTTTCTTGTGTTTGTGTAGTGCCGAGGGGCAGCGTGGCGGGTCAAGGGGCAGCATGGCGCTGCGCCATGCTGGTTTTGCCTAGCGGAATCACTGCATCTTCACGGCATCACGGTAATACCTAGCGGCATCACGGCAATACCTAGTTTTTTCGCAAGTGTTATTTCGTAAACGATGTATTTGAATGGGGGAGGGGGGACAGCCAAAAAATCAAAGGTTTATTAGAATATATTCGTGCCGTACCTATATTGTGCAACGCCCACGCGCGGGGGAGGGTCTCGAATTGCGAGACACAAGCTAAGGCCAACTCCCACGTGGTGAGGTGCAGTTTTTTTATACTCGCTGGAATGGATGGTAGAGAGAAACAACGACACGAAATGCGATTAAAATAGGTGGTAGATGCCCCTGAGTGGATGCCCCCTTACCGTGGGTCAGGGGTTAGGGTGCTTCAGGGATTCTGTGAGCTATGCTGGTTGTCGCACTGCTACTTTAGAGTCACCCTTACGAGAAAGGTCATGGTTGAGAAGTGAGACGAAGACTATCCAAACAAACATATATCTCATGATGTTGGCGAATGAGAGAATTAATACTGCATCGGGTGTGGCGCAGGTTAAAGTCACTTGCGTTCGGAAGATAGGCAGAGGCTCTCGTTCGAAAAATAGTTGACAGTCTTCCGCCTGTTATCTCGGAGCAATGCCTCCGAGAAGCCCCACCAGTGCACTCGCTATACGCTTGTGGAAATGGTCGGGGGCAGCGCATGCCTTGACCCAAGAGAAGAAACGAGTAGAGCGACAACGGGATCGGGTGCTGTCAATCGACACTTGGAACGTATTCTCCATGACAGGAAAGGAATCAGAGTTAGTGGAGGAAGCCAAACGGTCACGACTGGATATCATAGGTATTACCTCTACGAAACTTCCGGGTTCTGGAACTGTGGACTTAGAAGGAAGGTGGAAGCTCTTCTACTCAGGTGTCGACCCTAACATGACTGCCTAGGCGGGAGTGGGGATACTCATAAGTCTCCGGTTGGCAGATTATGTTGCAGATTGGACCCCCTTTAGGTGGAAGTTTACTGTCTCCTGAGGCTTCAGATAGGGAAACGGTCTGTCTCTCTATTCGTTGCATACGCTTTGAATGCAGTCACAGGGTACCCACTTTTTCTAGGTGAAGTTGATGCTGCTCTTAGCAGGAGAGGGAGTGCAGATTCTGTCATCCTGGTGGGCAAATTCAATGCACATGCAGGGGCTGATGACCAAATGTGGAAAGGTGTGATTGGGAGGAATATTGATCCCTCTTTAAATGCGAATGGGAAATGCTTGTTGGATCTCTGTTGCAACAATGGACTTTCCATCACAAACATCTTCTTCTAGCACAGGGATGTCCATAGGTATATCTGGTACAGGGATGCAATGGACCAGAGGTCACTGATTGATTTTGTAATCGTTTCAGCCGACTTATTCCGATCAGTGTTGGAAAGTCGTGTGAGAAGAGGGGCAGAACTATCAACTGATCACCACCTTGTTGTCTGCACTTTAGGGTTCTCTGAATCCATACCAACCAAGCGAAATACTAGGTTCAGACAAACTTGGCGCATCAAATGGGAGGCATTAGATGATAGACATGTGAGGAAGACCTTTGCAGATAATATATCTTGAAGTTTCAAAGAACCACCCAGTGATCGTGGTATTGTTGAAGAGGAGTGGCAGTTGTTTAAAACTGCTGTGATTATTTCGGCTGCATTGTGCTGTGGTCGTAAGCGGCTGAGTGTTGCGCTGGGCGGTAAGAAAAGGACTGCATGGTGTAAAGGTGAAGTCCAAGAAGCTGTCAAGGCAAAGAAGGAAGCCTATTTGCTATCGCTTGCAAATAAGTCAATTTCGAGTCGAGTGCAGTACACTGAGGCGCGAAAAGCAGCAGTAAAGACAGTATCAATAGCTAAAGCCAAGGCCTAGGAGAAGTTCGGGGAGAAATTGGAGGCAGACTATGGTTCGGCAAACAAAGTATTCTGGTAGACCGTGCGCCGCCTCCGTGGAAAGAAGTCTCTTTCATCATAAACTATAAGGAGTTCAGATGGGAGACTTCTGAAAACGGAGGAGAGCGTGTTGCAGAGGTGGAAGGAATACTTTGCATATCTTCTTAATCCGGTGACAGCAACAACTGAGGCACATGAGGTGCACCTTGGAGCGGAGAATAGTCACGGTAGTATCACTGAAGCAGAAGTCAGATGGGCAATTAAGTCTCTGAAGACTGTCAAAGCTGCAGGTGATGATGAAATCCGGTCCGAGATGTTAAAGGCCTTAAGTCAGGATGGTATCCTGTGGCTGACTCGAGTGTGATTCCTATCTTCAAAAAGGGAGATCAGAGAGATTGCCACAAATATCGAGGCATTTCTTTGCTCAGCATTCCTAGGAAAGTGTACGCTCAGTGTCTGGAGAAGAGAAGTCAGGAAATAGTCGGCTCCAAACTGTCGGGGGAGCAGTGTGGTCTACGACCTGGCCGAAGCACGACAGATCATATCTTTGCTTTAAGGCAAATCTTTGTGAAATCCTGGGAGTATGCAAAAGAGGTCTACACTTGCTTTGTGGATCTCGAAAGAGCATATGACAGAGTTCCTCGGATGAAGCTCTGGCAAGTGTTGCAAGAGTATGGAGTGGATGGGCAATTACTGGTTGCTGTTATGTTACTGTACGAAAGCTCTGAGATGTGTGTCCAGATAAATGGCATTAAGTCAAGACCATTCACCGCGGGCGATGGACTTCGCCAAGGGTGCGTACTGTCGCCCTTCTTGTTCATTATCTTCATGGACTGGATAGAGAGGGGCAGCCAAGGCAATGAGCGTGTTTGTGTGGGCGACTGCCTGGTGGAGAGGTTGCTCTTTGCTGACGACATTGTTCTTCTTGGATCTTCTCGCACGAGCCTTCAGCATGCGCTAGACTGGTTTGCAGCCAAATGTGAAGAAGTTGGGATGAAGATCAGTGTGGGTAAAACTGAGATTCTGGTCCTTTCAAGACAGCCTGCTCAGTGCGCTCTCCATGTTAGGGGAGCCTCATTGAGACAGGTGGAGAAATTCAAGTATCTCGGGATTGCATTCACGAGTGATGGACAGTAGGAGAAAGAATTGGATGCTCGGACCGGTGCAGCAAGCTGTGTCAGACGTGAACTGTGGCGATCCATAGTAACGAAACGTGAGCTGGGTAACAAAACCAACCTCTCCGTCTTCAATTCTGTCTTTGTCACCTTTCTCACCTATGATCATGAGGCTTGGGTAATGACCGAAAGAGTGCGATCGCGAGTACAAGCGGCCAAAATGAGATTTATAAGAGGTATTGAGCCGCTACTTCTCCACATTGAAGATCTCAGTTGCGCTGGTATGGCCACGTGATACAGAGGTCGCAAACTGGTCTTCCTAGGCAGTTGTTATTTTCCAAGCCGGTGGGTAAGAGACCAAGGGGTCGGCCTAGAACCACATGGAGAATTTGGGTTCGAGTCGCTTGAGTATTACCAGGGAGGATATGTGCCTGATGGCGGAAGATCGCGATCGCTGGAGATCCTCCATAGGGCTGCTGCCCCCGCGACCCTAAAGAATAAGCGGGTTTGAAAAATCAGTAAGTAAGTATAGGTGGTAGATTTATTTTACTCTAAATTAGGAAACTACAGGTAAATACTATGTAAATTTTGTGGAACATGAACATAAACTGCTTAACAATAAGTATGGAGGTCCCAAGGCCACAAAATAAATACTCTTAGTTGCACCCCCCCCCTTCAACAAGCTTTTTTTGCAGTATATTTCAATAGTTGGAAGTCTTGGCTCCTCTTATATATTAATAATATAGGCCACCTTCACCACTTAATCGGCATCGTCACAGCCAGTGGAGGCATTTGCACAAGCTAATTGCAAGCACCGCCAGTACTTACTGCTTTCAAAAGGCATCGTCATCAGGTCTGCATCACATAGGGATTTTAGTGCGAGTGACGGGAACGCGTCGCGCCCTCCTTTTACAACTCCACTCCTCTCTGCTGACCAATTCTGCAACACACAGGGCAGGGATGGGGGAAGAATGCTGGAACACCCTTAAGAATCAGCTATTAGAATCAACACGTTACTCGACGCTAAGAATAACAATCATACCTCTGATTCCTTTTAACGATGCTTGTGACTGACGATGTATCAGACTGAGTCAATAGTGCGTCCGCGGCCCTTACAATATGCCCAGCTTAAAAATATTCATATAGATAAACTGATTATATATATAAATATATATTAACAACCTCTTTGGCATAAACACTCAACTGGAATGAACAGACATTTCAAGTCTGTAGCGAGGGCGGAGCAAGCCACAGCACACATTAATTAGTATCACTCCGCAGCCGCTTCATTAAACGTTCGCATAAGTTGCGATCACTGTAACAGACGGGACGTGCAAACGTAGGCTCATAAACAGAGCAGTCTCAAAACACAGAGATATCGCATAACACGGCGAACATTGAGTTTAACTTGTCATGGTAATCATCTAATTATAGTTAAGGAAAACATAGAACAGTCTCACCAGAGAAGTCATCTTTATTGGGTTGATTTCTTAACTTTGTTGTCTTGCGAGGGCTCGGATATATGGCGGTGGCGACTGAATTACATTCCTGTTGGCATCGTTAACCCATCAAAACATCATTTGGGCTTGGCTTAATGTTTATTCAAATTATGTTACCCATTGTTCACCCATCATTATCGGCCAAATAAACGCCCACGTTAGCTAGAGGAATATTGAAGTCTATTTACTTCGAACTAAAATCGAATACATTCGGGCAGTAGCGCTCACTTTCCGACTACATTAGTCGTATCAACCTCCTTGACGCTTAGTCGCAACAACACACTTTAAAAAAATTTACCCTGAATCTCACCTCAACAAAGGCTTCACATACAAAACGTCACTGCATTGTCGCAGCATCCGCTTGTCAAACAACAATGGGAGAATAATACACCGATTATAACGAACTTAAATGCTATAAAATAACTAGTACTACGCAATCATGAGACACACGTAGCCCACGTGAAAAACAGGCCCTGGCGCGGAAAAGTCATCTGCTCATCTGTATAATAGTGCGAGAAACAATGTAACTCTCATTGTTTCTAACAAACGAAAAATTGCTAATTGTTAAAACCAAGATGGAAACAATGAAGATTACATTTAAACAATAAAAGCCAGAAACTGTAGACACCAGTATACTAATTATAAGAACACTGAAAACAGTAATCCATATGATAATTTTTATTGACTCAGATGTACATTTCGGAAACCAAATTTCCTTCATCAGTGAGTGACAATGAAGATTACATTGTTAATGAAGATTACATTGTTAATCGGACTAAGATGGTCAGGCGACGTTTCCGCGCCAGGGCCTATATTTTAACGTGGGCTACGGAGACACACCACTAAACAAATGAACTGTGACATAGTCACTTTGTAGTTTATTTTAATAATCATTTTATGTATTGGGTTACAGTAGTCTTCCCATATAAAAGGGCTACATGACACTTGCGAGTGTCGATATCTGTATTTACTATACATTTCTCTAGTCTTTGTTAGGACGAAAACTCCATGACCGGACATTTACCTACGTTTTTTTGTCCCGGATAAAAACCCCTAGGTGGGAGAGTTTTTAGCTTTTGTGTCACTTAACCCTAAGAAATGTTGGAAATCATTTGAATCTCAATTATTATATTAATTTGTAAACATTATTGTAATACATTATTATAATTATGTGCCTCCAAGGTTAGAGGAGGTTTTAGCCTTTTTGTAAAGTTTGTAATAGTTTATCTGTTTAGAACATCATCCACGCTTCGAATCTAGCGTGCTGGCGATGACGTCACTTTGTGTCTAAGCCTAGAAGTGACCTGCTTGGAAGGCGGAAGCAGAGTGGGAGTTTCACCCACGCTACCACTAGAGGGCGGTCCGACGCTGGCCTTGCATATAAAAGGGAACCAGCGTTCAAGATCATCAACACGGAAATTCAAAACTCTCGTACAGACGTCATCAACAAGATAAATGAATTTAGAAAAGCCTTTGAAAAATGTTCCGGGACTCCAAAGGCGGGAAACTCCAAGGAAGAAAATAAGGTAAGAGAAAATTTTCAACCTATCTCGCTTGCTAACAAAGTTCATGGACTGGAGTCCATGGAAATCAGTGATGATCGTGACTGTTCGACAAAAGGTGGCAACAAAAGAAGCCATTCCGACGGAAGTGATGGAGAAGTGGAAGACAGTGCCTGGCCAGTTGTTCGTAGCAAAAAACCCAGAAGGGGGACTAGGACGGAAAATTCCCAGATTAAGATAAGTGAAAAGAAAACTATTTACATTCCCCCTATTATCGTTAGACATCACGAGAAACCGATTAATGAAGTCCTAAATGAGATAAAAAATCACGTAACGTTAGATAAGATTACTGCACATACCGGACGCTCAGACACTATCAAGGTTAAATGCCACGATGAGGAGACACATAAAACCCTCGTGTCAGGAATCAAAATGAATAGTGTGCTTAAAATCCAGCATCATCAGCTCAAATCTGAAAAACTGTTAAAATACGTTTCCGTAATGTAGATATAACGTATGACATGGAAGATTTTTGCGCAAACCTTAGAAACGCTAACTACTTCTCCGATAAGGCAGTTAGACTTAAAAAAGCAAATGGTGAAGTTGAGATGCCAATGGTTCTAGTACTCCTACAAAACACTGAGCACAATAAATCTTTCCTAAATTTAAAGCGCATTGGTCCACTTGCTGTAACAGTTGAATTGTTTAGGGGCAACAAGAAGCCCTTACAATGTTACAATTGCTTACGTTTTGGGCACGTGTCCCAGGGCTGCACCGAGTCGCCGCATTGCAACAAGTGCACGGGCGACCACCAGTCAAGGGACTGCACCAATATCAAAGGTAAAGATCCTCCTAAATGTATTCGATTTGAAGGCCAGCACACATCGAAGTATACAAAGTGTTCCAAATACCCACAAGTTAAAAGGAATAGAACTTCCAAAGTAGCTGAAGGAAGAACTTTTGCATCCGTTGCTTCTGCTTCTATTGGTAAGGAAGTCGCTGACCACGACGAATTGGTTAAAATTCAAAGGTATTGGGGTAACCTAATGAATATGTTAAAGGATAATGCAAAGTTATAAATCAAGGTAAGCTACGTTGCTTTATATGGAATGCGAGGGGCATCCCTCGCAAGTGTCACGAGTTCTACGATTTCCTCACAAGCTGGAACATTGATGTTGCCTTCTTGTGCGAAACCCATCTCAAACAGAGTAAGGCTTTCAATCTACCAGGGTACTATGTTTACCAGAAAGATAGGCCTCCTAAAAAAGCTTCAGATCCAGGCTCCGGTGGGGTAGCTATTGTTGTAAAAAGTGGTATTAATCACACTAAGATTGTCACACCTAACCTTGTCAATATGGAAGCAGTTTCCATTGTCATCAAAGATGCTGATACTGGAGAGGTCAGGTTTACTTCCCTATACAACCCACCCAGGCACAAGTCAGACCCTCGCGACTTAGATAAACTACTGTCTGGGCCCACCCCAGTCGTTATGGCGGGTGATTTGAATGAGAAACACCCACACTGGAACTCCAGATGCACTAATCAAAGTGGCTTGGTACTTTATAGGTACATGGTAGATCAGATCGACACTTCCGTTATTGGCCCTCTTGAAGATACATACTACTGTACTCACTCACCCGCTAGTGAGTGCTCGACATTGCTGTTCTGAAGGGGGTTTTCAAACCCTACAATATTTTTACAATAAATGCCTTATCATTCGATCACCTACCAGTTGCACTAAATTTTGAGGGGATAAATATCGACGTGAGAATAAATCTTCGTTATAAGCAGGACTGGAAATTTTTTAGAGAACTTATGAACGACAGTAACATTCCCTATCAGGATCCCGTCACCAGCAGTGACATTGACGAAAATATCAAAAAGGTCACTCACTCCAATCAAGATGGCTACAAATGCTAGTGCTACTCCGGTGAATTGAAAACGGCCAGACCATCTGGAACTTCCTCCCTCCATCAGGCAACTCATCCACGAAAGAAAACCACTTCAGAAGACTTGGCAGCGTACCAGGTTTCTCCACTTCAAGACGAAGTACAACAGGCTATCACACAAGGTAAGTGATCAGATTAAGGATTTAAGGAATCAAAGATGGAACGACAAAGTTAAAAGTCTGTCCTTCCAGGATAACTCTCTCTGGAGTATTGTCAGGGCCCTTACAAGCAACAGACTATTGTTCTCCCTCCTCTGCTTACAGAGGGTGGCGATTTCGTTAGCAATGACCAGGACAAAGCACAAATTATCGCCGATTCACTGATGAGCCAATTTTCTACGCCCAAAGAAAATATCACCCGTGAGGTCAAGGACGTGTGTGATAGGTATGGCCACACACAGCGCGCTCTTGGCTCTCCTGATGTCATTGGCACCTCTGAGATATTAGACATCATAATGCGCCTGAAAAGAAAAAGGCAGCCGGCATCGACACCATTACCAACAGTGCTCTCAAGAATTTGCCTCCCAGTGTTATCTGCATCATCACTAAGGTCATGAATGACTGCTGGCTTAGCGGCCATTTCCCTAGTGCCTGGAAGGACTCGGTCATCATCACCATTCCTAAAGCTGAACTGGATCCTGCTCTTCCCACAAGTTATAGGCCCATTAACTTGTTGCCCATGCTTTCGAAGGTCTTTGAGCGCATATACTCAAGAGTTTCAATAAGTACTGCGAGGCAAACAACCTCATCCGTAGTGAGCAATTTGGCTTCCGTCCAGGCCACTCTTGTCAGCTTCAGTTATGGAGGCTCGTTGCTGATTTAAACGGTCCTCTCAACCTCTCTATGTTTGGTGGTCTCGTTTTCCTCGATGTCCAAAAAGCCTTTGACCAAGTCTGGCATGATGGGCTCCATTTACAAAATGATTACCTACGGGTTCCCTGACGACCTATTTGCTCTGGTTCGCTCCTTTCTGTCAAAGAGGACTTTTCCTGTTAAGGTTGGGGACTCCTTGTGTGAACCCTGCGATGTTATTGCTGGTGTACCCCAAGGCTCTGTCTTGGGGCCAGCCTTATTCAACTTCTTTATCCATGACTTCCCCAAGTTTGCAAAGTGTAATCTTTACATGTTTGCTGACGACGGTTCCATCATGACCTGGGCACGAAACCCAGCACATGTCATCACTCGACTACAAAAAGCTTTACATCAGTGCGAGAGCTGGTTCACTGAGTGGTGATTAAAGCTGAATGTCAAAAAGTGCAAGGTCATGTTTATCACTCGCAAATGCAAAAACCCTCCAAAGCCCCTCTTCTTATTTGGCAAGAAACTTGAGTGGGTAAAAAGCTATAAATATCTTGGTGTCATGAACGACTCCAAACTAAACTGGAACGACCAAGTCCAATATGCGCTCAACAAGGCAAAGAAGGCGAAGTTCAGTTTGATTGCACTTCTGGGGCGAAACAGAACTCTTGGTGTAGAAACAAACTCTTGATATACAAGGTTGTGATTCGTACTATTTTGCTTCATGGAATGCCTGCTTGGGCTTCTATTTGCAAATCTAGGTGGAAAGATCTCCAGACCTTCCAAAATGTTGCTCTCTGATCCATTGCCCAACTTGACAGAAGAGTTGCCAACAGCCACTCTATCTATGACGATTTGGGGATGACCCACATAGGCACCTTTGTCCAGATACTTATGAAGAATATGCTACCCAAGATGGAGAATCATGAAAACACCCTGGTTTCTGGTATTCTGGGCCATCCACTCGTTGTAAAGAATCCCCTCAGGTTTCGAAGACCGCGCCATATCCTGGATGTCTGCTTTGATGACGTTAACAAAGCCGCCTTCTCCAACTATCCTACTGATTTTTGGGGACTCTATTCGTCAATCTACAATCTGAATCTCGTCCTTTCTGGGGACTTCTTCTCTGGAGGACTTAAGAGGTTCATCAGGCTTCTCACCAAGTTCAGTGTACCTCCTCTGGTTTACTCTTTGGGCGAGCGTGCAAAGTGAGCTTGGCTCCTGGACCACTCGCGTCTTTCTTTTCACTTCACTGTTCGATTGTCGATTGTCGTGTTCAAGATCATTCCCGATCCAGAAACCAGGCAGATAGGACGTATTCGAGATGGAGGCCTAAGAAGAAGAAGACGACGACGACGAAGCAGATGACTTCAACCAGGGTTGCCAGGTTGAAGGTTTTACCTTCAAAACTAAAGGTTTATTTGATGTGTTGCGGTTTTTTGAAGGTAAAAAATTTCAAAAACTTCCTGAAGGTAAAACTTAAGGTTTTTCACAACGCTGTTAGAGAGCATTGTGATAATTACGTTAAGGAAGACAAGCTGACAAAATTACGTTAGATGATTCTCTTTTTAGTTTTGAATACAAAAAGTATATAATGCATACGGCTGGGCATAAATTTAACTTAATTGCAGACACTATACGCAAAAAAACAATTTTTAGAAGTTAAGGAACGCTGAAAGACCTATTTGTTGTGTCTTATAAACGAAATTCGTGTAAGATTACCAAGCAATCTCAATCTGTTACTGTCTTTTAACAAGTTTACTCCTCATAAACTGAATTTGTATGAAAACATTGAAGAAATAGCAGCAGCTTTTCCTCACATTATCGATTCACATGATACAAACAGTTGCCAAATTGAATGGGAACTTTTGCACTCATTACCAGATGTGAAGATGCTAGTAAATAAGTATCCAAATGATGTTGCCCAATTTTGGACCTAGTTGTTACAATTTAAAAATGGCATCGGGGAAAGTCGTTTTTCATTGATATGTTCACTTGTTTTAACCTTGTGTACTCTTCCATTATCAACTGCATCAGTGAAGAGATTACTTTCTCAAATGAATACTGTTAAATCAAAGCTGCGAAATCACCTTCTAGTTAAAGCGGCAGAAGCTGTCCTGCAGATCCAAGCATGGTCTCGCTTGGCGTGGTGAAACCTGTGTAAATTTTAAGCCATCCAAGGACATGAGTAATAAGTTTAAATTGACGTTGTTTATATTTACAAGAGTAACATTAATTCCAAAAGTGATTCAGAAGTTGTTGTTCCGGACTCTGAAGCAGTAAATGAAATTCTGAGATCACTCGATAACACATGAAAATTTTATGTAATATAACGTTTGCATATTTTTATTTTGGAGCATTTTAAAATTTCGTGATTTCTGTTACATTTCAATATTTATTTATGGTTCTTTAGTTTTGAAATCTGTTGATAAATAAATTCGTTGTATTTCATATTATTTTTTATTACATTTCATTATTTGTATATTCTTAACGAAAGTAACGTTGTTTTGAATTTGATTGAAACTTCCGGTATTTCAGTGATTTTATGAATAACATATCGAGGTATCGATAATATCGGGTTTGAAGGTAAACTGAAGGTTTTTGGAATCACATTTGAAGGTTTTCGCTTTTGCGATCTGGCAACCCTGACTTCAACCCGGGAACATTTGTGTTCCGCCCGGACTGGGTTCTGGTTTCGATGTAATTAGAGGTTAGGCCTAATCCTCTTTTGGAAAGAGAAAACCACGTGGTAATTTTGTATTTTTGAAGTGTGTTACTTGTATACTTTGCTTATAGTCTTGAATTGTTGTATTAGTGTTGATAAGTACAGAAAGTTATTAGCATTCTTCCATTTTTGTATTAAGATATAGGGAATTAGTTAGTGGAATTATTTTATTATAGTGAAGCTAGATCGCATGATTAGTTTAGAGCCATTCTTATTTTTGAAGTTTAAGTATATAACTTCTGTATATTGTGACTTTAAGAATGTGAATGTATGAATTGTAGAAATTATTGGGATTATTTAGATTGAACTGTTATGGTAATGTTTTATAAGAATAGTAAGTTTTCTTAAGTATTAGATTTTGGATTTATCATTAGCGGGATTGGCTTTAACGGAGTTTTATAGCCATTATTAGTGGGCCTTTGAATTGATATTTTGTATCTGTTGAGATGTTAAAAGGGTTATAACATTATCAGACTTTGTGTAGGATTGTAGAATTAGGGATTAAAAATTCAATTAACTGTAGAACAGCTAACTTTGTTTATGGAGGGTTTACTTTATTGTAATATTGCTTGGGAACTGACTGAAGGAAGTCGAGTTTATTTATTTGAATAGATTATTGTTGTAACTGTAATAGGATGCCTTGTATCTCTATAAGATTGTTATGCTGTACACTGATTAGCTAACTTAAAATTTGAGATGTTATTAATGATTTGATATGTTATAGAACTGTGGAAATTAGGTTTTATATATTGAATGGATTAAATTGTCTAAAAATCTTATGTGGATAATGCAGGTGATTAACTTAAGAATAAAATAAAACTCTTTTTCCACAACGAAACAGAAATTGAACAAACATAAAAAGAAAAAGACCGAAAATAAAATGAAAAAATACAACCTGAGTCTGTAAGCGCTTTTCAAAAGCTTTGCTTTCATCATTCAGCAGCCAAGGAGCACCTCGAGAGAACTTAAGAGAACTGACTTGGAATAGAACTTGCTGAGTATTTATAACGGACAGAAGCCAATCAAGACAAAAAGATCCAACTGAAATTTATTGATTGGGTGAGTGCGTCGCCCATTTGATCAATGGTGATTCGCTAATAGGACCCCTATCTAAGTTGAGTAATAATTTTTTATCTGTTTTTTGAATGGCTAAGCTTTCGAAGGCGTCCAGAAGGTGTTTCTTGTTTATTGACTCAATAAGTTTTACAGTGTTTAATAAGAATTCATGCCCGGTATCTAGAGAGTGTTTGGCTATGGATGACTGATTCCCTCTTCCATATCTTGTGTGTCTCATGTGTTCTTCGAATCTTGTTTCAATATTACGGAGAGTTTGTCCTTTGTACCTCATGGGGCATTGGGAACATCTGGCGTCGTATATTCCTGATTTCTGTAGTGGTGGAATCGGGTCTTTTGGGTAAGGTAATAAATGCCTGGTCTGGTTGGGATTGTTAAAAGATAACGAAATATTAAAAGATTTAAAAACAGAATTGAGACCTTTGATTAATGATTTATTGTAAGGTAAGGATATGACTCTCCCTCTATTTTTAGTCCGGTTGAGGGTAGTGATTTCGTCCATGAACTTCCTCTTCCTGACCAAATCGGTGATGGTACGTGTGCTATAGCCATTTTTCACTGCAATATTCTGAATCAAGGAAATTTCTTTTTTGAATGAGGATTGACCTAGTGAGAGATTAATAGCTCTGTCAATCATCGAAATGAAAGTAGACATTTTTTGATTCCAAGGGTGGCTGGAATCGCTTGGTATGTAATTCAAACCGTTTGTAGGCTTTCGGTATAACTCAAATGATAGTGAATCATGGTTTCTGATGACTAGGATGTCAAGAAACGGCAACCTTTGATTGTTTTCCAACTCAAAAGTGAATTGAACGGACGGAAAATAACTATTAATCTGTTGGACATAAGTGTTGACATCGCAAGCATTGGTGTTAAAAATTGTGAAGACATCGTCCACGTATCTGAACCAACAATCGGGAAAGTAAAAACCGGAATTCTTCAGGATATCCTCGAAACTTTTAAGAAATGTTTCAGCCAAAATAGGGCTAAGGCAAGAGCCCATCGGTCTACCGCCCACCATTTTGTAAAATTTTCCATTGTATTTAAAAATATTATTATTGGTACTAACCTCGTTAGACTTAAACATTCGTTGCGTATGTTTTCAGGAAGTTTGTTCTTATTCAAAATATTAGTTAAAAAGTTTATAGTTTCAGGTATAGGGATGCTAGGGAACAAGGATAAGAAAATTTCCCCATTCTTAATGACTTTATTTTTCAGTTTTTTCACTAAGTCAATACTATTACTAACCGAACTGTCGAAGTTCGACAATTTTAAGGTTTTTAAAAACTCTGCTAGAAATTTAGAAAGCCGGTAAGTAAGAGAGTCAATATTTGACACAATCGGCCGCATTTTGTTTCCAAGTTTGTATATATTAGGGAGAGCGTATAACCTAGGTAAAGTCGGGTTTTTAATGCTGAGCGAAGAGGCAGAGTTTGGGGGAACGAGATTAGGGCTATTCTTTACTGCCTCCCTGACTTCCCTGACCATCACCGATTTTTGAACTGCATTTTTTCATCTTTGAACTGTAGACGCTGCAACGCCTCTGGTGTGCGGTGACTCGTGTGCGGGCTGACGTTATCGTACTCCAGAAGAGGGCCCAAAGCTGCCATTCAATCCTGGTGTCGACAACAACTCCGGAATTTCTCTCCGACGGGTTCACCCAACTAGTCACGCGTTGGCGTAATGCGTGGAAAGGGATGGGGACTATGTCGAAAGTGAATAGTGCATTACATAGAGGACAAATGTGAGTATAAGATACAAAAAGAATTTTGAAAATCGGTTAACAAATAAAAAAGTTACAGCCATGGAGACCTTATTTATCAAACGCCGCTCGTAAGTAATACATGATCATAAATCTGTCACTTCATTGTTATTGCTTGATGCAGTAAATTGTTATACCTTGCTAATTTGCTATTTGATTCTTTGTATTATTGTATTTATCTTGCTAGATTGTATTTATTTGATTATCTTTGTAAATAAATCTACTTTATGCACATCATTTTCGTCCCAACCCTTACTTAATGTCTGAAGGACTGCTGACGAAGTGATGTCTGAACCTAAAATCACTTCACCACAGAACATACATTATAAGCATCAGAACATACAGTGACAATGCTCGGAGCAGCAGGATTCTCACACACGGTACAACAATAAACCCCGATAAATAAAAAAGCCACCAAGTCCTTCTCGCCAAACACAATCAACCAAATACGCGAGATAATCATTAACTTTACAATGTCCCCATTACTTCGCGCCAAATATCGCGGTAAACCAAAAAAAATACAAATATCACACTCACTACAGTCACAATGGTATCCTATAATGCTGGAAATTGGAATCCTTCGTTTAATTATCTGAAACAGCTACACTAAAGAGAAACTGAAATAATACCAGGCACTTTACAGAAATGATTAATAATAATGTGTATTAATACACTTGGCTGCTGGTTGTTGCTGGCAAAATGAACTTTTTTGCCGTCTACTAGAAAGACAGGCTCTGGCACTCAAAAGTCACCTGATCATCCAGGAAGAAAGAAATTTTGATAATAACTTTTTATTAATTAATATTTAGTACTTAAATAATATTTCGTTGTCAGTTTTAGATGGAATCTGCCATTTTATTTGGCATGTCATATTAATAAAATCTAATACTCTAGTATATTTTGTATGTGTTATCTAAATTGCAGTGTTAAGTTTTGGAGTTAGGTTTATGCTTATACAAAGTTCACTTAGGTCCACTTCTCTTGCATACACTGCGTTGAATTTCCTTCAAACAGTAATCCTTTTTAAAATTTCTGTATATTCATATTCCATGGAAAAAGAAATTTCATTTTGATTCAGAATTCATGAAAATCCATCGAATTTATGAAGAGAACAGATTTAATAGCAAGCGTAGGCACGAACAAATAGAAAGTCTTCAATTAAACAAGAAAAGAGTTCGGCAGATGAACTTCCAGAAATTCTTCAAATGTAGTACTTTTTTTTTGCACTGTGATATATATACTTACTTTTCAAACCTGCTTATCCATTAGGGACGCGGGGGCAGCAGCTCTATGGGGGATCTACAGCAATCCCGATCTTCTGCCATCAGGCGCATGTCTTCAATGTTAATATCCATGCGACTCGAACTCAGATTCTACATGTAGTCTAGTCACCTGGTTCTAGGCCGACCCCTTGGCCTCTTACCCACCGGCTTGGAAAAAAGCAACTGCCTAAGAAAGACCCGTTTGCGGCATCTGTAACACGTAGCCATACTAATACAACTGAAATCTCTCAATGCAGAGAAGTAGCGGCTCAACACTTAAAGACTCCCTTATTGTGCTGCTCTGCACTTTATCTAGTAGGGTAACACCTGCCACACTTCTTAGGAATCTCATTCGGCTAGTCACTGGATGGGTGACAATTTAATGTCGCGAGATCTTATCCCCCCCCCCTTCGTGCTTCAGAGGGCATGAAAAGCCGTCGCTCCCGGCTGCTACTTCCATCTCGCTCAAAAATTTATCTCCCAACCCGTCTGGTCAGCGTGAAAGATTAGACCAAAATACCGCCCAAAAATGAAGAGAAGGTGGAAAAGATTGGGGGACTGACACAGCCTGAAACAAACACAAAGCCTTAAAGACGCTGTGGATACTTACTCAGAGGAAGATAGGAGAAACGACAACCCCTTTTCTACAAAGAAGTTTATTCAGCCATATACAGTAGCGCTCAGAAAATAAGGCACGAGTACAATTTTTATGTAAATTTAAAAACTATTATCGGATTGAATCAATATTTTAAAGGAGGGTGTAGAAAGGTAAAACACTTCATAAGACCCAAACAATTGGGAGATAATTCTCATACAAAAACTGAACACAAACTTTTGCTGGTTTGGTGACATTCAAAAAAATAAGGCACAGGTCACTTTTGCTTAAAAAGTAAGTTTCCATTGTCACCAGAAAATGCATTATTATAACTGTAACAAAATACCCGTTCAATTTTTATAAGAAAATGTCAAATCAAAGGGTACATCTCGATTTGAAGGTTCAGAAGGCAATTGCAAAAGCTGCTGAGGAGGGGAAATCTTACAACAGCATTGCATCTGTTTTCGATGCTCCAAAAAGTACAGTAAGACATATCATTCAACGAAAGAGAGCAAGAGGAGACCTCCAAAGAAAGCCTGGATCAGGAAGACCACATACCACCACAAAAAAGGAAGATAGACTGCTTTGTCGGTTATCAAAAGCTCAGCCCAGATTTACAGCAGTGGATTTGAACCGTGAAATGCAAGAGGCTCATAGGGTTAAAGTTAGTGTTTTCACAACAAAACGGCGTCTGGTAGAAGCAGACTTGAAGGTTAGGCATCCTGCAAAGAAACCTGTCCTTACAGCAGCGAACAGGAAGGCCCGACTGGCCTTTGCAAAGAAGTACCAGCACTGGAACTCCAACGAATGGTTTGGTTTGGTTTGGTTTGATTGGTATTAACGTCCTTTTCAATTGCCATGGTCATTTCAGGACGGCGTTATAGGGGCCGCAAATTTTGCCTCGCAAGGGATCTTTAACGTGCAGCTGACAAACGACTACACGGGACCAACGGCTTTACTTCCCTTCCGAAGGAAGTGCTTGATCTCAGAATTTTCCCCCTAAAAAATCCTCGTCGTCCTCGGCCGGGGTCGAACCCACGTCCTCGGGCATCAGAGGCGATTACACAACCCCTGAGCCACCGAGGCCGATCCAACGAATGGGCGAAAATCCTCTGGAGTGACGAATCTAAGTTTCTGCTTTTTGGAACAGAAGGAATACAGTATATTTGATGCCCCAAGAACAAGCGTTTCAATCCAAAATAAACTAAGGAGAAATTTGACTAACCAGGGATATACCGTCTAAGTTGTGCCTTCTGCGACAAATATTATATAGGCCTGTCAACTCGCAGCTTAACTAATCGTTTTAAAGAACATGTCAGATCATGTAATAATCAAGAACACTGTTCACATTATGCCATCCACCTAACAAGCACCGGGCACCCTCTTCGACCACAAAGCGAAGTAATGTCCGGTATGCACGTTTGCAATAAACCGTCCAAAACAGCCACCCTGGAATCTATCGAGATTTACAAGGCCAAGAAGTCCAACCCCGTTCAATTACTCAATTACCAGATTGAATTCGATGTGTTCGCCATGCTCAATGCCCTGTCAGACCTTTTGTAATCCTTTCATTATATTTACTTTTGTTTTTTGCTTTATATACACTGATTGGAAGAAAGTAATTGGACACCTTCGATTTTAGACGTTTTGTCGATTATCTAGAAAAATACTTGACGAATTATCCTGAAATTTCAGGGGTGTAAAAAGGATGTTACACCTCATATGTTTCAGCGAACGTTTTCTCTCGAAGGCAAATAGGGGACCAGCAAAGAAGTGAACCAAAAAAATAATGTTTGGAATCACCCTGTAAAAAATGATGCTTGGAATGCATTTTAACTGTAATATATGCTTAAGAGGCTTGTTTTACTTTTCTGTGTTCATTTGTATGAGAATAGCACGTATATTCATGGAGATATAAAGGTTTCTTTAAAAAGGTCGAAATGTTTTCGTAAGTTTTTTGTTTATAACACGCAAGATTTTCAAACCAATGCAATGCCATTTAAGAAGAAGAAATTGATACTGGTGTTTGATCCAAAAATAAAAGATTGGAGAAAGCCCTTTATCGTTTTGTTTATTTTTGAAAGCAACTGAAATTCAACTCATTCTATCGGCGATATCTTTCTCAATTTTCACGATATTTGCTTGGGCTTTTTATAAAAGTAGCACTATACATTTGGCTAATAAAGTATGCAAAAAACAATTTGATAACGCATGCGCAGTTAAACATTATTTAGTAAAAATGCTCATATTTCATCAAATATTTAATATTTTCTATTCTGATTGTAGGGTGTTGTTTATACTGTAGTTTGTCAAGTTTCCTGTAAATAGCATTGCATTGGGTTGAAAATCCTGCGTGTTATAAACAAAAAACTTACGAAAACATTTCGACTTTTTTAAATAAACCTTTATATCTCCATAAATATAAGTGCTATTGTCATACAAATAAACACAGAAAAGTAAAACAAGCTTCTTAAGAATATGCTATTGCTACAATGCATTTCAAGCATTATTTTTTACAGGGTTATTCCAAACATTATTTTTTTGGATCACTTCTTTGCTGGTCCCCTATTTGCCTTGGGGAGAACACCTTCGCTGAAAAATATGAGGTGTAATATCTTTTTTACATTCCTGAAATTTCAGGATAATTCGTCAAGTATTTTTTTAGATTATTGAATTATTGATCTAAGGAGTTTAAATGATTAATTTAAATTTATATGAGTTCAGTTTCCTTTTAATGGGAAAATTGTGAATTAATAAAAACAAAAAAATAAATAATAAATAAGGGCACCAATCTTGAAGAAACTTGTGATATGGAAGAAAACTCAAAGGATGGAGTCTATTGAAGATGTTGTTGATAGTAGAAATAAACCCAGTCTATTGAGGATGTAGATGAAGTCTTGTGCAGATAATGTTGATAGGGGAAAATGATAACCTTGAAGGAAGTGTTGGTTTTGAAATACAGATGAAATTTTGAAGAGGGTGATCCAAATATTTGGAATAAAATTTATATAAAAAAACGTTTTCGAGAATTTTTTTCATCATCAGTTGGATTAAATATTTTTGAATGGTGAAAAACAGTTGAAATAAGAATTTAACAATTGATATAAAGGTGATGAAGCTAAGTTGGTTGTAATTATTGGTTATGATTGTTGGCTATTGTTAGAGCGAAGCTCTGTTATCAGGCGAAAATCAAAATTCTTTGTGCGCATAAAACTTTTGAACCAGAGAACATAGACAAATGAAATTTTGCACACAGCTGGACATGACCATCCTGATGGTCACTAAATAAAAATTTTAAAAATCGGTTCAGCCATCGAGGAATAATCACCATTTAGCTGTTCCCATTGAAATGCATTGAAAAAAATGTAAACAAACAATTGCACGCGCTAATAGATTTTTCAACATAGAAAATATGGCGAAGCCCTTCGCAAATTTTTTTCTGCACCATCGATTTTTGAGACCATTTTATCGAGTTCTTAGAACTTTTATCACCTGTTTTTTTAGAGCGAAGCGTAAGCGAAGCTCTGTTAACAGTCGACAAGTGTAATTCGATGACCGCATAAAACGTTTGACACGTAATAGTCACAACAATGAAAATTTGCACGTGCATGCGCATGACCATGGTGATGGTCAAGAAAAAAAATTTTTCAAATCCGACCTACCATCGAGGAATAATCACCCTTCAATTGTTCCCATAGGAATGCATTGAGAAAATCGTAAACAAGCATTGCGCGTGCAAATAGAATTTTTGACATACAAAATACGGCGAAGCCCTTCGCAAATTTTGCTCTGCACATTCGATTTTTAAGGCCACATTTCGAAGTTCTTAGAACTTTTAACGATATTTTTTCGATTTCATTGCATTCTTGAATATTGAATCTACATTTTGAGGTATATATTGTAATTCTAAGTGCTGTAATCACAGCGTAATCACAATATCTTTTTGGTGTGGTTGTCGACATTGTCTACTCGCCAACTGAAACTCGCAACCACTTGAATGAACTGCCGATGTGCATTCTCGTCAAATTCGCAACCTCTACTGGACCAACATTAACCAATGTAGCAGTTCCCATTTTACCGATCGCCGTTGGCTTCAAAAAAGGAGGAGTATCTTGTACGCGTAAGCAATTTCCGCTTAAGTTAGCCTTTGCAATCACCAGACACAAAGCACAAGGAATCACTGTTGATAAAGCAGTCATAGACATTGGTGATTCAGAATTTGGACTTGGCTTATCGTACGTGGCATTTTCACGAGTGAAGACCATCAACGGTTTATTGATCGAACCGGCATTTGCAAAGCCGCGGTTGATTAATATCAACAACCATGCATCGTGGAAGGTTAGGCGTGAAGAACTTGCCAAATTACGCAGTTTAAAATGAAATTGTTTCAACAATAAAAATTAATATCAATTTAAAGAATTTAGTTAGTCATTTTCTTAACAATCAATAACGGTTCGCTCTAAATTATTGGTCAAGAAAGCGATTCGCGAGTCGCAGTCCGCCCTAGTATATTAGGGTGATTGTTGTTGAAAAGTAGTGTCCATTTATTGTTTATCTCTATTGATGGTTTGGCTAAATTTTTGTTATTTGTAATGATATTTATTGTTTCTTTAATTACTCTTTTTTATAATTTTCTTCTTTTCCAATGATTTTTGTGTTATTCCAATCTGGTGTGTGGTTTTCTTTGATACAATGATTTATTAAAGGGTTGTTTTTGTCTTTGTGGCGAAGTCCTCTTTCATGTTCTTTTAATCTTATTTCTAATTGTCGTTTAGTTTGACCTGTGTAGATATGTTCACAATTTTTACATGGTATTTGATAAATTATATTTCTAGTGTTCCATTTTCCTTTATTATTTTGACATATTTCTTTGAAATTGATATATATGTGCTATTATTTTGATTGATTGTTGTTTTTAGGTTGGTGGTAGTTATTGTTTTAGTAATGTTATTTGTTATTTTTGGTATGATTTTTATGTTTGGTATTTGTTCTAATATTTTTTTCTGTTTGTGGAAAATTTTATTATTGTATTGTATTGAAAAACTTTTTTGTTGTTCTTGTAGAATTGGTATAGTTTTTGTTGTATTGTTTGTAAACGCATCTATTAAAATTTTGTCTATTTAAGATATTGGATATTTGTTTTTTATTAGGTTCAGTTTAAGGTTTTTTAAATTTGTAGGAATATATTTCGGGGATGTAAGATTTTTTTATTCTTTGTAAATATTGTTTAATAGTGTTAATTTTTTGGTGTGTGAGTTTTGTTATAAGTTCTGTGGTATGTTGTTACCTTTGGTTGGTTTTTCATATATCTCAAAATCTAGATTATTTTCATTTTTTATAATGTTTATATCTAAAAATGTGATACGGTTGTTGGTCATGTTGTTGTGTGTAAATTTTAAAGGATATCGTTCTTCTAATAGGTGTATTAATATATTGGTGTATATTAATATATTCATCTATTGATTTTTTATGATGTCGAGAGTTGGTATGATTGGGATGTTATAACATAGCTTTATATCTATTTAAATAACATGGAGCACAATTTACTAAACAAATCACAACACAAACAACACATAAAAATATGGATGAGGTATGTAGATGACATACTAGTCATAACAAACAAACCAATAGAAATATTAATACACCTATTAGAAGAACGATATCCTTTAAAATTTACACACAACATGACCAACAACCGTATCATATTTTTAGATATAAACATTAAAAAAAATGAAAATAATCTTGATTTTGAGATATATGAAAAACCAACAAAAGGTAACAACATACCACATTACTTATCACAACAACCCACACACCAAAAAATTAACACTATTAAACAATATTTATAGAGAATAAAAAATCTTACATCCCCGAAATATATTCCTACAAATTTAAAAAAACTTCAACTGAACCTAATAAAAAACAAATATCCAATAACTTTAATAGACAAAATTTTAATAGATGCGTTTACAAACAATACAACAAAAACTATACCAATTCTACAAGAACAACAAAAAAGATATTCAATACAATACAATAATAAAATTTTCCACAAACAGAAAAAAATATTAGAACAAATACCAAACATAAAAATCATACCAAAAATAACAAATAACATTACTAAAACTTTAATAACCACCACCAACCTAAAAACAACAATCAATCAAAATAATAGCACAAATATCAATTTCAAAGAAATATGTCAAAATAATAAAGAAAAATGAAACACTAAAAATATAATGTTAGGTATATTTAACGTTGAAGAATATGATTATATATAAAGATTCTTAAAAATTATTTTTTACCTTCAACAGGTATTAATATAAATAAAAAAATTATAAAAAAGGATTATAAAACTGACTACATCTGCTATCGTA
>JAHWFO010075635.1:793331-826681 GCA_023313115.1 Rhysida immarginata | reverse complement strand
CGAGTTACACAGTCAAAATTGTGACAAGTGCTAGTTAGTACTCACAAGTGAACACGTACGTATTATGATGTTGAATGAGTAACTTGGAAACTTCTTGTTAGAATTAGATCAAATTTTAAAGGTATACACAGTCTTATGTACTCTGTTATTCCTCCAAATTTCATTAATCTAGGCTTTACAGAATCTGAGTTATTATAACTTGTTGATCTTGGTGGCGGCATTTTTATTTCGTGTTCATATCTCAGTTATCGTTCATATTTGAACCCATCTTCATAGGACGTTTTGTGTTTATCTTAACGTCTATAATACCCCATTTAAGTATTTTACATTCGATGTAAATCACCCTGTATAAATTTTATCCCAAATATTTGGATCACCCTCTTCAAAATTTCATCTGTATTTCAAAACCAACATTTCCTTCAAGATTATCGTTTTCCCCTATCAACATTATCTGCACAAGACTTCATCTACATCCTCAATAGACTGGGTTTATTTCTACTATCAACAACATCTTCAATAGACTATATCCTTTGAGTTTTCTTTCATCTCACAAGTTTCTTCAAGATTGGTGCCTTTATTTATTATTTATTTTTTTGTTTTTATTACTTCACGATTTTCCCCATTAAAAGGAGACTGAACTCATTTAAATTTAAATTATATTTTTCTAGATATACGACAAAACGTCTAAAATCGAAAGTGTCCAATTACTTTCTTCCAATCAATGTAATTTTTATTTTCATTTTGTACTTTAATTTTTTCATTTTGTATTCTTCAGTTTTGTGTTACGGTCTTGTTTGTAAATCCACTTGTTATTTTGACAACCGGAAAAGACATCTTTTTGGTCCGTGTTTGCGACCCCATACATTTTTTGTTTTTCTTTCTCCTTAGTTTATTGGTCCCTTTGGTTAATTTTCTTATTGGTTACTTTGTTGTCTTGCCCTGTACCTCCATGCTCATTGGTTCATTTTTTTAAATCTCTATATATAAAGGCTTGCGAGCCTCTTGTTGTATATCCTTGAAGAAGCCGGGAATGAATGGCGAAACTAGTCGATAATCCTGTTGTCCATCTTTTACACTGCAAAGCCAGTACTCACTCCTTTATGACGTCATCTCCTTTGATTTCTCACTTTTGTTTCAGATTTGCAACATGTTTTGTATAAAATATGTATCAAAATTTAACCAGTGCTTTATTTTTTGAACACACATAAAAGACAATTTTTTTTTACAGCAAGATGTTATAAAAAAGTGAGATATTTTATTAATAAAGTTGTATTTCCATGTCATCTACCATTTGTTGATAAAACTCGCAAATCTTATTGTTCTGTTAGAATAAAAGCCAAAAATTGTACTCGTGCCTTATTTTCTGAGCACTACTGTATGTATATATATATCAGTTGCATTGCAATATGGGTTAATAAACTTCTTTGTGGAAAAGTGGCATGTCGTTTCTCCTACCTTCCAAAGACAGATTAGAAAACAGAGAGCTTGGCTTATTAAAAAAAATAAAGTCTAATGCTTTGCAACTGAGTCCCTAGAAGCAAGAAATTCTTTCTAGCATTAGTACAGAAATCAAGAGTATTCAAAAAATGTAAAATTTAAGGTAAAACAAAATATGAGTGATGGTTTCGTTTGTAACATTCTATGTTAAGTGTTAAACTATGATAATTTTTTGCCTGGAAAAGGATTAAAATATTTCCGGAAAGGCCTGAAAAGTGTCTGGAATGTTAAATGGAACAAAGCGTACGGACCCTGTTAATGATTAAAATAATTATTATTAATTATTTAAAATTTAGTATTGAATTACATATACTTAAAAATTACATTCATTTAATTCTTTTCAATTCACACGACATATTCACATTAAAAAAACCGGCGGTTATGTCCAGATAGAGCCTACCATATATTTTTTTATCATAACCTACTGGTAATTCTTTCATGATTTCGACATCTTTAAAAAATGCAAGGTTCTTCCCAGGTTCTTCTAGATGTGCACGCTGCCTGGCTGAATACACGAATAGAAAGTGCATACCACTGCATAGTATTTTATTTGTCTTTAATTTTTGTCTACTCGGCTGTTTTAACTTTTCACCCACCTGATAAAATTTTCTAGGGAGAACATTGAACTGCAGTATAAGTGCACAATGCATGATGCAGTAAAGGAAATAATAATTCTCGCTTTATTTTTATGAATCTTTTTAGAAAAACACTTCATGTATATTTCTTTATTATTTTTTACAGAACAAGTTAATATTCCAGCATTGCAGATAAGTCAACTGCTGTTGAAGTAGCCAGCATCTCTCATCACTGATTGGGTTGCGTGATCGCCTCTGATGCCCGAGTACGCGGGTTCGATCCCGGCCGAGAACGACGAGGATTTTTCAGGGATAAATCCTGAGATCACGCACTTCCTTCGGAAGGGAAGTAAAGCCGTTGGTCCCGTGTAGTCGTTTGCTGGCTGCACGTTAAAGAACCCTTGCGAGGCAAAATTTGCGGCCCCTATAACGCCGTCCTGAAATGACCATAGCAGTTGAAAAGGACGTTAATGCCAAACAAACCAAACCAATCATCACTGATTGTATCTACTTTGCAATTATCACTGCCAGGATTGTTACTCTGGCACCCCTCCCTCATCAACCACTGCAACGCCAAGATGTGTGCTGCTGTTCTCATCATGGTTAATTTGATATAATCATCCACATCAGTCATAGGTGATAAACGATTCAGCCATATTCGTCTTTCGCCATCATTTATTCTCGGCCCATGCTTATTCGAGGAGTTAAGTTCCAGAGTTCCATTGAAATGCTCGATCATCAGGCAGCGATATGCTTCACTGTTAGAGAACGAAATTGTTCCGGCTCCGCCTCCAGATCATCAGAAAATGATCGCTGACTTTTATCAGATATCGAGTGGAGATCTGCATTCTATTGTGTTATCGTATGTTTGAGCACTTAAAAAGTAGTTTCTCTTCATGTACGATAATGCAAGATCCCACCAACTGCATCTCGTCAATTGCATTCTTCAGGAGGCATGAACAGAAGGCATGGACTGGTCTTCATGTTCTCCAGAACTGAATTCCCATTGAATGCATTGGATGCATTGGCAAGGGTCTGGCAAACTGTGCAATGCTTCCCACAAAACGTTCTTGAGCTGGAAGTTTTCCTAGAGCAAGAGTGGCAAAGAGTCCCAGAAAAACTGCTGGATAATCTGATCTTGTCCTTTCCTCATTGCTGTCAATGTGTTCTGGGGGACCAATATGATCTTACTCTATGGAGCAGTCAGTGTGTGGGACTCTCGTCCAGTTTGAAAGACTTCTATTCACCCCCCACCAATCATTTGTTACTCAATATTTCACTTGTTATTCAATCATTACAATTGAGTTTGCATCTCATTTGTATAA
Organism: Rhysida immarginata; assembly: GCA_023313115.1. Lineage (NCBI taxonomy): Eukaryota > Metazoa > Arthropoda > Chilopoda > Scolopendromorpha > Scolopendridae > Rhysida > Rhysida immarginata. The sequence continues at coordinate 823,284 of JAHWFO010075635.1, read as the reverse complement.
TTGGACAACTGTCTTTGACTTGTGATTTGTTTTTCTGAACTTCTTCTTTAATAAACAAAAACCAAATGCTTTTTTATTGCTTCATATTCATTTTCAAATTTCTCTGAAATTTTGTGAGCAGTGTTGATTAGCCTTAGTGGAGGGTGTTGGATGTGAAGGCATCATTGCAGATTAAATTGATAAAAATTCTGGCTGATAAACCATAAGTTTTTTCTATATAAAACAAAAATTATCTTTGGTATTCTATGTTTTTTTTCTGTTCAAGAAATTCCAAAGAAATCTTTCACTCTTAAAGAAATTCCAAATTAACGTCTCATGATGTTGACCAATGAGCAAGCTAAATGTCTCATTAATGTTTCATAATTACGCACGAAAGGACATTATGCAAAAAAAAAAAGACAAGCGATGAATGACAAGTGGATTTTCTTCTAGATTAAAATTTTACATTATCCCAAAGCAAAATCTGACAATGTTCGTTATTGCTCTTTGTCTATGCTCTTTACAGTTGCCATCTGATGAAATGGATGAAATTAATGACAATGAAAAAAATAATTGCATTTTTTGATGACATGGTGATTTTCTATAAATATTTCAGTTGTGTTCCGTTAAATAAAATTACTCACTTTTCAGTATGATTGTGTAAAAGTGTAGTCTTGTGTTCCATGGATTGAGTAGTTAATGAAATACATCAAAATCGTCCATAAACGAAAAGTAGACTCTTCATGAGTGTAGTTGCTTATAAATGGAATCGGAAAGCATACAATATATCAAAAGCCATCAATCATCCATTCCAAAAAGAAAAAAAAAGTGCAACTTATTGTTTCAAGTCTCTAAATCCTTTACCAGTAGTGTTTATTCTTGTATATTCTTGAGAAATCCGTCACAGTTTGGCAATCAACATGAATCCCGACATGAATATTCATCCTGTGACAAAAAAAAGACAACCAGCTATATTAACACATTCTTTTTCCTTCTCTATGTTCATGAAATCAACTACGAGATTTGCACTTGCGTAACCCTGGAATAGTGCTTGAAACTTCATGGAAAAAATTTTTTGACAGGTTTTGTTTTTATTTACTCTTTGTTAATAATTGTTTTAATTAAGAAACCACAAACTGTGCAAAAAATTTAGTTAGGGAACATTAACTAAATCATTGCGTGTGTGGGGGAGGGAGGAGGAGCAAAAGCCACAGATCATTTGATGCAGTGACCTTATGATTGATTTTTATATACCATTTATTAGTCTCTGTCACCATGAATTGTCATTTTAAGTGACACAAATTGATTATTCCCATTTTCAATTGATTTCTTAATTGTGGCCATGATATGCAATCGTCTAGCTCACAGTTTTCATTCTAAGTACAATAGTATTTAAAATTTTCCATTTGGATTAATTATGCATAATGGCAATATTATAAAGTCACCTAATTATTATAAATATTTACAATTTTTTAAAATATTGTAATCTTCCTAGATGCAGTGCAAAAAATTTTTTGTTGCTAAGTTTCTTCCTTGGTAGTTTCGTTCGGTGCCGAACGTCGCGACTAATTCATGTTGCTAAATACCAAATATGAAATGGACAGTTATCTGTACTGTCCTTGATGAAATTGATGGAGCCATTGCAGGATACACAGTGCACAATTTCGACCGGTATCTTTTGCCTATTATTCCTTGTTTTCAGTAGGAATAAATGAGGAAGTAGGCAAGACGCTCTGTGATAGAATATTCTCATGCATGCAGGATTCGACAAAACCGGTAGCCTGGTAGCCAAATGCTACTAAATGTTCAGAGGCAGCTACTAAAATGCGATGCATGGTAGCGATTTGGCTATTACGTTGGAGGATTAACACATATAGAGTAGAACATCTGTAGAGCAAACGTCGATATAGTGAAATTATCTCTATAACGAAATTTTTCTGTGGTCTTGGTAAAAATTCTATTGATTTAAGGGGGAAAAGGGGGAGGAACGTGCAACCCTTTTCTTGGTAATCAAAGGGTTAAAAGGTGCTAAAGGGTTAATTTTCCATAGATTTTTGATTTTTTTACGTATTTTAATAGGTATTGATTGATTTTATTGTATTTTAATGGATATTGATTGATTTTATTGCATATTAATGATTATTGATTGATTTTATGGACGGGTTTTGATAGGTTTTACATTCTAAGTGCCCAAAGAGTTGGTTGGTGTTTTCATTCCAAGTGAACAAAGCGTTGGTTGGTGTCCAAAGGGGTTGACCGGTTTTTGATGGATTGTGAGTATGGTCAATAATGGATGGGTTTTTGCATTGATAACCAGGTAATCAATAAAAAAGGGGTTACCCATCAAAATTGGTAGATGGTAAATAATCTGCCCATCACATTCCTTTTTACCTGATTCCTAATTTTCTATTGTGTTTAGAATCACCAGATTTTTTTTATTTTATTCATTAATTACTCTTCCTAATTAACATTATTGATTCAAGATGCTCAGGTTTGTTTTTGGATTCACTCTATCTCTTTTCCTTCCTTTTAAATGCTCTTGTTCACTACCATTGCAATTTTTTTTTACCAGACTTGGAACAAGTCTATTTTCAACCTGAAAATCCAGCAGGGTTTGGTAGTGTTCGTGGTTTAGCTTTACAAACAAACCAGTGAGAAAAAGAAACACGTGATTGGTTAAGTGGTGTTCAACCTTATACGCTGCATAAACCTATTAGACATCGATATCCTCGTAATCGTATGCCTGTTTTTGCACCGTTTGATCAATTTCAAGTAGATTTCTTCGACCTAAGCAGTCTGTCAAAGCAGAATAATGGGTAGAAATTTCTTCTCACATGCATCGATGTCTTCTCGCGTTTTGCGTGGGTTGTTCCTTTAAAATCCAAGACGAGTCCCATGCTTCAGAAAGCTTTTCAAAAAATCTTTACAGAAGGAAAAGTTCCTCTAAAAATTAACAGTGATAAAGGTATGGAATTTTTAAATAAACACGTTTAAGACTCAATATTATATTCTTTGTGACAGAGTCGGATTTAAAAGCAGCAACAGTTGAGCATTTTAACCGTATCTTGAAGGGTCGAATGTTTAGGTTTTTCACTTATTCCAACAAAGAGCCCTACATTGACGTCTTACCTGCTCTTGTTGAAAGCTATAAGAATCGTGTTCGTAGATCATTAGGAATAGCACCGGCTGCTGTGAACGCTTGTAATGCATCGATCTTGTGGTTGAAGCAACGTCTTTATTACAATTCGGCACCCCATACGTCTCCGAAATTAAAAATTGGTGAAGTAGTACGCATTTCAAGAGTTAAAAATATATGTGAGAAAGGTTACTTACCGAATTGGACAGAGGAAGTGTTATCGGTGTCAAAAATTATAATGCGCACACCAATCGTATATAAAGATTACAACGGCGACGAGATTGCAAGCGTGTTTTACGAGCAAGAACCACAACCTGTAAAAAACCCTGAAGTTTTTGTGATCGAAAGGATATTAAGATGGAGAAAGGGAGGGGCTGTGCGAGAGGCATTTGTTAAATGGCGAAATTACACTGACCGTATGAACAGTTGGGTTTGCGAGGGCGACCTATTAAATCTATGACAAGCTGTTTCACTCATCAGTCACGCAGTTGATTTGTCAACATGTACGAAGAGTCCAATTTCTATGTTACACTACCATCCAACATGCAATCGGGTGTTGGAAAACATGTCAATACGATGGCTCATTAATAGACTCGTTTGGCACATACACTACAGTTCAAAGGTCCATGGGAAGTCGGTTTGACAGAAGTTCATTTCCCAGCACTTTTCAAGAATGGTACAGATGTCAACAATGCCTTTCAAATCGATTTTCATAAAGTTATGCTGGAGAAATCTACCAAGTTTAACATTGCTAAACCAGATGGATTCGCAAGTCTTGTAGACTCTGCATACAAAGTGGAATCAGCATTACAAACTTATTTAAAAAATATTGTTTTTTAATGATCCAATTCTCGACAGCCACGTTATCTTGAGTTTACCTCCAAATGCAAACATACGTTTCACCATAGAGGCATTCTGCAAAATGTTTAATTTAAATAGATACGAATTCTTGGAAGGACGAATTCTTCTTAAACCTGATTTTTCCAAAACGTTCAAATGGGTTCCAGAACTTTCTGTTGCGTTTATTTATCCAGAGACACCAGCTTCGCACCATCATGTTGCTGAATTTAAGAGCACTAAAATTCGACACACAGGTGATGCCCTTTATTTTTGACGTAGAACTACGTCTATCAGGGGTGCAGCCGAGGAAAAATTCAGACGCGATTTTTCTTTCAAAAAGTGATGTACATATCTCAGTCTATATCTTTCTATCACTATATCCTACAACTATGGTCATTATCTCGTTGGAAAGAGGAAGGTTGAGTCTTGAATAATAAGCAAAAATTTCACCAAATGAGCCACTGGGTCAAAAGTTACAGCAAGTTAAAGTTAAGTGAATTTTATGCTCGCCATCGTAATAACGGAGTGGCGCTGCTGCAGCATATACGTGTGCGGCGTGTATTGGAATTAATTGGAGCTAACCATGGCCTACGAGAAAAGGCCTGTGCATTTAATATAAAGAAGGCCTGTGCATTAGGTATAAAAACATGGAAACACGAGCGTTTTAAGATAATATCATGAAATTCTGTCATCTGCCGGCGAAATCAGTACATCATCATTTATATAAAATCGGCGACGGTGGACGTTGTCACAACAAAGAAAAAATCTAACAATGAGTATCTAACAATGGGTTATTTCCCGATTATACAAACGGGCGGGTTCGCTTCTAGTTTTCTATTAAAAATATGTTGTAAAATAATAAAATATATATTATTTTAAGCAGATTAATTATTTTAAGAAATGAACTTTGAAGTTTTGTTAATTTCTTAAAACAAAGCAATAAATCTGATTAAAAAATATATGTTTTCAAACATGTTGGTATTAGTTGTTTGTAAAAATATAAATATATGGGTCTTTAAAACAACAGTGATTTTACAACATAGAGTCGACGCGTTTCAGCCATGGTTTTCTTCAGGACTGATTCAGATACAAGGGTTCGAATTAAAAGCATTCATGAACAGCAAATGGGCAGCGTAAAGCGAATGGTGTGGCAATTTATAGAAATTTAAATAGTGTAGCAGACTGTAAATCTGTAAATGTAAGACGGAGAATGATTGAATATGGAGTTGGCGATTTATGTTTAGTGGACGTTACCTTCAATGTTTCTTCAAAATTTATATTGGGCTCGATATATGTACATCCAAATACTTCACGTTTAGATTCAAAAAATACTTACATTGATCTGTCATTTACTAGAAATATAACTCCGAAACTTTTGTCATCTGTTTGTTACTTTTCATATCACAGACCCATTCTTCATAAAATTGTAATAAATTGAATATAGTAACTTTTTTTTTAAAATTTTGTTCTTTTTTCGCCAAAAAATACGCACTAACGGTAACCAATAATAACATATAGTAGTAGTTCTACGCCTTAAAAACCCGCGGCTTTGGCAGTCACCAGAGCCTCCGTCAATTTTTTTACAAATTAATTTAGGGTTCTACGGAAAATTTATTTTTTACAAATTAATTCATTTGGATTTGGTCTAAGGTTTTTTACGTTTTACTGGTAACACAGGTCGATTAATTGAATTCCATAGTGTAACAAACATTGGTTGTGTCCCACCCCGGTTTCTGAATAAGAAACTAAAGACACTAATTGAAATTTCATTAAATGATGTGAATAACGGTCTCATAACTGTTTCTGTTTATGATCCAAGTGATTTACCAGGCCCGATTGACTTTAAATTTCCCGAAGGTTATTATGAGAAACGTAGTGACATTGTTGATGCAATAGTGAAACTGATACCACAAAAAGAAAAGGCCTTTTACAACATTAGTCTTACGCATAACAATTGCTTTCATTTCCAAAGTAAAGATAAACGCTACATCAGTTTTAGTGACAGTTTGGCTTACACTCTAGGTTTAAATTCTGGTCAGTTCAACGTCGCACTCACGCAGGAAGATAGTTTGATTCCTATAGATCTTACGAGAGGTGTCCATTATCTATAGCTATTATCTATATATCGATATAATTCAGCCTGAACTTGTCGGGTAAACTTTTGCACCAATCCTTCGGATTATTCCCATATCACATACTAAACGCGAAATGGGTTATCAAACTTTCCCTACACCTGATTACTATCCATTAAGCAAAAAAGTCTTCGACACAATTGAAATCGCAGTGCATTCAGATCACAATGAATCTGTTAGCATTTTGAGCTGGCAAAACAATTGTAAAATTACGTTTATGTCAGAAGCAGTTGTAGAGCTCAGACGCTTCTGTCTTTCTCTCCTTCAAAATGCATGTTCCATATCATCCAAGCCAAGAGGCTATTTTACGTTATTATTCAAGTCAGAAAGGTCGAGGGATAACTGTATTCAAAAGGACAGCATTTCAGCACCGTAGTGGGTTAGGTTCTGTTTTCACAAATCTTTTCTGACTTACGATGCCATTACTTAAGACGGTGGGAAAATTCTTGGTAAGCAAGCTCTAAAAGGCGGTGTTTCAGTCAAAATCTCAAACACTCGTTAGCTTCCTGTATGAGAACAGCAGGTGGCAGCGCTTTGCAGGAAATGGGTTCCAGGATTCAGAAAGGTAGAGGTCGAGGTTGGGTTAAAAGACGGAATTCTTCAATTGCTGCTCATTCATCAGGTAAAAGACTGAGAGTTCACAGTATGGACGCCTTCCTGCTGAGCCAAAACAGTAGAAGATGGAAAGCAATTCCCTTAGCATCATTCAAAAAGTCTTCGAGGAGAAAGAAGAATAAGAAGAGAATTAGGAAGAAGTCAAAGAGAATTTTACACATTCGACCTTTATCCTCTGTATTCACCTAAATTATTACCATGGTGTCTCTGATACACGAACATAGCTCAGAATACATAAACAATAACTTGGATATTTTCTCAATTCCCCATACGAGTGGTCGACAAGAGAAGCGGCATGTGGTGGGTTACAAACCGACCGCCATCATAAACCAAGACTGTCTGATTGAATTCTTTGTTCGCGATTTTACTGACTTTTACATCGATCTAGATCAAACTACAGTCAATTTAGAAGTCGTTATCACTAAAGGAGATACACCTATTCCACCTGGTGTTAAAACAGGTCCAGTGAAGCGTATCCTTCATTCGTTATTCTCCCAAGTCGATTGTTATTTAGGTGATACACTTGTTTGTCATAGCAATAACTTATATCCATATAGAGCTTATTTAGAAACTCTTTTGAATTATGGTCAAGTTGCTAAATCAACTCAGTTAACGACATCTGGATTTTACAAAGACATCTGGGAAAATGGATCATATAGACGATACAAATTTGGGTTTTAAATCACGCAAAAGTCCTGTTCGTTAGAAGGACCTATACATCTGGATATATTTCATCAGAGTTGTTTGCTGCTAAACTCGCTGGATTTTCACCTAGGATTATACAGAAGTAAACTTACCTTCGCTCTAATGTCAGACACTGCCAACCCTGATTATAGAATAGCAATTCGAAAAGCTACACTTAATGTGGAGTGCGTTAAAGTCAACACAACTACGTTATTAGCACATGCGAAGACACTGCAAACAACCAATGCATTTTATCCAATTAGCAGCGTGGAAATGCGCTCATCAAATATTGCAACAGGTACGAGAAATCACTTCATCCAAAATTTAATCACAGGTCAACTTACTACCCGATTAATTTTCACATCTGTTACGAGTGAAGCACAAAATGGAGCTTACAAGATGAATCCATTTAACTTTCAACATTTCAACCTGTCATATTTCTCACTATTGACTGATAAACAAGTTTTTCCAATGCAACCTCTGACACCTGGATTCGCAGAGGAGTCGTACATACGTGAGTTTGTTCATTTGTTGAAGGTACTCGGTCTGTGGAAGGAAGACAGAGATGTGATTGCCTCTGATGCCCGAGGACGCAGGTTCGACCCCGGCCGAGGACGACAAGGATTTTTTTCACGCACTTCCTTCGGAAGGAAAGTAAAGCCGTTGGCCCCGTATAGTCGTTTGCCGGCTGCACGTTAAAGAACCCTTGCGAGGCAAAATTTGTGGCCCCTATAATGCTCTCCTGAAATGACCATAGCAGTTGAAAAGGACGTTAAAACCAAACAAAACAAACCAAACCAAAAGACAGAGACGTTGATGTGACTCGGGCTGAATACGGTTCTGGTTTTACTTTCGTAAGCTATGATTTAAGTGGAAATCGTAATTACTTTATGGAGCATTTCAATGTTATATGTAACGGTACACTTAGTATTGAAGAACATTTTACACAACCTCTGACGGAATCTGTGATCATTACTTATTGTCAATATCAGAACTTACTCGAAATCAGTAAAGACCATTCCGTGACCTTTGATTATACAAATTATAGCTCTATGGATACAGCACAAAATTGGCATGTGTTAGAGAGAGACCCGTGTACAAAACCTATAGCCAGAGACATGTTTCCAGCAGATGTAGTTACCCCTCTCAAGCCAGTTTACCCATCTTTAGTCATTGCTAATACGGACGTCTCTAGTAAGCCTGGAAGTCATTGGGTTGCATTTTTTTTCCTAAACCATCGTTAGCTTATTATTTTGATTCATTTGGTCAAGAACCACATGCCTAATTCCACAATTTCATATATAGGCAGGCTGAAAATTGGGTCTACAATTCGAAATTAGTACAGCATCCAACTGAAGCTACATGTGGTCATCATTGTGTGCATTTCCTAAAATTTGCTGCACGAGTTCATTCAATGCATGACATCATTAACTGTACTTATTCAGATGAACTATTTCTCAATGATTTCATCGTAAAATGTGAATTAATTTATGATGAATTAGCAATTAACAATAATAACAATAATAAAAATAATAAAAATAAACAGGCCAAAGCCCAAAACAGTGTTGATGAGTGAAACATATAAAAAGAGAAAAAAAAATGAAGAAAAAAAAAACAACTTTGGCTAACAAAGTCAAGTCAATCAAAAAAACAAAACAGCGAAAATAAAGCTAGAATCAATAGATAAATGATTAGACAATACAATATACCAATATGTATACAAATATATAATTATTATTTAAGTATAAATATGTATACATAAAAAAAACTTAAGAAAATAAGTACAAATGCAAACTATTGGCAGTAGCCAAGTTATGTCTTTAAAATGGTTAAAATAATTCTGAATTAATTTATTCACAGGGTTAAAACGTGCAATATGTGATCTCCATCTAAAAACAGAATTAATTACATAGCCCTTATGGGTAGGGTGACCAGCTATTTTACGACGCTAATCCGAAACACAGCCGTGAAGAATCTGGAACAAATTCGAGAAAAGTAATTTTTGACAATTAAATCTATCAATATCCAATTAATATATATTTATCCTTTTTATTAAAAAAGGACACTTACTTATTGCAGGGCAGTACACTGAAATCGGGGCTGTCCTGCAAAATGCAGGACATCTGGTCACCCTACCTATGGGACATCCTAAGGGATTGAAAATTAAAATCAGGTAACAGAACTGGCACAGTGATTCTGCTATGCCAAATACTAAGCAAGATGTTAAACAAACAAATACTAACTATGGGATTTATATTAAATTCAACCAGCTTATAAGTAAAAAGATTCAAGGATTTTAGATGATTAATTAAGAAATTATTAAAGCTATGCTTAATAATCAAGCTTCCCCTGGTTTAATAATAATAATAATTTGTTTAATTTTGTTTAATTTGTTTAATAGTAATGTAACAGCAACTGGGAAAACAACCTTCAGACAAACTGGAGGTCCGGACCGAGTGTTGTCCCCCAACAGGCATAAGCCCAAAACGGGGTTAATGAAAAATAATAATAATAATAATAATAATAATAATAATAATAATAATAATAATTTTTTTATTCAAAGAACTAAAAACAAGTTACATTATAACCAATTATCCCAAAGCCTCATATATGGCTTGTATGGGACAAAATGATACATTACAACAAATACATGTAACTATAAAACTAAAAATTTCACTATACTATACTACAGACATCAATGATAACATTACTTGATCAGCAACAAATACTCTGCCAATATAATTAAGAATTGGTTGCATTATAGATGTCTTTCCATCTATAATATGCTGCTTTTATAAATTTAAGAGCTCAACGTGTGAATCCATTTCGGCATCGATGGATTATTAATAATGTAACAACGGTGAGAGGAAACCCTTCAGATAAACCGGAGGGAGAAAATCCCACGTTGCCCCTAACAGGCCAAGCCCAGAACAGGATTGATGAATATATATATAAAATAAGAAAGGAATTAAAATTAAAGATAATTAGACATAGATAAAGAAACAAATATAAAAATAAAGCAATAAAATACTACGACAAAAAACAAAGGAAAGAGTAAAACAAAGAAATGGCAAAGAAAATAAATAAATAAATAAATAAATAAATAAATAAATAAATAAATATATTTAAAAATTTCAGATTTAGGATTGGCACGATTATAAAAATCGACCAATTTAAACCTAACGTCTAAATATTTAATATTAAATTTATAAAAAATAGAAAAAGACAAACAATTTCTTTTTCGGATAGCACCAGATGAAGAACGAATATCAACAAAATTGATAAGATTAATAACGTTAAGGTACCAACAAAAATTTTTTGTAAACAATTTAAAAAATGTTGATCTGTCATAACATTCAAGTCCCGGAGCGTCAAACACAGATAAAGATGATATAAATTTAGTAATTTTATTAATTTTATTGTTCAAGCATATAGACGAATAAAAGCTTCTCGTGTACTAAATTATCATCCCATACAAGACAAGATGATTATATAAAGTATAAAATGTGTAGTTCTTAGTAAAAACATTTCTTAATCTATAAAATAAACCAAACATTTTCGAAGTATAATTAATTAATAATTGAATATGGTCATTAAAGGAACCAGAGTCGTCGTAAGTAATACCAAGATCCCTGAATGACAGTACGTTTGAGAGCAGTATTACAAATTGTATAAGGATAATTAATAAGAAGGTTCTTTTTGGAGATAGACATAAACATGGTCTTATCAATATTAATTTGCAGATGATTCCGCCTAGCCCAAATTTCTAAATTAGATAGTTGTTGTTGCAGGATAACACCATCCCCTGTGGATTTAATTTCATACGAGATCTTAACATCATCGGCATAAGCCAAGAAATTAACTTCATTCATATCCACATAGCAACCGACATCAATTAAATAGAGCACAAACAATAGGGGACTAAGTGGAGATCCCTGAGGGATACCATTAGTGGTCCTCATAATCGGAGAAGCATGTTGAGGAATACGAACTCTAAAAGAACAGTTAGATAATTAATGTTTAAGGAGAATAGTTGCAGCATCGCTAATACCCAAATATTTTAATTTAGCAATTAAGCTAGCATGATTTATTGAGTCAAAAGCTTTCGAGAAATCAATATATACAACATCCAATTGTATCATGTGTAATTAAGGCATCACATACATGTGTAAAGTGGACCAATAAATTTGACTCCGTCAAGCGACCCTTCACAAAACCATGTTGCCTAACTGGGAGAATCGAACTAAAGTAATTATTGATGTCCCTAGATATAAATGTATCCAAAAGTTTTGCCGGAAAAGCCATTAAAGTAATAGGTCTAAAATTTTCAATCATCTTTTTACAGTTAGATTTTGGAATGGGAACACAATAAGTAAATTTCCAAGAGTCAGGGTAAATGCCCATGGAGATTATTTTATTAAAACTATGACTTAAAGGCAAAGCAAGCGCAGAATTACAGCCCTTATAAATAAAGCCAGGGATCCCAAATACGTCAATGCTTTTTGAACATTTAATCTTTTTTGCCAAAGTAATAATAATAATAATAATAATAATAATAATAATAATAATAATATAAATAATAATAATAATATATCTCAAAATGTTAAATGGAGTCAAAGTTGTTGTCCTTTAAAAAATTCCCTGACCATGCTTAAATTTTTTGTATTCCTTTATTACATGTATTTATTCTGAATTCCGTATTCCATGAATAAAATTTTAAATATACAGTATTTCATTTTGTCTTTAAATTTTTTTGTTTTGTTTTTATTTTAATTAAATAAAATTTTTTAAATAAAATAAAATTTCAAAAGGGGTAATTAAATTACTAAATAAATGACTAAATAATTATATATTTTTTAAATAATTAAAATTTTAATTAAAAAGTAATAAAATAAATAAAATAATTAAAATTATTAAATTAAATAAATAATCACATAGACACAAGATTTCTTTCATTTATTTACATTTTTCTTTTATTCAAAAATTTACATTTTAAAAATTTAATGAAATCATTATAATTAAAAAAAAATTACAATTATTTGTATGGTATCCAGTGAATACCTGGTGCATCATTACATCTTCGTTTAATTATAGCACTGTTAATACTCCTTCCCCTCCCCTCCTGCTGACTGGAATGATACAGCAGATTTTGCAATTAATTCTCTTGGCGTGTCCAACTCCTAAAGCGCTTTTATAAAACGTCTTTGTCCAATAGGAAGGTCCTTCTGATCAGCGGACGGGGAAACTGTGTCATCGATCAAGTTTGAAACGTGTGAACCCCGTACCTGTTTTCTGTTAATGGATTTGATTCTGTTTGAATTCCAGCTTTTGATTTCAGGGTATTTTTGCAAATATTTAAATAAACGTTTTTAGCGCGACATTTGCACAAGAAGAACGCTTAATTGCTTATCATCATCATCATCATCGTCAAATTCATGGCTTGGTTTTTGTAATCCCGATAGCGATTGTAGAAACTCAGGCCTGTAAAACAGTTAATGAGGAATTCGGTTAGGCGGCGAATCAGATGAAGACGATAATGGCGAATTTATTTGTTCAGGGTGAGTCTTTTGTTGTGTTTGATTCTGTTCTTTCTGATCGACATCTTCAAGTTTCTTTTCGTACAGATATCTCTGTAACATGTCAAGAAAATATTCTAGTTTTTGATTCGCGTTGATATTATGAGAATTTAAAACTTCGTTCATTTATTTATCCAATTGCTTTTCTCACTCTGACGTCTTTGTTTCATTGCATTCACCATGTTGTTCAGCGTTAGTGTTAGGTTTAATCATAGTAAGAATAGTTGATAAATGATTTATTAATCTTTGATATTAATGCAACGGTAATAATATGTAATTATTTTAACCTATTAATTTATCTAATATCGGACCTGCAATGCTGCCTAATAACAAAGGCAATAAGAACCGCCACCATGTTGAATCAGATAGGCTGTTTTAGAATGTAATGAATTTTTTTAATGTGCTAGGCCTTTTATCTTCATCAAATGCTTTTTTACTTGCGGTGTCCACGTGACTTTATGATGTAAGATGTTATGGCAAATTTCACAAAGAGATTTTACTTGATTTAACGATGCATGTTGTTAATTTTTTCCGTTGTATTGGGCTAGTATTTTTTAGCGCCCTGAGGAAATGACGATGCTTTTGAATTAACGGAATCATGGTTGTTTACTCCTGGTGAATGCTTGTTGATAAATAATTGGCAATGCATTTTAAACACGTGTTTTATTTGCATATACGGTAATTGGTTTTTCATGTGGGAAAATTTTGCTCCATAGTCTAATTATGTCAGGACAACCTGGTGTTATCTAATAATAAATAACTATGTGGTTCTTGCGTTGCATCTTTAAATGCTTCTATAAGTAAGGAACCGTACCCTGTTTGCGAAGCAAGAGATCGTATCTGCCCGACATCTCGAGACAATTTTAACAAAAATACGAACTGAGTATTTAAACTTATAGCACGAATGATTTTTGATTGTGCAAATAGATTTTGAGTTAGTAATAAAACGGAGAAATTAAGATGATGACTATATCTTGTTTAAATTTTTTTGATAATTTCAGCATTTTTTATCTCATTTAATAAATCTAATATTAACAATGCACTTTCGGGTATTCGTTCGTGAATCATTTACTCGTCGGGAATCCCTGCATAAAATGTGAAGTTGGATAGATTTAACTTTATCACAACAGGTGGAATTAAGGCTCCGTAACGTTATATTATTTCCGTGGGAGGTGGGTCTATCATTTCATCTCTATACTTTAACAAATTTGACACAATGATTGTCTTTCTGCTTCCAGAGCAGCCGGCTGAAGTATTGTGTGAACTTTACCGAGGTATTTATCTCCATGATGTAAATTACGTACACGGAGCAAAGTTCCTTCTGTTGCTAACAATGATTCAGACTTTTATTAAATGACACGAATGTAACTTTTGAATTGAATTTATCTTCAAAATTTTTTATTTAATTTAATACTGGTTATTAATATATAATAATAATAATATAATTTTTTTGAATTTTAACATTAAAATTTATAAAAAAATTAGAAAGAATGCAAATAACAAGTGGTGGAATATAATACAAGAAATATGAAATTAAATACAAGAAATATAATATTTATTATGAAAGTTAAAAAATGAATAGATAAAATAAAAATTAAGAATGGTGTAAAGTTTTTTTTTAACCTCGGGTAATAGAATAGTTGTAAATATTATTTACAAATGATTTGTGAATGTAATATACAATAATAGATAAGTTTATACAATATATACACTCTAACTTGTTTAATACGAAATCCTACAGAACCAAATATCTTTTCGTAATATCCGAGTTTCGTAATATCAGAGAAAGACAAAAAATAGACAGTTTTTATCTTTTATTGTTATTCTGTGTTCTGGACAAAATAATCCGTTATCATAGTTTGTTTACTCTTAACAATTAATTTTTTGCTTACATAATCGTTCCATTTATAAAAGTAATTTAACAATTCATTCAAAGCATCATCTTGGGATAAGAAAAAAGGTCTTAATTCATTCCATGCGATATGCGCACGCATCCTTTAAGAAAATACACTAAAAAAAAGTTGCATATTTGAATGCTCAATTTCTTAGGAAAATTTTTTATTTGCATGCCTCGATTAGATTTACATGTATTAATGCATGGCTGAAATGGAGTAGCCGAAAGTATCGATGTTCAAAAAGTTTCGGCCATCGAAGTTTCGATGCTTTTGCACCATCGGTGTTTCATTTCGATTATCTTAAACCTTTTGGAAATCATTATCTATTGATATTGAATAAGTGTTTATTATAATGAAGGAATACGTAAATATACTAGAATATTTATTATTTCCAAATAATATATGGACTTAGAAATTACAAAAAGTTGATGTGTCGCAGTTTAACAATTATGACGTTTGGCTGCTGATTTAACATCGATGTCAGTATTTTTTACGTAGCCTATCAAAATTTCTAACGTTTATTAAGTGAAAAAATTATCACCGCATATTGTTTAAATTATAAAAGCAAATTATCCGTAATTGTCGCTTTTGTAAAGAGTTTCACAGTATGAAATTCAAATGATCTCTTCACGTTTTCATCCAATCATATTGTTATCCAGGGCCCGACGCCATAGTTGGCAATGGCTTCTGGGATAGCAATGGCAGTGGAAGTTCTTAAAAAGTTATTTTCTGTGTAATTTCTTGTGTTAATAAACAATTCTGAACTATAATATTAAAAGTAATGGTTCAAAAATAAAGGATGTGATCATTTTTACATGTTTATTATGGAAAATTGCTTATCTTGTACTTACGCTTAAAATGGAGAGTTTTTTAATGACCGCTCTTCTATCGGGAGGGGGGGGGAGAACAAATTTTTTTTCCAAATCTGAGATTCTGATTTTGACACCTTATTATCGCGAAAAAAACCTCTTATTTTATTTAAAAAACCTTGTTTTAAACACAAAAAGTGCCAAAATTTTTCATAATAACCGTATTTTTATTAAAAAATGTTCATAATATTGGGGCAATTTTACATGTAAATTACATCGATTGGGTCGGGCCAGAGAATAATTTCGTATTAAACAGGATTTTGTATTAAGAGTTCGTAATAAGCAGATTAGAGTGTATAAATAAAATAAAATAAAAATGTTATATATATAATAATAAATAAGTATATACAATAATAAATAAAAAATATTTACAACTATTTTACAATAAGCTAAGGGAATTTTAAAAAGTGCAATATAGCCATAAGGGTAGCTAATGCTAAGGTCTCCGTCTCTTGCAAACCTTTTCTCATTGGTGCACTGGTAAGTTTTTAAACTAGTTTATTAAAAATTGTGGCCTTATTCTTATTGCACACCAAATTAAATGAAACGGGGACTTGGAGGGAGGAGGTCTTACTCATACGCATGCATCATATGAGCTCTTCGATTGCAGCTGGTATAAGAATCTCGTTTGCATTACGCGTGAGCATCACGCCCTTAACTTTAAGTTCGGTAGTGCCGTTCTAGTAAAGCACACAATAATTCTTAGCGCCAGCTGCATCCATTTTTTTAATATATAAATTAGGACCAAATTTTGAAAAAACCTCATCTATGAGCTTGCCTAAATAACTCCTTCTGGATAATAATTCATGGCCGATTTCCTCGAGAAATATTACGCTATCGGTATCGGAATATTTCAGATTTTTGCCAATTCTATTCATGACGCGAAACAGCTCCATCCTGCCATTGCAAGTGACGAAGGGTGCAATAACTATGTTCCCGTTCACATGTATGGTAGGATGGGTTGACTTGTTCGTAATGATTAAAATTTCCTCTGAGACAATGTCCAAGCCCGTGTTGAATAACAGGTAAAACTCTGCGTAGCTATCGACAAACACGGTGGGTTTTTTTTTTAGCTTCATTAAGTCCTAGAAAACTTCACAAGTCATTTAAAGATAATTTGCATATGCTACGCAGGCCGGGATTTTTTTGAAATTTACCAGGATCTGACACGATCCCCACTCACTCATGGACATGATTGATGAATGCCTGGCGCTCGCTCGGAGTATTAGCGGTCACAGGCCAACAAGAGGCTTGGATTTTACCTTCTATAAAGGCAGTAACATACTCGATGAAGAAGTGCTTTTCCCCCCGTAAGCTTATCGTAGATGAAGCGTTCTTTATAATGCCATACTTCAAAAATTTCAACAACTGTATAGCCTTCCTCGATGCCCCCTGTAATGTTCAGGTGTTCAACAAGTACCTATCAACGCCCTCTCTTCCTGATAGTGTTGACACAACTCAGCTGATTGATTATCAGCACAAGTCCTACATAGAGGGAAGAAAAGACGCCCTGTGAACCTGTAGGGTAGAACTGGAATAAAAAGCTCTCAAAGGAGGCAACATGGTTGCTTTAATCAATCCGAAATAGGCATTTAGGGCCAGGTTGACTTCTGGATGTGGTTTCGGATAGGCGACGTACTTATTCACGAAAGGATATAAAGAAGTGAAATCTATATGGGAAAGACGCTTTTTCTCTGTGCTTGCTGTAATACCGCCCAAAAAATTCTCTGTGCGTCCTCCGTAGAAGGCATCATGGGGCATGATAAATGGTCTCTGTTCTACTTTAAAATGTTTGCAGAATACAGCCATTTGTTTATTATATTTCATCTCACTCTCATACTGGCATTCCCGTAATCAGGAAGCTCGTGTTTTAGAAAGGTAAGTCTTTCTAGTGTATGTTGGGAACTTTCCGCGTTAGACAGGTTGGGATTAACGCTACGTGCACTTATTACCGTGCACTTAGGACACGAGTGATAATAACACCCTAAAAATTCGAATACGATTTTTTGACTGTCATCAACATTGTCTAAGTAATATGGTTCACCATGTCTTTCCCAACCGTTTAACGCAGAAAGTATGCATGAACTTGGAACTTTGGATTGTTCCCAAGCTAACCATTTCAGAGCTTTCATATTCTGTTTTGATCTATTCACGTAACCATAGCATAGAATAATTCCCATAGAGTGCTTTGCAGTACACGGTTGCAGAATCCAGCTATAGTGATGTCATTCTGGAAGGGATTAAGACGTTAAAATCCTTCATGATTTCTACAAATTTCAGGCACCCATCTCTTAGAAGAACAACATCACTGAGACAATACACCTCTAGCTCATCCATAAGACGCCAACCGTTACCGACGCGTTTTTTTCTTCAGAATACCAGAGAGCAAATTCTTCATGAAATGACTCTTTCATCTCTGTGGGTTTAAAATATCCCATATCAGGCAGTGAACCCTCATAGGAACATGTCTTGTCGAAAAGCTTAAATGGGAAAAAGCCTTTTTTTTGCTCTGTCAATCCAAAGGCTCGAGGAAATTACCTTAAGGGAAGGGTGATGAAGGATAATGAATTGATAAATTGTATCTTCATTTTCTTCACCTCAATGAAAAGAATTTTTGCACCTTTGAAGATGACTTGGGGTTTAATTCCTTGTTGATAAAGGTATCATAAGACGAACAATCCATCAAATTTTTTACTGTCGAATTACGAAAATTGATAACATGTGAATGTTTTTTATTGCGCCTTGACGAATTGGAAAATAAAAACTCGAGGAAATCAGCCATGGCACTTACCCCTTTAAAAACTTGCTGGACAAATGAGCTAGACTCATCCTGGTAGCTCATGGCAACGAGGATGGGTGTTAATTCCCGAGTCCAAGTCTGTTTTCGTTTCAACATCGAAAAAAATAAACCTTTGCGAACCGTTTTCTGAAGGAGTAGGGGTAGAAGAAGTAGAAGTAGTAGTAGTAGTAGTAGTAGTAGTAGTAGTAGTAGTAGTAGTAGAGCGCTATGTATTTTGATTTGCAGATCTTTCTCTTTTGGTTAAAACTTAACAAAAGCCTGGTCCATGCTTACCGTTACACCAAATGCATTGGTTTGCATAAAAATTAAGTCCCTTTTGAGATTCATATATTGTTCACCCTTAAAATAACACTCGCATAGTGGACAGTGAACATACTCGTCCTTTCACAGACGAGAATGTTAGGATCCGCAGTACGCGCATCGCCCCCTGCAATATGTTGTTTTTTACCCCTCGAACCATGGAAAACTACTCTGCAATGCTGGAAAATCGCACGCTTTCTATAGAACCCAAACAGACTTGTGATGACATCAAAATGGTTATTTGTCAATAATAAATGAAGTGTATGTCTAAGTTTAAGTTCTACAAAATGCTGGCGGTAAAATATTTCGTTAATTGATGACCCTGTATGTACAATAATTTCGAATTTATTGACATACTTGTCACCGAGTAGTGATGACTGGAATTTATCCAGGCAATGAACACCTCCAGGATTTGAGGGTTCTATACCCTCTGCTTCACATAACTCAAGGGCAGCTTTTTCCTGTGTCGAATTGTAACCATCGCAAATTGTATTACACCCCTTAACGCATGCATCAATGAGCTTGGGGTTATTTTTGTGTTCCGCAATGACTGCATCCTTCTCTGTGCAGGCCATTGCAACCGCTAACGCAAGAGGTAGACAGAGCTCGTCAGTATTCTAAATACAGACGACCGAGCCTGACTGAGCCAGGTGGTCACAAAGTATTACTAACTTGCACGCAATGCTACTACCCCCAGAAGTGGGAATCGGACGTTGAAGTAAAACCATGTGGGTCTCTAATTGATCATCCATCAACAGACCGCTCCGTGACTGTTTAACTGCTTGCAAAGTATCAAGCACCATCTGACCTGAAAATGAATCAATTAGGCCAAACCTAAGATTGATAGCATTGCTCAGGGATGGTGCTTTGATTACAATACGAGCATGGTCATAAAAAGACATAAGTTTCTTGAAAATACGCTGAAATAAACAGTCGAAAATAGACCAGAGCATATCAGGAACGCATGCAAGAGGCACGGAATTTAAGTTACGAGAAAACGTCATCTCATATGTGCTTGTTTCCACTTTATATTTGCGATAATGACATGTGACTAATTCTAGTAAAGTAAAATATGAATCGAAGTCTGTTAACGATTGATCATTTAGAGAACCACGATTAGAAGATGATGATGTTGAAGCAATAGGCACAGATATATGAGTAGCTGAATGGATAACGGAAGATAGTGTAGGAGTAGTAAGTGGAATCTGAGTAGGGTTGAAAGAGGGTGATGGTGGTGGTGGAGGGACAGCCGTGAGCGAGGATTTACCTCTACCACGTTGAAACGATAGGGAAAGCATTCTCCTATCCATATGCCGCATTTTTCGAGGTGGTTGAGGAGAATGAGGGTTTGTAGATGTAGAAGGAATAGGAGAGATGAAGGTGAAGGAGGGGTAGAAAGCATTTTTGCAAGTGTTTTATCATCATTTGAACTCGTCAACCTCCTCGAAGGATTGTAATCTGCTGGGAGAGGTTGCCTTTTCATGCACAAATTTAAAGGCTCGGTTTGTGTTAAAGGGGTTGATGGCCGTAAATCATCACGAACACAGAGATCTTAAAGGTTGGGTTAAAGCGGGAGATGAAGAAGAAAAAGAAGAAGACTCAGAGAGAATCTGGTCATAGACACAGAGATTGAGTGGACTGGATTGTTGAGAGTTAGAATAGGAAGAGGACGAAGACATTTCTAAAGATAGAATAGGAAAGTGAAAACATTAAAACAGACAAAGATAGAAAAAAAGTAAAAACAGACCAAGTCGGAAGAAAAAAAAGTTTAAAATCAATAGAGAAGCGATGGATAGATTTTAACAATTAAAAACACCTCTGTACGTGATAATGAATAATGCCCTTTCATTATGCAAAGTGCGATTTTTATAAAGAAAAAATCGAGTCACCCCTTTATTACAAATGCAATTAAGAGTGATTATTGAATTGTTATTAATTGAAAATCAGTTGTGCGAATCGGGCAAATTGGGGTAATGGGTATTAGGGGTGACTCTCTTTCTGCTATTTTAAAAAATTCTTCTAATTTGTCGATAATCTCTTGAAATTGGCAAAACTTAAAGCAAAAAGTAGTATTTGCTTTTTTATTTCTAGATATAGAAATAAAAAAATTCCCCTGTGGTATTTTTTTTAAATACTAGATTGATTTTTGTAACCATATTATGGCTTGCCAATTCAGTGAACTAGAATGTAAAAGAGATGAAAAGAATAGTGTATAGAAAATTAAACAATTCAAACGGATTTATGTTTATGCCAAAAGAAATGTGGGAAATAAATACGCATTAAAGTTAAAAATTTAATAGTATTATCGTCAATTTCTTCTTCTACATGAATTCCTTATCCATGTAATAATCACGTTCGTAAACATGAAAAGAACCTAGAATCACTTAAATGTTCTTTGCAGCCTTAAATTAGTGATAGGATTGGCAGGAAACAAAATGACTATCCACTCTATCACAATTTGTCAAAACCATCTATCATTTATCATCTAAAAAGAACTCAATCCATCAAACTGTAGCGCCCCCTATCCCGCTAAACATATACTAAGGGGGGGGTGATAACCTTTTATTTCCCAGGGGTAGGAGGACGCAAGGGTTCGGGACCGATATTTATTGAAATAAGACCACCACCAATACTGTAAATACCATAACCCTTTTATTCATTAATTATTATTGCAATATATGTACAGCAGGCAATTCTTAACTCCTATTCTGTTAACCTAGGTAGTGGTTATATGTGGGACGTCCTTCTCATGCACTAATACCACATGCGTCAATATTATCGACATAATATCTTTAAATTTTCCACATTATCACCCTAAGTGTATAAGTACTTAATCGAGACACTGTATTGTTAAATCATTACACCTGAACGCAAGGCAAGCGATAACAAATCACGTAACATCATCCATCCACTGTCCTGAACAAATATTCCTATAACTCTGCGCTAGAAAGCGTCACGTCCCGCCTTTTATGCGTACAGTAAGGGGGGAGGGACTGAAACCCCTCTTGGTGCCACTGAATGGATGAGCGGCCTTATGAGTGTTATCATTTGTCAATCCAAATAGACTTACTAAACTTAACTAATGACTTAAACAATTTACTCATGTGAAACATAAGCATTACTGCATCTGATCATACGTCTCATTATTATCATTAACATGCTTTACCAGTCCTCGATACAAGAGTCTTATTACACCTAAATTTAATAAGACAAGAGTATACGTGCGCTTTACTGTAGCACTTTTGATTATCTTAACAAACAGTTATTCACTGTTGCTTCTCGGATGGTTCCTTGATATGACTATCATCGTTTGAAAGGGATAGTTTAGAACAAGCTCACCGGATCAGTTTTCAGCCGGAACCGCCACACTCAAACACTGTGTCTCATCCTCTCTTCGGACGCACGTTGATCGGTGGAGGGTATGAAGAACTTTACTCTACTGCAACGGCGAGGACCGCTCCTACGATCATGTTCCATTCGCCGTGGATCATACGTAGGCCACGAGTTGACTTCGTTATACGGGCATGGAAAGAATTATATTGCACATAAAATTATTTCAACCATACTTAAAATGTTTTATCACCTAATACTTAACATTCATCTTTCTTGTATAGGTCATAATTCCTTCCTATGTGATTGGACATCATGTTCGAAACTTCTCGCGACGCTGAGCCATGAACGACAGTTTTTCGGAGCGGTAATTATTTCAAAACATCATTATTTCTTTTGTTCTAAACCAATTTGACAACCGTCGGGATGTACGAAAGTTATGTTCAACCATTTTGCCTTTGAAGCTTAGAACATTCTTTCCTCTCGCGTCGGTCTTAAAATTTTTTTAATTAATATCAAAAAAAAAAATCTTTCTTTACAACAACCAAAAAAAACAGCTTTCTTTCCACGAAAACAGCGACAACAACAATCACTCTCCCAACAATCATCAAACACACACACGAAAGCGACATACTAAAACAATTAATAATCATTCCCTATAACGACCCATTCTTTCAATAACAAACAATTGCATCAACAGGTAAAATGGACAGCTAAAACCAACAACATTTACTATACGAACACCACACACGTACTACAAATAAAACAGGACGTTACAAAACCAATCAGTAACACAACCTGTTTCTCACTGGTGAACAGAATGCAGGGATGGAGTGAGAATAATGAATATTGCATTTTTGCAGTCTATGAGGTTTACATTTGGATCCCAGATTACATCTAAATGGAATTCCTATACCTGTGGTGGAAAGCCAGAAGATTCTTGGGGTAACAATGGATAGGAAGTTGACCTGGGTACCTCACATAAAAAAATTTAAAAAAAAAGTGCTAGCAAGCCTATAGCTTAAAGATATTGGCTGAAATGACTTCGGGAGCTGATAGAAGCATGTTACTCATGCTTTAGCGCTCACTGATTCATTCCAAGTTGGCTACAGATGTTTCATTTACTCCTCCGAATGCTCAATCTCCCCCATCATTTGGGCATTTGGATTGCCACAGGAGCATTTAGAACAAATCCTGTTGAAAGTTTATATATCGAGGTAAATGAACTGCCATTGTTAATCCGCAGGGCAAAGCTCTTGACCCAGTATAGCTCTCGCGTGTATTGTCAGTCAGATCATCCCACATTTAAACCGTTGTTTGAACCCCAGTGCACTACCCTTTACTCAAACCCAAATTCCCCAGGAGTATGGGATTAGATTAGGGGAATTGTAAGAAAATTTGACATACAGTTATCAAAAATGTTCAACTTATGCCTTTCTCCCTTGCCACCATGGATTATCCCTCAACAAATCTAAACATACTAAAGGGGAGAAAATCCGAATATTTTCTAGAAGAAGTGCGTATTGCCTTTTGCGAGCTCCAGTGAAAGTATTGTAGTTATACAAAAATTTACACAGATGGCTCCAAATCCGATAGTGGTGTTGGGTGTGCATATATTGGTGTTAGGTGTGTATATATTTTATTCGTATTCGTATCCGACTTGTATTCCGTATTCTCCATATGGCTTTAGAAAGTGCTATGACAATCTCAAACAAAAACATGATTGTTTTTTGGGACTCGCAGAGTGCCCTGGAAGCAATCAGCCAGTTGTCTCCTGCCAACCCGTTCATTCAGAACATACAGTGAAAACTTTTTTTTCTCTCTCAGAGAGAAATTAAGGTAATCTTTTTCTGGGTGCTCAGTTACATGGGAATTCGAGGAAACGAAGTTGTTGATCAAGCGTCCAGAAAAGCCATGTCAAAGGGAAAAATCATGGATCTCCCACTCCTCCCAGAACATATGATGCCAGTCAGCAATACGAAACTTCTGGGTGCATGTAATAGAGATGGAATGCAGTTCATGTTAACAAACTTTATGAGGTGAAACCCACCAGTGGACACTGGACATCTAGTTGTCATTCTTTCCGAAGAGAAGAGGTTGTGATGGCCATATTGAGAATTGGACATTCGCGACTTACGTACACTTATTAAATACAGGAAATATATCAAACTGCTCTTGTGGAGAAAGACTAACAATTCGACACATAATCCAGTTGTTCCAACTATACATCAGTAGGAGGTTCATTAGGGCTTAAAGGAGATTATAGTTATATCCTGGGAGACAATCAAATACAAATTAGAAAAATATTAAAATTTTTGAAAATCATAAAGATGTATACACATATCTAAGTATACATATGTAAATAATTTTATATAGTTGAATTTTTGTTGTAAAGTTTTTATTTTATTTTATTATATATATATACCTTGTTCAAGTTGGTTTACACATCTTGTTGATTTCCATTTTATTTACTTTGCAGATGTCTTCTACATTTTAAAATGAAATTTAATATCTTGCCACTTTCACATTGAGTTGTTATTGAGTTGTAGTGAGTAGGATCACTGAAAAAATGAACAATAACACTTTATGTGGCTGCTATCAAAGAGTCATCATTGAGGGATTTAACCCTTTCATGCACGTATTAAAACAAGAAAAAATACAAATAATTTGGTAAATGCTCTTTATTACTATAGCTATTTAACAACTGAATACATGGAAAAAATTAATAACAATGTATTTTTTAAATAATGAAACAATGTGTTTTTAAAGAGTGAAATCACTATGAATGAGCTGTAGCGCATGAAACAATTTATTGAAGGCATTAGATATTGGAGATGTTCAAGAAATACATCACGCTCTTGGAGGGGGGGTATGAAGAGTGATGTCACAGTAAACCCTTTCAAATTATGACATTTCAAATTCAATTTTTTCATGTAAAATTTTTTTATTTCATTTGGGTCTGCGATTTTTGTGAAAATGAGTCGGTTAAGGCCTCTGCACACTGGCTATTTTTGTCGCAGCGGCTCTTTAACAAAAGAGGGGGACCTGGTTAACAAAAGTATTGTTAAATATAATGGAAAGCATTCCTAGAAATGTCGTGACTGTTGCTCCACACTGCAGAGCCACGACATGCAGGTGTTTAGCCTGAAGCACAGAAGGGGTTAATTTGCTATTAATTAGCCATTGTATTTTTCTCTTATAACCCTCCTATTGTTAAGAATTCGCTGCAACAAAAATCGCCAATGTGTTCTACACTTCTGTTTTTATGCTCGAAGGCCCTACATCACATGTTTGCACCTTGACACTTCATTGGCCAATTCAGTAAATTCTGTCCCTATGATAAATTTTCTTCACCCTTTGTCTCCTTTCTTTCTGTTACCTCTCTCATTCACCCAGCCAAAACCACAAGGAGACATGATTTTTGTTTTATTAAACAATTAGACTTTTCCAAAGAAAAGAGATTCCATTACAAGTAATTTAGAAAAAAAGAGGCAAACCTATTAATTAGAAGCAATTTTCTCGTTTTTTTTAATCGGATTAAAAACAAGAAAATAAGCAGAGGGGAAAAGTATTTGGAAAAAAATGAGTACATAACCAAAAAAAAAAAAAAAAAATGGTCGACACGGATGTGAACGGCCTTGAAGCTCTGCAGCCAGTCGAAGACTCAACCACACCACTATTATGTAAAACTCTACTTGATGAACTACGAGAACTTACCTTAGAACGACAAGGCTCAAAAAGACAGCAAAAGAGCAAAAGACAGACCAGAAAGACATCATTGCTAAGAAATTCATGCAATTACAAAACTCAATTGAAGCATTGCAACTCAAAACATCTAACAACGACAAGTCTGCCATCTATCGGGAAAACCAGCAAATTTTAGAGCAAGTAAGCCAACAAAACACTAAATTGCAGGACTTAAGTGAAAAAATTAATAACATACATAATGACTGGAAAGATATTAAGATTCCCGATCCATTGAATGTGTCTCTTAATACTAAATCGGAAGAGCAAAATTTGATTATATCGGCCATTATAAAAGGAGTACTAGATTCATTACAATCTACAATGACTCAAACCATACAAGGCATGGTTGACAAATTAGCTATCTTTAGAGAATCTGCAGAAATGACATTAAACAAATTACTTGCTAACATAAAAAACATTACTATAGACAAACTAAAATCTTTAACGGAACAAAATGAATTAATAGGAGACAACCCCAATGATGAAATACAAATAAGAGACGTTAATATAATTAGTGCAAAGCCTAAAATGTGCCCGAAAAGTAATACGAAGGAGGAACTCGTATTCCAAAATATTAGAGATAGTGATCCTCTACGACCAGATGCAAACTCGATTTGTCAGATTCATGATGAGTTAAGTAACACACCAAAAGTAAGAACATCTAAAAATCATTGCGACTTCGAAGATACAAATATAAGACAATACAGTCAAAGCTTATCAGTACAACCCCCTTGCTCCTCGATTAAAGACACCGATACCCACAACTTACAAGGTTTATCTACTCTGAACAGATCAGGGAACGATAGACCCAAGATAAGATCAGATGAACCCCCGACAACCCACAGGGACAATACAAAATGTGACACTTGGAATTTGAACAGTTGGGGTCTTCCGATTATACCCTACACTACTGCGAGAATATGCATTGGTAACCTCGACCCTTCGCTTACTCCAACAACGTTAGCAAACAAACTAAACAACCAGAACATAAAAGTCCTAGAGTGTGGGAGATGGTACACCAAAGCAGGTATTCCCTCTCATTATTTTTTTCTTCGTATCAGTGAACGTGAGAATCAACCGACCTGGCGGGACTTAGATTGGCCTAGAGGACTATCTATACGTCCCTTTCGAGGGAAAAACCCATCACTAGTAGATGATGCCTATAGAGATTCTACTTATGCGAGGCATGCCTCATCAAACACTAAAACATAGCCTTAACGCCCCTGATATAATTTCCCACGAATACTTTTTACAACTAGGCTATGCTAACATCCGGTCATTATTTACCAAACTGACAGATGTCGAAATATGGTTATCTACTGCAAATATACAGGTATGCACCTTAGTCGAGACATGGCTAACATCAGACCATGCTACTGAAGACGTATGCCCCGAAACATACACTATGTACAGAGCCGACCGCCCAACCAGAGGCGGTGGCATTGCAATACTGGTTAAAGAGAATATTCCCTCCCAAATGATTACCAGTGCCTCAATTCAGGGATTGGACTATCTTCTGATTGAATGTAATCTTCACAGTACTAATCTAAGGATACTCACGATTTATCGCCCGAATTACATAGCCACCCAACAAGTCATCGATGTGATCCAATCATTAAATACTAAATATGATCATCTCATTATCGGAGATATGAATGTGAACTTCGCCATCAACTCACTAGACGTCCGGGTAATTACTGAATCTTGTGAAATCTTAAACAATAAACCCATTATTTTTACCCCGACGAGGATTACTAATACCACTGCCACAATCATTGATCAAATATTTGTCCCTCAATCCTGGGCAGTCATCAGTCAACAACTAGCTACTTTACCTAGATGCGACCACCGTACTATAACGGTTTCTCTGAAAACAACTATTATTCAGCCTTCTATTACAATCAAAAACAGCCCAAATCCACTGCAAATTAAGTACAGATACAACCAAATCAACTGGTCGGCATTTAAACAACTTCTTCAAGAATATGATTGGTTCTCATACCTGAATACCAAGGATGTTAATAGGAAATTGGATATACTCACCGAAGTAATGACAAAACTACTCATTAACTCGGGTATGACGACTCAACCCTATCGGAAGCCAATTAAACCAACCCCCTGGTGGACGGACAATATATTAAAACTATTAAAACAGAGAAAACTATTATAGAAGCAATTTATAACGTCAAAAAACCCCAATGACCTAAAAGATCTAAAACAATACAACAAGTTATATAAACAAGAAATTCGTAAGGCCAAACGCCTATACCTTTCAACCGCTAATAACCATTTTAATTTATGGAAATTTGTGAATAAAGGTCGAAAAAAGAACAACACAAGGCTAAAAACTGAATCTATAAACGATTACCTTAAATGGATTAACGACCCATTAAATACAAAGGCTATTACTATGATTGACATCGAAGATGGACTCAAACAAGTTGACTTTCAATTGCCGATCAATTTACCACACGAGATATGGTGGACTATGAAGACCATTAGACTAAAATTCCACCCAAATGATAATATCTTTAACCAGAAAGTCCTGAAAAATTGGGGCCACTATGGAAATTGCCTCCTGGCTGACCTTTTAGGGGCTGTATGGAATACTGAGAACTTTCCACAAGCTCTAAAAACAGCCCTGATTCAGCTGGTGTTTAAAGGTGGTAATGAACAAGACCTAAAAAATTACCGCCCTATATCTGTCTTACCTTCAATTTATAAGATCATTGAAACGATTGTATTCAAGCAAATGACTTCCTACCTATGGACTCAAATTCCCAACTCGCAATTTGGAGGTAGACCAAATACATCTTCGCAAGAACTAGTTTTATCCATTTTAATGGAAGCTACGAAAGCTATTGAAAATAACCAAACATATGTAATTGTCATGGTCGACATCGCGAAAGCATTTAATACAGTGCCACGAGAACAACTTTTTAAACAATTGGAAGCTTATGGCATCTCGGGGCGGATTTTAGCCCTAATGCGAGACTTATTCACAAACTGATTAAATGGAATAAGAGACAAACATAAAATCATTTACTGTCCATCAACTCGGGGAATACCTCAAGGGTCAGCCATAAGCAACATCCTATTCGCGATATCCTGGCCCCTGTCTTCACCTTACCGCTTCAATTTAACCTGAAAGCTTTCGTTGACGAT
Source organism: Rhysida immarginata (assembly GCA_023313115.1). Taxonomy (NCBI): domain Eukaryota; kingdom Metazoa; phylum Arthropoda; class Chilopoda; order Scolopendromorpha; family Scolopendridae; genus Rhysida; species Rhysida immarginata. Next base: position 794,216 of record JAHWFO010075635.1, on the reverse strand, counting down.
ATCATATTGACCAAAACTTACACTAGCGGTCCTGAACATCAAATTGAACAAGATATTAAGCAAGATATTGATCTATTACAACGTTGGTTCCAACTGAGAGGCATGACGATAAATGAAGATAAAACTACCTCTTTACTAATATCGAAGAAGTCTACCCAGCTAAAGACTCAAAAAATCTTAGGCATTATATTTGATAACCAATTGAAGTTTACGGCCCATATGGAACTTCTTATTTGTCAACTTACTAAATTAACTTACTTAGTAAAGTCGCTACGACGAACACTGTCCAGAAATGAAATCATCATCATTTTGAAATCTAAAATTTTACCGAAAATTACTTATGGCTTACCTACTTGGGCCATTGACACTGTCTTTTCCTTAAGAAAGTTAAAAGTGGCCTATAATAGAATATTAAGAGTAGCATTAAATATAACCAGATTCCAATCCATCACTCTGATCTGCAACGAAACAAAACTCTTTACCTTTCAATCTATTTTAAATATGACTAAACTTAAAGAATTAGTCAAAGCAATAATGCATGACTCACATCCGGCACACTACATAAAAGGATGGTTAAACCTCACAAGGGATTGTAGGACATCTAAACAACTCTTAATTCAGCCTCCCACAATTAGTTCTAATTTTTCTGACAAATATTTTCCACGGAATTGCATTAAAATATGGAATGATATGCCATTGATTCAACGACAAAGCATTTTGAATTGTAATGTACAAAAATGTGACAACCATACCTATCATGCAAATACGATATTAACGAGTTATATACTTAACTGCCAAAACCTGAATAACTAAATATTTTGTCCTCCTTGGACGCATAATAATAATAATAATAATAATAATAATAATAATAATAATAATAATAAT
>JAHWFO010075635.1:717064-793321 GCA_023313115.1 Rhysida immarginata | reverse complement strand
ATAATAATAATAATAATAATAATAATAATAATAATAATAATAATAATCTATACATAGTATAAATCTAAGTCACTTCCCCGGTGTATGTGCTCGATTACCTTAAGAACTACTGCATCGATTTTTATGAAACAAGTTTTGTTTGTTAGGGGATTTATGTAGAAACTTTGTAGGCTAGGTATTAATTCATAAAAATTGGTTTTATATTAAATTATTTACGTTAATTGCTCTCAAAATGCGTCAACATGGCTGCTCATCATATGGTGATCGGCGATCGAAATGCTTAGCGCCATCTCTTGAGCAAACAAACAAACATAAGCTAATTCTACTTCATCTTAATAGCTGAGTAAATTTGCAAGAACATTGTTTCTCACATGGCCAACTGTATGTTGCCTGTTCTAGAGTTAGCGATCCTAGAAATTTATACATTTGCAGTAAAGATGCAGCAACATTAAATGTCGTTTATAAGGAAGTACTCAAGACTTAGGTGTAGTCCAAAAACTTCCATTAATTTTTTGACATTAAATAAAGGTTTTTTAAAATTTACCTACACTGTAACTCCACAACTTAATATTTCAATACACTAATTCAATAAAAAAATAAAAAATATATAACACAAAAAAATTCAAAAGAACTCAATGAAATACGTACTATTTTTGCGATAGGCTGCCATGCTTTTTTCTCCCTTAACAGCTGTGTAAACAGAAACCATGCGAAGCGAAACCGAACGTTTCGCATACGATAAGGTTATTACAAGTGTACAAAATGGTGAAGGAAAGCTATTCTTTTTAGATGCTCCTGGAGGCACAGGAAAAACTTTTTAACAAACTTAATACTATGCAAAATTAGAAGTTTCAATAAGATAGCTATTGCCGTTGCATCTTCAGGAATAGCAGCAGCATTGTTACTAGGGGGACGAACTGCACACTCCACTTTTAAACTTCCCCTCACAATTATACCAGGGGACACTCCTTTCTGCCAAATAAAAAAACAAAGTGCTACTGCAAAATTACTTCGTCAATCTTCCTTGATAGTTTGGGATGAAGCTACTATGGCAAATAAGGTTGTTGTTGAAGCTCTGCATCGCACTCTGAAAGATCTTAGAAACTCCAATCAAATAATGGGTGGCTTGACATTTTTATTCACAGGTGACTTTCGTCAAACTCTACCAGTTATAACAAACGGTACAGTTGCTGACGAAGTAAATGCTTGCTTAAAAAAGTCTTTTATTTGGGAGCATGTTATTCACCTTTCACTCACAAAAAACATGAGGGTCCTTTTAAATAATGATAAAACTTGATTCTTCATTGTGCAATTATGTCGAATCACTAGATTCTTTGATTGAAAAAATTTACCCCGATATATCTAATATTCAGTCCAAGTCTTTAGGATGGTTCCAAGAGAGGACTATATTAGCACCACGTAACGATTCTGCTAACCTAATAAACTTAAAAATAATGAACAAAGTTGAAGGAAATGTAAAACAGTATTGTTCCATCAACACAGTTTTACAAACTGAAAATGCAGTGCATTACCCTGTGGAATTTTTAAACTCATTGCAACCTTCTGGTTTTCCACTTCATTTATTACAAATTAAAATTGGTGTTCCTATAAGGTTACTTAGAAATTTAAATCCTCCAACACTTTGTAATGGAACAAGGTTAATTGTGAAATCACTAAAAGATAATGTGATAGAAGGTTCAATTATTACTGGAAGTGGTCTTGGTGAAACAGTTTTAATTCCAAGAGTCCCTTTAATACCTACAGACTTACCTTTTCAGTTCAAACGCATTCTATTTCCAGTTAAACTTTGCTTTGCCATAACAATTAACAAATCTCAAGGCCAAACATTGAAAGTAGCTGGAGTAAATTTGCAAGAAGATTGTTTCTCACATGGCCAACTGTATGTTGCCTGTTCTAGAGTTAGCGACCCTAGAAATTTATACATTTGCAGTAAAGATGCAACAACATTAAATGTCGTTTATAAGGAAGTACTCAAGACTTAGGTGTAGTCCAAAAACTTCCATTAATTTTTTGACATTAAATAAATGTTTTTTAAAATTTACCTATACTGTATTTTTATTTCATGATTTAAACAGCCCAGGCAACGCCGGGCGCGGGTTTGCTAGTAATAATAATAATAATAAAATAAGGAACTAAAGATGGGAAAAAAGAGGAAAAACGAGTTAAAGAAAATTAAAATGGGAGAGTTGGAAATCTTGGTGAAATATGATCAGCAACAATACCATCAGAATCTCCCATTTGCAGCAGAATATACCATTTGTACTATAATTTTTGGTCATAATCATGTCGTCTCATTCAATTCGCCACATTTATTTCACCCGAAGATTATTTTGTCACAGAGTCAACTGGACATATTCAACTTGTCCAAGAACCATTTTGTCACTTAGGATGCTCTGCTTCAAAGGAATTGTATGCTATTGTAGGATGCTATTGAAAGAGGTGATAGGTCAAACGAGCAAATAAATAGTATAAATTATAATCCATATACGAGGTCTGTTCAAAAAATACGTAGACTGACGTCATAAAACAAAATATACTTTATTCAGAAGTTACACATCTGGGTCCCTTTCAAAGTACTCTCCTCCCCGACAAACACACTTATCCCAACGGTGTTTCCACTTTTGGAAACAGTCCTGGAACGCTTCTTTTGTGATGTCCTTCAGCGCCTTCGTCGCATTTGCCTTTATGTCGGGAATCGTCTCAAATCTCCTTCCTTTCAAAGGTCTTTTGAGTTTGGGAAACAAGAAGAAGTCACAAGGAGCGAGGTCAGGTGAGTAGGGTGGGTGAGGAAGAACAGTGATCGAGTGTTTGGCCAAAAACTCTCGAGTTCTGAGGGCTAAATGGGCTGGAGCGTTGTCGTGATGAAACAACCAGTCACCTCTCGTCCACATTTCTGGCCTTTTCCACTCGTCCAGTGGCAGTTTTTCCGAGTTTAACACAAAATTTCACAGCAACTCTTTGCTCGTTCAAGTCACTCATTCTAAAAATCCGCCAAACGAAAAAAAACACACTTCACAAACAACCGCATAGCTAATCAACCAATACTGATATTTGCAATCAAAAAACTGCCTTGTAATCAGCGGATCTGTCAGAAGATGGCAACACCAAGCGATTTTGATTGGGACCAACAGGACCCGCGCAATTCAAACAGTCTACGTATTTTTTGAACAGACCTCGTACACTCACTTGCCAAAAATCATGGTACACAACTCCAATCAGGTTCCCTGTCCGTAATGAGACAGATCCCGCTGCTTCCATTCTCGGAATGCAGGTACACAGGACTCCTTGATATCACACAATTATTGTAAGCTAAACTAGCTGCAGAAATGGCAGCATGCCGAGAGCTATCCGCATTTGAATGGGGGATGATTTTTGTGCCAGACGGATGGGTGCCGCAATATTGGATGTAGCCAAGTCCCGCAATTTTCCCACACAACCGTTGCAAGGGTCTATCGAGAGTACACTTAACGAGGGGTTACAACCCATGTCGGACAGCGTACGGGCTGCCCATGCCTTATTGATTGCAGAGGTGTTTTCCAGGTCAAATCAAAATGCAGTACAACCAGGGATGTCCAACAACTGTTCCATGACGCCAATTTGGTGAGTGAGTGTATAATATAACTGGTCCCCCTATCTATACGGTGAGCTAAATGTGTCAAGTCAACTTAGTGACAGAACGATCCTGGAAGAAAGTGAATGCAGTGAAAGGGGGGGGGGTGGACTTAGAGTGTGACGTCTTTAAAGGGGAGGGGATATAAAAAGTGTGACACAGCTTGACATGGGGGTCTGAAAAGGCAAAAAGGAGCATGATATATTTCTTTAATGTCCCCATTGCAAATACACAAATACGATCTTGTAATGAGCATTACTCTGAGCACAACTCCTTCAGTTTTTATTAATGAGCATTGTTTTGAATGAACCATTAGTAATTTTTCGTACATGTTTCAAGGTACTGACTTCAAGATGGCAGTAGTTTTAACAATAGATGAAGTGGTTTCATGCTAGAACCACTATGTATGCAAAGCAAACACAAACTCGATGGTGGTTTTAGAGTGAAAAGGGTTAGAAGAGAGTTCACAGTAGGTTAAAGTCAGAAGTGCTTCGAGGCAGAGAAGTTTTTATGGCTTTTTTGGCATTGGTGTGGAGGGTATAGTGGCCAATAAATTAGGATGTAAAGCTCAGAGAGATGACACTAGAAATTGGTATAAAAGGAGACACCTGTACTGAAATGAGGAGACAGTCTGCTGTGGCCAATGGGACTATAAGGCTCAGGAAAGAAAAGGCAGAGTCCGATGAAGGGAAAAACTAAAGATCAATCGTCCTGAGTTCCAAATGTTCACATCAGCAGAGTTCACCAATATGTATAATATTAAATAGTTAAATTATGAGCAAAATTATAGCTTAAGAGTATGGCAGGGATGAGAGGAAGAAAGAGGAGGGCTAAGTGGGACGGCAGGCATAGGGTCAAGGTCAGTGGTTTGGTTGTGGCACGGGGAGACAAAGAGAGTGAGAAGTAAGAAGGAAAAATACAGTAGAAGGAAACGTAAAAAAAGGCCAGAAAAAATAAATAATCGAAATAAAAATGAGTGAGTAAGTAACTAAATTATATGCATAATAAAAACTAAAATTAAGGAAAATAATACAGACTACATTGGAAGTAGGAAAAAAAATCAGGAAACAATTTTTGTATATAAGATAATAAAAAAATAAGTGAATAAATAACTAGAGTATAACTAAAAGAGCAAGTATGTGATTAAGACCCGAGTCAGAAAAAAATGGAAGGCTAGGACGAACTTATGGTAAAGAAAGAAGAGCTGAGAGCAAGGAGAACCCAGAGCACGCTAGATTGTGGCGAGTGGGTTGGCTGTAGAGGGGACTGGGGTGGGAGTGAGGGGACTGGGGTGGGAGTGAGAGCAATTGAAGACACGTCTGACCTCCACTAATGACCTCCATGAAAAAAACATATTGATGGCCTTGATTAAATTTTTGGAATTTAAATGTTTTAAGTATTGCCTCTAGTCTAAGACGATATTGTTTAGTGAGTATATTTATGTGTTTGTGCTTCAGATGCTTGGCTTTTTTAAATTCTAGGTATTTACAAAATTCACCATTTTCCATGGCAGTAATGTGATCTGGTTCATCTAATCTGAAGCTCACTTCCCAGAGTACTCTATTTACAACATGATTGGTTTTGTATTTGTCCAACCCAAATTGCATGTGTATGTCTTTGGAAAAAGTGTGTGTAATGTCAAGTAAGTGCTGGAATTGTGTTTGTGTGGAGGCATCGATTTTCATGTCGTTCATGTGTGTAAAAGGGTGTAGTGGAAGCTTTTATTTTGGTTAATCATATAGCCATAAGTTGTGCTGTTCTGTCTGTTTGAAAGTGCATTTAATGCAAGACAAAACCAAAGTGGGTTCAATGAGTCACCTGTAAAATGCCTGGATTTATTCGTAAATTGTCAGTTGTAATCATTTCACTGTTGAGCATGAGGGGTAAACTAGTTCTCCAATGCAGCACTGTACTTTCTAAATATATGACAAGTGTAGGGTTTATTTTATAGAATCCTTGTGTGTATAAAAGCCATGAGTGTGGGACACTCTCAAAGGCCATTTTGTAATCAATGTAGGCTGCATGGAAGTGTTGACGTTTATTGTGAGTTTGCCATAAGACCATACTATCTATCAGAAGTTGCTCCTTACAACCCATGTGATTTCTATGGCATCCCTTTTGTTGCTCAGTGAGTATGTTGTTTGGATCAATGTGTGTCTACGGAGTTTGTTTGCAATACAGGAAGTTTTTACTTTTTAAAATGTAGGCAGGCATGTGATAGCTTTATATTATGTTATACGACTTTGGTACCATGTGTAAGGATGAGTGTGACAATGTTCGTGGTGTTTGCAAAGTATTGGAAATCTGTTTTGCAAGGATCAGATGCAAATAGGTGAAGCACTTTTCCTGGAGCTTTCCAAATGTGAGTATTTTTAATGACTTCAGAGTTGTCAAAATAAGGTAAGTTTGGTAGTGTGGATGCTGATTGCTCCTCTTCCCTGATCCTGCTAGCTTCCCTATTATGTTCAACTGAGACAGACCAAAGAGACGACCAATAATATTGGAGTGCTGTTTCTGTTGGGAGACAAATGTTTTGTGTGTGTGCATAGTCTTTGCTTAACTGTTTATAAAGTCTTCTCATTGTTACAGAATAACTTCTTCTCTTGTTTGCACTGAGTGCATCTTTGTATCTCTTAACTGTTGTGTTTTTATGTGTTTATTTATTTATGTATTTATTTTATGATTATACATAAATTTAGGTAGACCCTCAATGGCCAGTATGGTTCAGTCGAAGATTAGGCCATTGGGGGACACTCGAAATTAGGAATAACAAACTTCTAAGTAACAGTCATTATAAACTATTACAATAAAGATTGCAAACAGCAAACACAATAAGTGATCACATTAGGATTGAGTTAAAGTACATAAAACAAACACAAAAAAATTATAACAACTATAAAATCTACACATATCAAACTTGAAAATCAAACGATATTTGACGAGTGTAATACTGCAAATGTCTATTAAAGGAGTAGAAGTTTTTTTCAGATTATAAATGTACTGGTAAAGCAGCCCAGCATTTAATCCCGATATAAAACTAACAACGTTGTTGATGGTAACGTGTGATCAATGGCGGTATAACTGAACCTTAAGCTCTAGTAAGGTGCTTATGATTCATAGTGTTGCTTGACAGATCGAATGTTGGAGAAACCGAAAACATAGATTTAATTTTCGGTGGGTAAATTTGAGGGTGAGTGGATGGTATTTAGGTAAACCACAATACATCTGAATAAATCATTTGAATAAACGACTTGTTAGAATTCGATCAAATTTTAACGGTATATACAGTTTTATGTACCCTATAATTTCCACAAATTTTATTATCCTAGGCATTAGAGAACATGAGCTATTAACTTGTTGAAAATACGGTGCAAAATACGAGAAGAATAGCCCCAAAACAGAATACTATGACAGAGATAAGAATGAATCCAAGCGAAATATAACTGAAGAATAATTTTTTAGGTAGAAAACGGGAAATGACACCTAACCTTCTATTAAATTTGTTAAGCATCTGGTCGACGTGGAGATGCCACGTAAAGTCATTAGGGATCGTCATACCCATGTAAGTGAACACAGAAACCGCAGTGAGCCTGTAATTATTAAAATACAGAGAGAGGGCATCAGGAATACGTGTTTTATTATGTTGATGGAAAATCATCAATTTTATAGCTTTGGACAAAACATGTAAGTTAGAAAGGGCTGAATTTAAAAGTGAAATCAAGTCGTGCATATCAGCTTTTGGTCCAATAACAGTGACATCATCAGCATAAAGTAGTAACTTTAGGTAATTTTAAGGTTGAATATAAGGCACATTATCATTGACAAATATAGAGAACTAGAAGAGGTACCCGGCGCTGCCCGGGATAATGACACTTGCACAAACTTTTCCTTTCATTGTTAGTCATGAGATATTGATTGTTGGTTCATGCAGAGCGTTTGTGAATTGCGTGTTGATACCATTGTTGATACCTATTGTTGTACAAACTTTGCCTTGCATTGTTGGTCATGAGATATTTCTCATTAATATGCCTTGCCATAACCATGAATATCGATTTTTTATCGATATTTATTATTTTTCCGAAATCTGAGGTAGACAGTGACCTTCTTCATGCTTTGAAGGTCATGTATGCGAAATTTTATCAAGATCGGAATAAAACTGTAGATTTGTATAAAAAACAGACCCACAGACAGACCCACAGACAGACCCACAAACATCCTTCTTTATATATATAGACTAGTAAAGATACCCGGCGTTGCCCGGGATAATTACACTCGGATGTAAACAGAACAATCTCAAAAAATTAAATTAAATTTTGCAATATCTTAAAAATAAACACATGAAAATGCTTAGAATTAATACAGTAAAAATTCTTAATGAAAATTTGAAAAAAATCTTTTTAAAGGCTCACAATGGCTGGACCTCTCCAAGGATGCCACTGCTAGTCTAAATAATTTCTTACTCACGTAATCTTACCTCAGATGTATACTTAGTGTTGTTGCAATTTCCACTCTTCTCTCGATCTGTTGAAGCAAAACTTGGCCATTCATCACTTTGTGCAGTCTAGCGGTCGCCGATTCTTCTATTTACTTGCTTCCCATTTGCTCAATACATCACGGAGCTAAAGGAGTGCTTCCTCTGTCGTCTTTCCACTCTTTCTCAATAGACTGCTAACTCTCCATTATCTCCAGTTACTGATCATTTTTAAAGATTTTCAAGAAATTGTTAAGTACTAAGAACTCTCTTTTCTAAGAAAAACCTGAATAACAGGAATTCTATGCATTGTTACTAATTGAAACTTATCCATATTGCATCATCATTTTATGTTCATTGTTATAATTCTTGGAAAGGATTGCTTTATCATTGCATCATCATTTTGAGCTCATTGTTATTGGTGAATTGCGTGTTGAAACCATTGTTGATACCTATTGTTTCACAAACTTTTATTTGCATTGTTAGTCATGAGATATATATTGTTGGTCCGTGCAGAGTGTTTGTGAATTGCGTGTTGATACCATTGTTGCAAAAACTTTGTCTTGCATTGTTGGTCATGCGATATTTCTCATTAATATGCCCTGCTATAACCATGAATATCGATTTTTTATCAATAATTATTATTTTTTCGAAATCTGAAGTAGACAGTGACCTTCCTCATGCTTTGAAGGTCATGTATGCGAAATTTTATCAAGATCGGAATAAAACTGTAGATTTGTATAAAAAACAGACCCACAGACAGACCCACAGACCCACAAACATCCTTCTTTATATATATAGAAGACTAGCAAAGGTACCCGGCGTTGCCCGGGATAATTACACTTGGATGTAAACAGAACAATCTCAAAAGATTAAATTTTGCAATATCTTAAAAATAAACACATGAAAATGCTTAGAATTAATACAGTAAAAATTCTTAATGAAAATTCGAAAAAAATCTTTCAAAAGGCTCACAATGGCTGGACCTCTCCAAGGATGCCACTGCTAGTCTAAATAATTTCTTACTCACGTAATCTTACCTCAGATGTATACTTAGTGTTGTTGCAATTTCCACTCTTCTCTCGATGTGCTGAAGCAAAACTTGGCCATTCATCACTTTGTGCAGTCTAGCGGTCGCCGATTCTTCTATTTACTTGCTTCCCATTTGCTCTTTACATCACGGAGCTAAAGGAGTGCTTCCTCTGTCGTCTTTCCACTCTTTCTCAATAGTCTGCTAACTCTTCATTATCTCCAGCTACTGATCATTTTTAAAGATTTTCAAGAAATTGTTAAGTACTACGAACTCTCTTTTCTAAGAAAAACCTGAATAACAGGAATTCTATGCATTGTTACAAATTGAAACTTATCCATATTGCATCATAATTTTATGTTCATTGTTATAATTCTTGGAAAGATTGCTTTAACATTACATCATCATTCTGTGCTCATTGTTATTGGTGAATTGCGTGTTGAAACCATTGTTGATACCTATTGTTGCACAAACTTTTATTTGCATTGTTGGTCATGAGATATATATTGTTGGTCCGTGCAGAGTGTTTGTGAATTGCGTGTTGGTACCATTGTTGTAAAAACTTTGTCTTGCATTGTTGGTCATGCGATATTTCTCATTAATATGCCTTGCCATAACCATGAATATCGATTTTTTATCGATATTTATTATTTTTCCGAAATCTGAGGTAGACAGTGACCTTCCTCATGCTTTGAAGGTCATGTATGCGAAATTTTATCAAGATCGGAATAAAACTGTAGATTTGTATAAAAAACATACGCACAGACCCACAGAAGCACAGACCCACAAACATCCTTCTTTATATATATAGATAGATAGGAGTGCCAAAGAATCTCGCCCTGAGGGACCCCAACAATATGTATATTCAAAGAAGACAAGCCGAATAGTTTTAAAGAATAAACCCGTTCCATTAAGAAATATTTCAACCATTGCAGTGGAGATTCACGTATACCGTATTGATACGAAAGCTTATCCGTTAATCTGTCAACAGAGACCAGGTCAAAGGCGTTAGAGAAATCTACAAAAACGGCGGCTACATAACTATTAGAGACCATATAAGCAGAAACATACTGTCGAAATTCATCACAGATGGCAGATATATTACTTTGAAAGATAAATCCGCGTTGACATGAGATGATAAGTCCGTTAGAAAATATATAAAAAGATAGTCGGTTATAATATAATTTTTTAAATATTTTCGCAAAGAAAAACAATGATATGACAGAGCAATAATTCGGAAAGAAAGAGAATCACCCTTCTTAAATATAGGGGTTACCCTAGCTTCTTCAGCATCAGAGGAAAAACACCAGTAGATAAAGGGTAGTTAATAAGTAAAAGAGAAACATTAAGCATTTTTAACCACTCTTATTCTCAAAATGAAAGTTTAACTTTTATCACATAGAAGAAACAATCTCTTTGGCAAAACAAATTCTGACATCACAAACTGCTCCACGTAAATAAAACTCCATAGACATGCAGGAAAAATGAATCTATTTAAATTTTTTTTATGGGGAAAAAACCCGAAATTGGAAAAAAAAAATGCTAAAATGTGTTGTCATCAAGAGCAAACCTGTATGCAAAATTTAAGAGTGAATGGAAAAGTGAGAGTGCTTCAAAATTCGACCGAAAGGTCCTGTACCATCTCACAAGATCCAAGAGCGAGTTAATATAAGGTTGGAAATAAAAATAAAAGCTAATGAGTAAGCGAAGAAGGAGATGAACTGACATAAGCAAAAACAAGACGCCACCGCTTTTCCACAACAAGGTTTATTCACCATGAATACGTATTTCGAGTGCTACGCACTCATTTTTCAACATGACTAAGGCATACAATGCCAACAGGCTATTTATATACATGGCTAACCAATCAGGTTCCAATTAAACAGATACATGGAAGGTTTAAGGTCCAATCAGATAAATTATCCTGTACAGTAATTACTTATTTTTAAAAAAGTAGTATAAGCCAATAGGGTAAATTATAAAGAAAAAACATCAGATTAACGGTAATATACATTCAGTGACTGATATTGTAAAGCCGAGAAAGTAAATAATAAGAAAATGCATAAAATATTAGCAGGAAGCCAGAATAATGTAGAATAATAAGAATAAAATTAACAATAAATAAATAACCAACATAAACATTATATGTGTTCCAGAAACTTAATCCAATCTTGAAGGTTCAAAGGACCCTTATCACCATTCATGGATCTGTCTTCCTGTATTTTGCTAATCTCCAAAGACTCCAAAAAATTGAGCTTACGCCAATCGCCGGTCTTGTGGAGGATCTGATAATTGTTAGGTATTGTTCCATGTCCAGAGGAGATCGCATGGTGTGCAAAGCTGGAGGCCTGTGGGTTGTAGTTTCGGATATATCCTCGTGGTCAACCTTCCTCCTCGATTGTCCCACGTACACAGATTCACATCCTCCGCACTTCAATTTGTAGACACCAGCACACTGATCATCGGGTATTTTATCCTTGACAGATCCCAGTAATTTTTTCAGTGTGTGTGAGCTTTTGTATGCAACCCGGTATCCAAACCTTCTTGCAATTCTGTCGAGTCCTTTGGTGATGTCCTTATTGTAGGGAATGACCCAAAATTTAAGTTTGTCCCTTTCTGGGGTCAGTGTTGTGGCCTGTAGGATTATACTTGGGAATATTGCGCATACATCAAAGGACATCAGTATATGATCTTTTTTTAATTTAACTTCTTTTAATTCCTTAAGAAGTTCCATACTATTCCTGATGGTGAAATCCCTCCCTGGTAGATTGAGGGTGTTGAATTTGGCCATCAAAAAATTAGCAACTATACTTGTACGGTAATTCATGTTGTCGACAATTGGTCTGTATTGGTTCACTGGTTTCTGCAATTTAGGTAAACAATACAGCCTTGGGAGAACAGGGTTGCTCGGGATGAGTTTACTAGTCTTAAGCCCCTTGAATAAGAATTTGCAATTTTTCAGACAATCCTTGGTTTTTCGGACAAGATCCTGCACAAGGTCGGTACTTAAGGCTTTATACGGACCATTATCCACCATAGCCTGTACACCATCGATGTACACTGCTCTATCCAGAATCACCAGATGCCCACTCTTGTCAGTTTTAAGGTAAACACAGTTTTGTTTTTTTTTAAATCTAATAGTTTTAAGGAAGTCCCCATGAAAAGTATCATTACCTTTGGATTTTCCGACGTTGTTGGTAACTTTTTTATTTCTCTGAACTGACATAAATTTTTTGAGGTAAACTCAAAGCATCAACTGACATAGTAGATTTAAGTTTTTTAGAAGTCAATACCACCTCATCGAACGTGGTGGGGATCGCAAAAAAACTAGACATGTTATTTGAGAATTGGACTGAATCAGTTCTGGTAACTGCATCACGAGAAATATCTTGTGAGGATAGTAAGAGTAAATGAAAGAATTGGGTCAATTTATCAATATCAAGCTCATCCGAAGTATTAAAGGGAAAATGAACAGACCTTTACCAACAGTCATCTCATTCAAAACATTCCATCTGTCCCCATTTCATTCACTTTTGGTGAAAAAATTATGAAAATATAAAGGCTCAGTCGCAGTAATTTTAATACATAATTTATTATAAAAGGTCTTGAAACATCAAATATTGGCAGAAGTGGGAATATGACGGAATTTCAAAAACAGTTCATTTTTAAATTTAATATCCCGCAGAAGATTGTGGGTAATTCAAGGTTTCTTAGGCTGAACATGATGCATAATACTATCCGGAACACTTGATACAGGATACCGATCGAAGCACAAATGGACTTGATGTATAAACACATTAAACATCTCATTCACATCGCAAATATTAGATATCAAATAAGTCCAATCTGTCAACAGAAAAAAGGACTCCAAAACAGCTAACCGATAGTTTGAGATTACATGTGTTTTAAAATTAACGTTAATCGGTTGGGATGTGATTGGGGAGTTCAAATTAAGAACTAAAAAAAAACGGAAAATGGTCAGATGTATGCATTTCTAACGCATTACTATATAAAGATGTCAATAAAGTGAAACAAGTATCAGTAGCCATATATTTGCAATGAAAGTGGGAATAAAACAAAATAAGTACTTATGTGGATCGTACAAATGAACATATTAAAAGCAGGACACTCTTTAACGACAACTAAAAAAGGCACTAAACAAGAAATAAAAAAAAAGAATGAAAAAAAAACTGAAAAAAAACAATCAACCTGTAAACTTCTTTCGAAAGCTTTGCTTTCATCTTCAGCAGACAAGGAGAACCTCAATAGATTCTTGAGAGACTTGTTTATTCGACAATCGACAATCGAACAGTGAAGTGTACATTTGTTAGGATGGGACGAAAGCAGCGCTTTCACAAAGCTCATCCAACCAGAAAAAAAAAACTCCAAATGAAATACACTGAGGTAGTCAAGAAGCCTAACCAACCCAAGCGGTCTTCCATATTATACAAAAAAGAAAATAAGATTGACGATTGTCAGAAAACAAAAACAAACGAAATAAAAAAAATACAAGGAGAAAGAAGATTATCACATCTTCCAGTAGTCTGGGAAAGAGACTTTGCTAATCTCTTCAAAATTGATGTCAAGAACGTGCCTCGGTTTACGATACTTCGTATGCCAGTTCATATTCATTGAGTTCTTCAGTATCCCTTTCACAAGCTTATTTTCGTGAGTCTTCATCTTCTGTATCATAATCAAAAGGAGATCCTGTATAAACTTTCGGATATGGGCCATGTTTAAATCCAAGTGGATGGATTGGTTTTTCACCGTCCTTCTGTCCAGCTGGGCAATGGTCCTCAGGGTAACATTCTGGAATGACTGTAATTCACTCCATCTGGTTTTACAGATAGTCGCCCATGCAGGCATGCCATAGAGGAGTATGGTCCGGATAATCGATTTGTACAGAAGTAGCTTGTTGTCAATGCTGAGGGCGCTGTTGCGACCCATGAGAGCTATGATACTGTACTTAGCCCTCTTCGCTTTGTTCAGAGCATAGGACATATGCTGGTTCTATGAGAGTCTTGAGTCAATGATAGCTCCCAGGTATTTGTAGTTGTCCACCCAGTCCAGTTTCTTATTGAACAGAACAAGAGAATCTGGTTGGTTTGTTTGGTATTAACGTCCTTTTCAACTGCCATGGTCATTTCAGGACGGCGTTATAGGGGCCGCAAATTTTGCCTCGCAAGGGTTCTTTAACGTGCAGCCGGCAAACGACTACACGGGTCCAACGGCTTTACTTCCCTTCTGAAGGAAGTGCGTGATCTCAGGATTTTCCCCCTGAAAAAATCCTCGTCGTCCTCGGCCGGGGTCGAACCCGCGTTCTCGGGTTCAGAGGCGATCACGCAACCCCTGAGCCACCGAGGCCGATCAAGAGAATCTGGGGGATGCTTGAGCTTCCTATTGAGGTACAAAGCCTTGCACTTTCCGACGTTAAGGTTCAACTTCCAGCAGTTAAACCAGTCTTCGAACTGCTTCAAGGCGCACTGCAGCCGAGTGATAACGTGAGCTGGCTGGTGTGCCCATGTCATAATGGCAGTGTCATCCGCATAAAAATACAGATTACAATTAACGGGTTTCGGGAAATCATGTACAAAGTAATTAAATAGCACAGGCCCAAGGACAGAACCCTGAGGGACACCGGCCTTTGCAACACGGGATGTGGAAAGATTTTCTCCAACTTTGGCGTGATAGGATCTGCCATCAAGAAAGGATTTCACCATCAAAATCAAATCAGCAGGGAACCCGTCTCTGATCATTTTGTAGACAAGGCCCTCATGCCATACTTTGTCAAAAGCTTTACTGTACTGACATAGAGAAATACCACCCCACAGTACCTGGATAGGTTCAGGGGGGTGCTCAGGTGTTCAACGAGCCTCCATATCTGCATCAGACAAGAGTGGGCAGCACGAAAGCCAAACTGCTCTTCCCGAAAAAGGTCATTTGCTAGCCGGTGATCTAAGAATCCGACGAGGATCGTTCTCTCCAACACCTTGGACATCGAGGGTAGCAAGCTAATAGGTCGGTAGCTCGCGGGAATTGCAGGATTTTGCCCCTGCTTGGGGATACTCAACACAATAGATTTCTTCCAAGCCACAGGAAAGTAAGAAAATTTCCAGCAGTTGCTAATGATATTGGTGAGAACGTCAATAAAGTTCTTTGGGAGATTAATAAGGGCGTTATTACTCACCTTGTCTTTTCCTGGAGCCTTCTTCTTTTTCAGTTTACTTATGATGTTGGCGATCTCTCTAGCCTCGATGTGACTTGTTTATTGAATTAGCAAGGTATATATAGTGAACAATAACCAATAGAAACAAAAAAAAACCGAAAACGTGATCACCGTTTTGGTAACTGGGCCACCCATTGGATCAAACTAGATTCACTCTGTCCGAATTTAACAGTAACTGCTTATCCGTTTTATTTATAGCTAAGCTTTCGTAAGAATCTAACAAGTATTTTTTATTGACCGATTTTATTAATTTCACACTATTCATATGGAATTCGTGGCCCGTATCCAGGGAATGCTTCACGATGGCTTACTGGTTGCTTCTGCCAAATCTTGTGTGGTTCAAATGCTCCTTAAATCTTGTTTCTATGCTTCGGAACGTCTACCCTTTGTACATCATAGGGCATTGGTTACATTGAGCCTGGTAGATGCCTGATTTTTGCAGTGGTGGGATCTGGTCCTTAGGATTGCCCAGCAGTTGCTTCATTTGACCTGGATTGCTGAAAGCGAGAGAGACATTAAAGGGCTTAAGTATCGAGCTTATTCCGCTTATAAGAGGCTTGTTGTAGGGCAAGGAAATGATTTTCCGGTTATTTATGTTCCTTTTATAAGTAGTGATTCCTGCTAAGAACTTTTAAAACCTTCTTTTTCTAACTAATTCCAAAATAAACTTGGACCTATACCCGTTTTTGTTGGCTGTGTTTTGAATAATGGCTATTTCTTTTTTTAAATTCGGACGGGCTCAATGGAATATTCAATGCTATATC
This sequence comes from Rhysida immarginata, assembly GCA_023313115.1. Taxonomy (NCBI): domain Eukaryota; kingdom Metazoa; phylum Arthropoda; class Chilopoda; order Scolopendromorpha; family Scolopendridae; genus Rhysida; species Rhysida immarginata. Next base: position 777,199 of record JAHWFO010075635.1, on the reverse strand, counting down.
TATCATATAGATGAAAGCTGAAAGTTTTTGGTTCCAGGGATGACTGGAATCATTAAGTATTTAGTTTAAACTGTTTTTAGGTTTTCTATACACATCAAATGATAGCGACTCTTTAAACCTAGAAATCTTAATGTCTAAGAATGGAAGGCACTGATTGTTTTCCAGAAAATAACCAGAAAATCATTTCCTTGCCCCACAACAAGGCTCTTATCAGCGGAATAAGCTCGATACTTGTCTTTTAATGTGTCTCTCGCTTTAAGCAATTCAGGTCAAGTGAAGCAACTGCTGGGCAATCCTAAGGACCAGATCCCACCACTGCAAAAATCAGGCATCTACCAGGCTCAATGTAACCAATGCCCTATGATGTACAAAGGGTAGACGTTCCGAAGCATAGAAACAAGATTTAAGGAGCAGTTGAACCACACAAGATTTGGCAGAAGCAACCAGTCAGCCAACGCGAAGCATTCCCTGGATACGGGCCACGAATTCCAAATGAATATTGTGAAATTAATAAAATCGGTCAATAAAAAATACTTGTTAGATTCTTACAAAAGCTTAGCTATAAATAAAACGGATAAGCAGTTACTGTTAAATTCGGACAGGGGCCTCATTGGTGAATCTAGTTTGATCCAATGGGTGGCCCAGTTACCAAAATGGTGATCACGTTTTCGGGTTTTTTTTTGTTTCTATTGGTAATTGTTCACAATATATACCTTGCTAATTCAATAAACAAGTCAGTTCTCTCAAGAAGCTCTTGAGGTTCTCCTTGTCTGCTGAAGTTGAAAGCAAAGCTTTCGAAAGACGTTTACAGGTTGTATCGTTTTTTTCATTTTTTTTTCATTCTTTTTGTTTTATTTCTTGTTTAACGCCTTTTTTAGTTAAAGAGTGTTGTGCTTGTTGTTGTGGTTAAAGAGTGTTGTGCTTTTAATCTGTTCGAAAGTGGGAATAATGCATAAAAGAAGTCAAAGATGGTATTAAGCCGAGCGAGTAATAGGATCGAGAATATAATGAATATTTTGCGGAGGGAGACTGAAATCAATATTGAAGTCTCTAGCCAATATTATTTGATAACCTAGCTGGCGGAGTAAACGCTCAGCCAAATAAGTAATCAAATTCTTCAAAGAACCATAAGGAAGACGACACACTACCATTAATAACCACCTTTCTTTAATCAAAATTGATAAGATTTCAAAATCAGGGGTAATAATTGAACTTTAGTTGGGCACAGTATACCACAATTTTGAAGCTACGTAAATGCTGATGTCACCACCTCTACGACCAAATCGAGTGATAGAAATTGATTTGAAGCCGTCGAAGTCGGGCGTCTCCACTAGGTTGTGAATCCAGGTTTCAACGAATATCAGAAGGTTAGGAGTAATATTTAACAAAACTAGGTTTAATTTTATACCATCTATGTTGGAAAATAGACTTCTCACATTCAAGAGAGAGAGAGAGAGAGAGAGAGAGTTGAATGGAAAGTGGTTACTGGTAAATTCGATATCCCAGCTTTAAACTCGTCAACTGAAATTGTATTAGTAAACATTATCAAAAATAGGTTTGAATAAATAAACTTAAGGTTAGACTATTGAATGAACAGACGCAATCAAATGCTAACAGGTGGAAAAAAGAAAATAACAAAAATAAATAAGACTTAGTAAAGCTCTATATAATAAAATGAAAAAATAAACAAGGTAAAAAATCAAAATAAATAAGCAAACCATAAACTAAAGATAAACAAATAGATAAATGAGCTCCTAAAAAGAACAAAAGAAACAAACACACTATAAGTAACTAGTAAGTGGGTTTTACAACATAAGAAATAAACAATAATTGAAATAATAGCACTTAAACTAATCCACATCAGCAACATTCTTAATGCATCTATTCTTGGCATTTTTAACGAATATGGAGCCATTAAATCTCCATGTGTTTGACAGACCAAAGCGGGACTTTGCTTCGTAAAGGAGCTTGTAATGAACAGCTTGTAATGTGCTGACTGTGTTCATATCTGGTGTGTGTTTTAATTTTCTTAAATAACTATCTTAGGCATTTGTTTACTGTACTGGGCAAGTCTACCTAACTGTTGACTCAATATCCGACTCAATCCGCTTTTGCCATTTAGGTTTCTGTTGGGTGTATAATTTTAGTGTGTTCATGAGTTGGTTTCTTTCCCAGTGTGGATATAACTGTGAGAGCCAAGTGTAGATAAGGTGTGTGTATTCTAAAGATAGATTTTATTTAAGGTACTGTGATGAGATATATATGTAAAATTATATTTCCCCTGCTTTGCTGTTCATTTACTTTAGAAATACCTGGTCTATATGTGGGATCTGTTACTGTGTAAACTGCAAGATATCTTCATAGGGTGTTATCTAATGTTTCAGTTCAGTGTTCATGTTGTATTGTGGATGAAGACCATGGTGAGGTTCATTGCCGAGTGTGTGTTCAAGTATGGGTAACACTCTACACCATACTTCATAAATGTTTCAACTCTTTGCCACAGCTTCAATTAGGCTCCCGCATTCCTGGTGAACTGAATGTGCCGCATTCTTATATCTCTCTTCATCCAGATGCTGCTGGACCAATTCAGTTTTTTTACGTAACATCACCTCGCCACACTTTTTTTCTCCATGCCCTCCGATTTCATAACCCACAAGACCACCTCTTGATAGGTCGTCATGCTAGATACCATTCACACCTTCTGGTAGACCAAAAAAACTGTTTTTGAACCTTCCCAGTAACATCAGTTCTCTGCTATCCCCCCCCCCCAACTCGAAATTTGCCCCAATGAACCTATCCATGAGGTTAGGTCCTACTGGACCATGTCATGTAAATCTTTTGAGAATTCGCTTGACTTTTCCAAAGATCTACAAAAAATGTGCAATTAATGTGCCATAATCATCTAGATCAAATAATCCGCTGCATGCTTTGCCGCATTTCCCTTCAACTTGGCCTTTATTACCATCAGTCTTATTTCCGGCATCCACCGCACAATTGCCCCAATGTTGTCGACAATTCCTAAAAATGCTGACGCACTAATCCCATTCTCTTCACCAGAAAACATGGGAACATGCCCAAATATGTGACCTTACTGTGTGGGCAGATCTCGTAACATCAGCTAAGCACTCGGCAACCACACAGGGGACAGCCTACAAGGAATTGTTTGACTTGGTGTAAAAGGGAGGCGAGAAAATCACTCGTAATGAATACTTAAAGATACCAGAATTTACTCCTAATGAAGAATTCTCAGCATATCAAACTAATCAGTTATATATGAAGTAGGGGCCCCTGTAATACAAAAAAAATCTACATTGCTTTTTGTAATTAAATCAACCAAATGATGCACACTAGAAGGTAGTTAGTAGTTAATAATGGTCCTGTCAGCACCCATCAGCTTCAAAATCGATGTCCTTGAACTGTCAATAACCAATAAATCAATAACCATGAATATTAGTGAGGTATCATGAATATTAATGAGGTATCGCGATTAACAATGAGACATAATGAACATTTATCGAGTTATCGATCACTATTGTGATTAACAATGAGATACTGATAAATATTTATGAAAAATATGATTTATCAATGAATATTATCAACCAATCGATACAATGACAGGCTTAATAAGGTCAATTAATGATAGACGTATTAATTACTTGTAATTAGGCTGAAATATTTAATTAGCAATTCTTTTTTTTATGTAGCAACGATTAGATGCCATTTTTGGTTACGTTTTCTATCACTGGATGGTACTCCATCCTTTATTTTTCCCCCCAGTGAATTTTTCGTAATTTAAAAAAATACCATTTTTATAATTTTTTATAAATAAATGTTGTATTAGCATATGAAGAATTTTATTGGTGATCTTGTTTTAATTAATTTTTAGAGTAAAGAGTTAATTTAATTATCCAAGAGAATTTTATATCTTCTTTCTTACCATGTGGATTTTTAAAGTTCATTTCTTTCTGATTACATTTTCTCTCACTAGGGGGAACTCCATCCAGTTTTTATTTTCCAGTGCTGCCCCATTCATGGTTATAAGTTAGAATTAAAAAAGAATTTTTATCATTACAACATTAATTAATAATCATCTGCAAAAGTGCCGTTATTTTAAAAAAATTCTTTGTTCTTTTTTTTTTGCACCATATTTTTTCGAATATTGGCCACATTCACTTTCGGCTATAGCCGCAAATTTGACAGTGGAACGAAAAAATAACTGTTTAAAGATGGCAATTCACTTTAGGCCGCAAACTTCTTGGGTCTAAGAAAAGATCGAACTACCTCGTTTTAGCATCCCACAGCATCTTTAATAGTAATTTAGACAGCAATTTTATTATTTATAAAACCTTCTAAATTGTGTTCATTTTTAATGAAACTTATAAATTTATAATGAAATGTGTAAATAATTATAGTAATTTCATTTTAATGAATGAATGTAACTATTTCTTAGGTGGCAGCCATGGCTATATCAACGAAATGGCTATATTAATAGCATTCTACGACATCACAACAACTTGGAGCAGAGTGGGCCATAGGAATCGCTGAAAATAGCTTTAACATGTGAATTTCATAATAATTAATGAATAAAAATATATGTGACTGGATAATTACTGTTCTGAAGGCTTAGAATATTAATTTCATTGTTAGAAAACTATTCAACTGGTCAATTTAAAGCCATGAACTCAAATCCACCATGTTTTTATTGGATAATTTTTGCCAATCTGTGATCGATTTACCTTTTCAAAAAGTATAAAGTGTAACAGAAGTTTCCTATAAAAAGATAGGAAGCAAATATATGTATTGGCTATTGGCCTAATATAGGTATATGCATATATAGTAAAACATCGTTTTTATGAACTCCCGTTTCACGAAATTCCTGATTTTACGAAGTAATTCTGAAATCCTGACCCCCTCCTGTTAATTTCCATATAATAAACTTTGTTTTACTTAGTGTTTTTACGACAAAATTCGGGTTTTATGAAGCTAGAATTTGTAATTGGTAGTAAAAATTTTACTAAAAAAAAGTGAAAAGTTTTTGCATGAGTGGCCATTTTGCATTTTTTCATCCGGTTGCATTTTGTCTTTCAAAAGAGGCCATTTGACTTGTTATCGCCGTCATGATCGATGTTCAGCTGGACTAGTTTCAGCCTTCACCAACACAGGGTGCCATCATCGCTCTTGGTCTCTCCAATCAGGATACTCAATGATCGTTTGTGCATCATCACAGTGGCAGGGGTCAGTTTCGCTTGGTAGTCAATGCGGTTTCAATTTCATCAGGACTCTCGACTCTCGATTTAATGAGGGCACTCTACTCTGACTGCCGATCAAGAATCTAGGATAAGATTATGATGATGAGAGCGAAATTTTGAGGGATTTGAAGACTGAGAAATCCTGAAAAGTAAGCTTAATTTTCAACATAAATTCCAAAATTTGTAAATATTGACGCTGATGTTTTAACTTCTCCGACATTAAACAGTGACGAAATTTGCGATCTTGTCAACATCCTCACAAATTAAAAACTGCTTAGATGTGCTAAAAAAACCATTTATATGCAACTGAAAATGTGCCTGACAATTTTTTTGATAGTTTTTTTTTATTTTCAAACTACTTAAAAATGATTAAAGTTCAAATTTGCATCAGACAACAATTCTAAAATATTTTCAAAACTAAATAAACTAATGTATAAGCCTATGTATATTAAAAATACTGCCTCAGCGCGTATTTACTTGTTTTTTTCGGATTTTACGAATACATGTTACTGGTCCCTTGAGATTTGTAAAAACGATGTTCACCTGTATACATGTATGTACTAACTATCGACCAAAAATCATTACACCTACGATGTTATTGACACTCTCCTCATTTCAGTTGGGGAGGGGGGGGTATTAATATAAAAAAACGAACAATAATTCGACTTATTATTAATTTTATTAATATTTTTTTAATAATAATTTTATTATAAATTTCGTATAAAGAAGTACAATTGTCTTCTCATACAATAAATAGAGTTGAATTTCTTTCTTCTATTAATAAAGAATACCCCTTTCCCCATAAATAAAACCAGCTCCCGATTTCACAGTTGTAGACGAGTATTTTTTAATAACGGAATAATTTTTGGTCGATAACCAATACAATCCATCCATAATATATAGTAGAACCTCGATAAATCAAATTTTAAGGGAAGAGGAAAATGCTTTGATTTATAGAGGTTTCGAATTAGCAAGGTTTCGATTTAACGAGGTTAAATAAAATAAAATTCGATTTTGTGTGAAATTTCAGTAACCGTATAGAACACTGATATTTTTAAAGAAGCATTCAGAGATTCAATAAATAGGTACAGTACTTAAAAATGCTTTATTTGTTAATAAAATTAGCTTTGGTTGATTTAATTTTAAAAACTTTCATTTTAAAACATTTTAGAGGATTTCAGTGAAAATATTAGTGTTTTTCATTAAAAAGTGTTTCATGATTACATATCAGCTTTTGTATTGTTGGAATCCATATGACACGAACTTGTACACCAAAGCAATCGCTGTAATTAATGATATTTGATCAGGTCTAAGCCCTTGAAACAAAGGGAGGGAAGAAAGGAAGATATCAAGTTTAGTCACACGTCATTATCACGCCTAGGCGTATGTCACACACACGTATGAGCTGTTGATGATTCGATATATGGAGGTCCGGATTGAAAAAATTCGATTTATGAAGGTTCCTTGAACTTTAACTTTGATTTACAGAGGCTCTGTTTGCCAGAATTCGAATTACAGAGGCTAAGTTTCCATTTGATATCCTCAAAAAAAATTCGATTTATCAATTGTTTTTATTTCGAATTATCGAGGTTTTTGCCTCTGAGCAGAAGGGAATAGACAAGAATTTCGAATTATAAAGGTTTTCGATTTATCAAGGTTCTACTGTAATAAATTGAGAGCATGAACTTGGCAGAGCTGATCGATGTCGGCCAGGAAATGCCATTCTGGACAGATGAAATTGATGTCAACCGCGTTCAAACCAATTTCAACTGATTTATATCTTTTAGACTGAATATGAAATGAATAAAAATTCATACCGGGTGTTTCACAGAGTACAGACCAAAAAAGCAGGCGAATAACATTTGAACGGAAAGAGATCTTTATTTCAAACTTTCAGGATCAACACTTGAGACTAAAGGAAATTAACAGATTAAGTTCTCAAAATGCTTGCCTTCGGAACAGACAAAGAAACGAAGTCTCTGCTCAAAATTGTTGATAACATGATTCAGTTGCTCTGTTGTAATAGACTTGATCACATTTATTACCGCTGTTTTCAGGTCAAAAACAAGCCTAATTCGTTTCCTTCAATTTCCTGCATATGTGTACAAACGTTTACGGCACTAGCTCTACCTGCTGACGAGTTATTCAACTAACAAGTTGGTCATAGCCTATAAACCACCTGGTATATATTTCTTCTGCATGTGTACAGTTTCTTTTTATGTTCTTTTAACTTAATAAAAATGCCAATTAAAGGTACAGTACTGAAAGTAGAGGGTGTAAGACAAAATGTTATTCTGACACTGCATTTCCTTTTTACTATATTCAGAACTGCATGCAAATACACTAAATTTTATGCATATAATGTCAAATGAAATTATAAAAATCAGTAGAAACCAGATCCATTGTGGGATCTTAATCATGGGACGCAAAAGTTACAATCGGCGACGGCAGGGGTGGGGACGTGGATTGAACGCGGCTTGGTCTAACGTGGTCGCGAAATTCTGGATCCCGACAACCGCGTTCGAGTGGGTCCATACGGTAGTTTCTTTTTATGACTTTAAAAAATGGAGATAAAAAATTAAGATTATAAAACATGGTGCATTAATCATTACTGATCAAATTTGACTTATGTCACAAGATGATCGAAGCAACGACAAGTCTCGTTTTGGTTGCCAAGTTATTTAAGGTTTATCGAGGAATATATGCAAAGATTAACTCGTACCTGAATTGGCTGCACAATTTCATCGATGTCCATTATTCATCTTGTTCCAGGTTATTTTACACTGGATATAGTATTCCAGGTTGTCAATATTCTCATAAAGGATTACACATGTGGCGTCATAGAGATGATTCCCTAGGGAACATTTACTATGGTCTCCTAAATTTTTATATGTAAATTATTTTGTATTACGGTTTATAAATAGAGATACGCATTTAGATCAACGTTTTCGCTCAGTAGACGGCTTAATTTTTTTCAGTGTGTGATGCTTGAAAAGATTTCAGACATTTATGTGAAAAATAAGAGATTGAAAAATAATTCAGTTATGAAGAAAAAAAAAACCCAAACTTGTTTACACTGTTTATCATGCAAGACTATGTTTATGAGGATAGTAGAAAAGCAGTCATTTTTGTTTTCATTGAAGAGAAAACTGACAACTCTCACCATGTGTTCTGACTCAAAATTAAATACATGTACGTTGTAAGAGAGTGAAAAAAAAAAACAAAAAACAGACGAAATGAAAAAATATAAAACACAAAGATTCATTCTATTTTTAATACGCTGTATCACCCTTTTTTATTTATTTTATTTTTCCCCAAAAGAATAAAATTTATTTGAAATAAGCTTATGGTCTAATTTTTTTCATCCAAAATTTATACAAATAATGTTTTATAAAATTACTATTATACAGGGTGAATACAAAAGTCTGAACCCCCCCTTTGATTTTTTGAACCGAAGCAGATATGTCAATTTTGATGAATCCAATGAATAGTAAGTTGTGGGTGGCCTATCCTATGTTGCACTTTTCATCATCCCAAATATGCAAATTAGGACACATTCAAAATTTATCTCAAAAACCGTAAGGGAAAGAGAAAAAAACAATTGCAAGCTTGTTAAGCATAAAAAAACAAACAAAACCAAAAAAAATCATCCAAATCGGACCAACCAATCACCCACAATCAGAAGATCATGTTGACCATTTCCAGAACATTGTAGCTTGCCATCCTGGAATTGTTCTGGCTTCTGTGTGCTGAAACATGCCTTTTATTTGCTTTTCCGCATGAAAGTGAATGCGAGTAGGTTATATATATTAATTTTTTTTGATTTGCATGCTTTACATGGTGGAAAAATCAACATTCAGTTTTCATTGTGCAGTGTGACTGTTTGTCCACCCACAAATTCCTATTCATTGGATTCATCAAAATTGACATATCTGCTTTGGTTCAAAACATAAAGGAGGGGTTCAGACTTTTGTATTCACCCTGTAGATTCATCAGATTAATTTCTTTTAAAAAATTTGTAATTGTGGTGACCTTAAAAAAATATTTTGTTCACTACTGATACATAGCAAAAATGTTCCTAGAAATTATTAAAAAAAACTTTATCACGTTAATTCATTTTTAAAAATAAATTTAAAAAAAAGCAATCAAAGTAACGAAGTAACTTAATTACAGGAATGCAATTTATCAAATAACTGGTTCTGATTAGCCATCAAAACATGCTAATAAAGAGAGGGAAAAAATTAGAAACTTTTCAATAATACTAAATATCGTTTTTATAAGATGGAATTCTCAAGAGAAATTTGTGTAATACTCATGTTTTTAATTTCTTGAAAAAATTCATCCTTCTGTTACACTCTCATCTGATATATTTCGTCTTTCTTCTACTGACTGTTGAATTGCAAAGGGGGAGCACAGAAAAGAGAACTAACGTGAGGACCCCTGAGGGTTTTTTTTTTTTTTTTGTGGTCAAGGTGAAAGTGGTTTTCCAGTGAGGGGGAATTGAGAGAAGTGGTCAAATTTAATTTTTTTCTATTTGAACAGTATTAAATAAGAAATCATATGTTAAAATTTTTTATCATATAGCAGAGAAAAAGGCAACAATCTATTATCAACTTTTTTTCTAGATGAAAAAAATAAAAAGAATAAACAATCTCTCTGGGTTTTTTTATGTTAATGCAGTAATGCCATTGGGCATCTCAAATAAATTTTTAATTTTTACACACGTATATATGTATCGTTTTTTTTTTTCTATATACCGGGTGGGCAAGAAATAACGTGAGGTGTTCAGAGCTCGCTAGCGGGAATTCTATTAGGCCAAATGCAGTACATTTTGGTGTATATATTTAGTGGAACATGCAGTTTCGATTTCTGCAGAAAAAAAAAATAGTACCAAAAGTCGCCATAGGGGGCACTTATTTCAAGAAAACAATGAATACCTAATTGTCAAATGAAAAAATACCGTACAAACCAACTTTAGTAACAACAATAAACAATGTTTTATTTTTAATTACAAATGTGTTTTAATATGACAACAGTGTGCTGTTCCAATAGCTACATGCGGTACACGACATTTTCTACAGCAGCTCGCAGCATATCTGCATTAATTAGTCCGATATGTAACGTTATTTGATCCTTTAAGGTTGAGAGGTCAGGAACACGTGCTTTATACACAAGGCTTTTCAAATATCCCCATAACCAAAAATCACAAGGGTTCAGATCAGGCGACCTGGGTGGCCATACCATGGGAAATGCACGACTAATTATTCTGTTGTCTGAAAAACGTTCTCGCAAGATCTGCTGCACCTGACGTCCGATATGCGGTGGTGCACCATCCTGCATAAAAATGGTAGAATCTAGACAACCCTTTTCCTGCAATCATGTTATCACAAAATTCTCAAGCATATCGGCATACCTGGCAGAATTGATGGAACAAGTTACCGGTCCACGGGGACGGATTTCTTCAAAAAAGTACAGGCCGATGATGAAAGAAGCAGTAAAGCCACACCATACTGTTAGTTTCGGTGAATGCATAGATGTTAGCAGACACAATTGTGGATTTGATGCAGCCCAAATACGGCAGTTGTGGGTATTGATATCACCATTCAAATAAAAATGTGCCTCATCACTCCATAAAATCTGCCATGGCCATGCATCATCCACTTCCATACGTGCTAAAAATCTCAACAAAAAGTCTGTTCGGGTACGTTCATCTCCAGGAAGCAATTGTTGAACAGGTGTGAGTTTATAGGGATAAAATGTCAATATGTTATGCAATATTTTCTTCACTGTCGAATATGGGATATCTGTTTGGCATGCTATTACGTGTGCACTGCTGGTACCCTGCACAGTAGTCATGTCCTGTTCCACAACAGCAGTTGCAACTTTTTCAATGTGTTGCTGCCTGATTCGTTTGTGTCCCCGGCCTGCTTGCACTCCTAGAGTTTCGGTAGATTCAAATCGTTCAATCATTCTCCATAAGTTAGTTATGCTCATCGCTCCTGTTCGTAACGTTTTCAATCACCGGAATTCACGAAGGGCAGCACTTGCATTGTCGCTCTTCTGATAAAACAACTTGACTAATAACGCCCGTTCAGGCAGAGTAAGCATCATCATCAGGCCATTCGTTCGTGAATGATGGGAAATCCTCAGCCTTGCCTTTTATTGTCATGATTGCTCAACACGGAACGCGCTTATGCAAATGTATTCATTGTTTTCTTGAAATAAGCGCCCCCCCCCCATGGCGACTTTTGGTACTTCTTTTTTTTTTGCAGAAATCGAAACTGCATGTTCCACTAAGTATATACACCAAAATGTACTGCATTTGGCCTAATAGAATTCCCGCTAGCGAGCTCTGAATACCTCACATTATTTCTTGTCTACCCGGTATATCTATATCTCGTTTTCTCAAACACTAGTTTTTTTGTTTCCAAGATGGCGGCCCATCTAGACGTACATCTGAGCTCTCCATAAACTTAGTTAAATGGAGAGCAATTTTAGGTCCATAACTAACTAATAACTTAGTACTAATTTGCTATTATGCCAGTTCAAAGAAATGAGTCTGCCTCTTCAACTATATAAAGGATTCTACAGGATAAGTTTTTGAATTATTATTCTGCTGCTTTTTTCAACGTTCGTTGGACTCTACCATTTTCAATCAAGGTGAATTTTTTTCCGTATCAGTTAGTCTTTTATACTGATATTCATTATTCAGAAATTTCTTCTGAATCTTGACAAATCTGTTAAAATGCCTTGTGATAAAGATAAAACTCTTACTAACTCTAAAGTTATTTCTCATTGGTCTGCTTCCACGGATTTACCATCAAAGCTTTCTACCGACGAGTCCATTAGACCATTGATTAAAAAATTAATAGTCGATTTTTTTAACAACCCGGACTCAGTCGATGCAATCATTCCCATTATCTCCTCGAAAATTTTGGAATCTCTGGAGATGATCCACGATCTGTCAACAAAATTAACTTCTCTTTTAGAGCAAGTGGGGTCCACCTCAACCAATTAAATTCTCTTCAGCAGCAATATAACACAATGCAACCTAAACTTGATTTAAACGAGGCGAACTTGTTTCACGATGATGTCTCTCGATTAGATGAGGCTTTTCAGAAGCTCGATGACTTGGAACAGCATTCCCGACGCTTTAATCTCCGTATCTTTGGAGTGCCGGAGACTCCATCGGAAAAAATTCATGACATAACTGCTGACCTGCTTTCTACGACACTTCTAGTTCCAACTAAATCAATAGATTTTGTCTCCATTCATCGCCTTGGACCTCAAATTCGCCGACTCCTCGTCCAGTTATCCTTCAGATGATGTCTTCCTCGCATCGTGATCTCATCAAGAATCGACGTAGCTTCCACGGTACTCCCTGTGTAATTGTTGAAGATCTAACTGCTCCACGCTATCGATAACTTCGAGAAGCTAAGAAGAAGTTTGGAGTGCGAAATGCATGGAGCTTCAGCAGCCATATTATTATTAAGAACTCATTAGGTAAAGTCATCCATATTACTTCTCTTTTGTCTTTTAACTTAATTCACATCAGCAGTTGATTATTTGTTTATAATTTGTATGTACCCGTTGTTGCGTGCCCCTTTTGTGACACGCACAGCTACACAAAAAAAAAAACAGTTTTCGCGACCCCTGATCCCTCAAAGTTGCCTACGACTCTTATCGTTAAGTTAACAAACCACACCTCCCTAATTCTAATTCTAATTCGGGAAAATTTAAGCAAAGGTTAGATCCCAAAAAGGCATACTTGGTTTAATTAATAATTACTTCCCCTTCCCTTTACTTATCAAAGGTGGTTCAGTCATGTGAGTTGAACAAATAATCTCTCAATTCCAAGCAAATTTGTTGTTCTTTATTGCCAGAAATAATTAATGAAAAACAAAATAGATTACAAGATTAGTTAAGTGGATTTGTTCTTTTTTTTTTTTTTACAACATCAAAGGTTAAAGAGATTACGCCACCAACTAATCCAACACAGGGAGTAGAATGGCTGGTGCAAGTCCTGTGGAATTGAGGTAATGTCAAAACAAAACGTTCACTGAGTTGAGACGACGAAGCGGCTCCAAATAATAACAAATCTAACAACTGCTTGGAACTGTAAAAAAAAAAAATTGAGGCAAAAGACAAAATTAGCAAAAAAAAACTTAATGGTATATATATGGTTTGAATAGAGATCACTAGAGCCAGACGTGCGTCGAAACTGATGAACGGAACACAAAACCAAGTCCTAGGTGCTTTGGATAATCTTGAGTCAAAGACGAGAGTTGCAGTATTTTACAGTCAGACAAGAAACTCCAAATGTGATTAAGTAGTAATCCTGATAAGCAATGGATTAAATTAAAAGGAAGCTTACCTCGTTACACCAAAACACACTTTACACTTAACAGGTACACGGCAACATTTTATCATACAAAGCAACAGAGGAAGGAATAACAACACAATAGGAAACACAGGAGCAATCCAGCAGCAACGAGGTAAAGACAAATCCTAACTTCCTAAAAGAAAGAGGGTAGAAACAATGAAATAAAACATATATACAAAAAAACTTAAGAAATAAGAGCAAAACAGTTAATTCTACAATTCAGGTAGTTTAAAAAAAATAAAACAAACTAAGAATAATAAAGTTGAGGTATAATCAAAAGGTCATGAATTTCCTCAAGATTGACTGATGACGTCTTTTGCAACAAGGAACCGTCCATGGCTAAGAAGGAATTCGTTCAACAAAAGGGTAAATTGCAAAGTGACGGAAGATTGATTCCCATGAAGGTGTATGGATCCAACAGGGAGAAAAAAAAAACTAAACGCAACGACGAACTGATGGCAGACAGAAAGATTAAAAGATGAGAGTCCGATTCCTAAAGTTCTTTAAATTTCTATGAATGTAACCACCATAGGATACATTTATCCAAAAAGAAACTCTAAGTTCGACAGAAAAGTAAAGAGATAATCTTACTCAAGTCTTGGTTTTGGATAAAATGCGTACAACGGCAAAGTTATTCGAAACGAAGGCAACATTCGGAAAAAAATATTCAGCAGAGATGATTACTGGATGACTGTGTCCGCCATTTTGACCGTTCGAGATTCGAATCATCCAGGAAATGCGTTTGAGAAAAGGCTCTTCACTCCACACCATCAATAAACGAATGCATCAAAAATATCCTACAGGGATAAATAAATCCACTAGGTCTCAATAGACCTCTAAAAAAAAAACTAAGCGAAAATATAACTGCATTGTGGTTGAAATCCGATGGACTGTGGTAGACGCTAAGCCGTCGCATATTACAAAGATTTTTCTCAAACTTCACAAGCATGAAGCGACCGACTCTCTTGGACTCGCTTGTCCCCAGATTCTGACTCCAAAAGCCAGAATGAAAAAACAGTATTTTTTCAAAACACAACAACAACCTAACGCACACGTTAGGATTGCTCAAGGTAACCGTCATACCGAACGCAACGCAATTAAATAATAAACCACTAAAGATAGGCTTTTAATAACCCGTAATCTCGAGGGAAGAAAAAAATAAGTAAAAATTATTGTTGACTAAGAATAATTCTAATAAACTATTAAATTCCGAGTAATTGTTAAAATAAAAATCTTAGCAGATAAAAATATTTTCTTGGACAACGAGGAAAAACAAACTTACTAAGTTGAATTTGCCTAAGACTTAATTAGTGGTCAGTTTATACTCACTCGGCTTGTTTTAATTCCTAAGCGAATGGAAGCTGGGATACAAAATTTCTGCTTCACAAAAAAAATGAACATATTGAGTCAAAAAGTGATTTTATTGTCTCACCCTTTATATACCGGGTGGGCAAGAAATAACGTGAGGTGTTCAGAGCTCGTTAGCGGGAATTCTATTAGGCCAAATGCAGTACATTTTGGTGTATATACTTAGTGGAACATGCAGTTTCGATTTCTGCAACAAAAAAAAAAAGTACCAAAAGTCGCCATAGGGGGCGCTTATTTCAAGAAAACAATGAATACATTTGCATAAGCGCGTTCCGTGTTGAGCAATCATGACAATAAAAGGCAAGGCTGAGGATTTCCCATCATTCACGAACGAATGGCCTGACGATGACGCTTACTCTGCCTGACCGGGCGTTATTAGTCAAGTTGTTTTATCAGAAGAGCGACAATGCAAGTGCTGCCCTTCGTGAATACCGGCGATTGAGAACGTTACGAAGAGGACCGATGAGCATAACTAACTTACGGAAAATGATTAAACGATTTGAATCTACCGGAACTCTAGGAGTGCAACCAGGCCGGGGACGGAAACGTGCATTTCCCATGGTATGGCCACCCAGGTCGCCTGATCTCAACCCTTGTGATTTTCGGTTATTGGGATATTTGAAAAGCTTTGTGTATCAAGCACATGTTCCTGACCTCTCAACCTTAAAGGATCAAATAACGTTACATATCAGACTAATTAATGCAGATATGCTGCGAGCTGCCGTAGAAAATGTCGTGAACCGCATGCAGCTATTGGAACAGCCTACTGGTGGTCATATTGAAACACATTTGTAATTAAAAATACAACATTGTTTATTGTTGTTACCAAAGTTGGTTTGTACGGTATTTGTTCATTTGACAATTAGGTATTCATTGTTTTCTTAAAATAAGCGCCCCCTGTGGCGACTTTTGGTACTTTTTTTTTTTTTGCAGAAATCGAAACTGCATGATCCACTAAGTATATACACCAAAATGTACTGCATTTGGCCTAATAGAATTCCCGCTAGCGAGCTCTGAACACCTCACGTTATTTCTTGCCCACCCGGTATATTCTCATTGTAGGTACCTGCTCCTAAGCAAATATTCCTAATAAATTTTCGTCTGGCCAGACTTAATATATAGTATTTAGATTTGTTTTTAAGAGAAGTGGAGGCAGTACCCATTATCTCTATACTAATGCATCAGAAAACGTTAGGTGAACCCTTTAATTCGTATTACACTGGAGGGGGCCACTTTAACCTCCTAAAAGTAAACGAAACAGAATCGGAATTTCCATCGGCTAGCAAAGAAATTAGCAAGTGCAGAAAAGCACAGACCGTCAAATACCTGACTGATTGGAACGCTACGTATCGAGAAGGAGATTTAACATGTGCCAAAAGTAAATCTGGCTAAAAAAAATTGAGACCAACTAGGAGATGAATAATTCCAGTGGCTTAGTAATTTCTACAGGTTCTTTGGAATGTCAAAAATTAAAGATCCACAAAAAAAAAAAACGATCCTCGCTTTTCGTGTCACAAAAAGGCATGTTATACCGTGTATCTCTATTAATACTTAAAAACTATTTACCTGTTTTTGTTATCTTGTAGTATAATTTGATTGAATTTGTCAGTTCATCTTTTGCATTTCATAAACTAATTTTTTTCTCGTCTTTTTGCTAATTTTTTACGTGAATTTTTATTTGTTACATGTTAACTTAAGTTTCTTTATTTTATTGCTGCCTGCTTAATTTATATAGATTTTTTTGCATTTTGTAATTTGTAGTTCTCTTAATTTTTAAATTTTATAGGATTTATTTGCTCCCCATTTTTTTTCAATTTCTTATTTTTTTCATTGTTTCTTTATTTTTGTTTATTGTCTTATTTCTTTATTTTTATTTCTTTTATTTTTCTTTTTTCTTTTTTTTTTTTTTTTTACAAGTTTTTCTATCTTTATTTTTTACACTTATTTTAATTTTTTACTATCTTCTATTTATTTATTTTTTCCATATAATTTTTTTTTTGCTGATTATATCTTAATTATCTTAGTTTTAAATTTTTATTTATTTTTGTTTCAACACATTGTTCTGTTGTTTTTTTTTATTAACAATGTCACACGTATTTAGCAATGATTTTACCTTTCCGATTTCCCTAGAGTGTATTAATTCGCAAATTAATGATAAATGTGATAACCAGCCCAACAAGTATCTCTCTATTTTTTACTTAAATATTCGCAGCCTCAATACCAATTTAGCCTGTACACTGGCCAATCTTAAGACTCGTATGTTACAACCTAAAATTCTAATATTTACCGAGAGCTGGATCTACGACTACAGTGATATTCCCGATATCCCTGGCTATCAGACCGCCTCAGTTGGCCGTTGTAATAAGCGGGGTGGAGGTATTTGTGTCTACCTCTTGCGTTCGCTTTGCTTTCTTACTTTTCCTGATTATAGCTTGGTTACCCCTGACTATGAGGCCTTAACCCTTTTAATTAATAAGAATGTAATCATTATATCGATTTATCGCCCTCCATCTGGAAATTTACCTGCTTTATTGTACGTTTTTAACTTCTGCACTATTTGATTTTCAAATTTCAGGGAAAACAGTTGTTTTAGTGGGTGACTTCAACATTGATTTTAATAAGCCTTCCCCCTCCCTAAATCTTCTTTTGGATCTAATTCTTCGTTCTGGACTCTTACCTACTTCTTTCTCTTTTTCACACTATTCTCTACATTATAATTCTTATTCTGCCATAGATTCTTGCTTTTCTAATTCCAGTTCTATTTTTGTTAGTGCTTTTATGGACTGGGCGATTACCGATCATTTTCCGATGCTTACCATTTTTAACATGTCCTTTTCTAATACCACTCGTAATAATTGTTCAAGAATATTTACTCCTAATAGAATTGCAATCTTACATTCTTGCCTTCTCTTAAGAGATTGGAACTCTACCTTATCTAGCTCGACTGATACTAATTCATTATTTGTGTCATTCCTTTTGCATTTCCAACTCTGTTATGATCGGTATTTTCCTTTTAAAACTCGCTCCAATGTTTCTTCCAAAACTAATGTTCATATGCCTTGGATAACCTTAGCTATATTGTTAATTATTAAAAAGAAAAATACCTTATATAGAAAATTTCGAAGAAGCCCTTCTCTTAATACGCTTAACAAATTTAAACGTTGTTCTAACCATGTGAAATTTATAATTAATAAATCTAGACAGTCTTATTTTGAATCTGTTTTTACGCTTGCAATCTAGTAAAGACAAATGGCGTGTGCTAACAGATTTATCACCTGGACCAAGATTACCTTATTCTCCTTATTCACAACCTGATAAAATCACTTCTTCCTCTTTATCCGACTTTCTTAAAGGACAACTCTACGGTCACATACAACTTTACTTAAATCGAAAGACTAACCTATTAATAACATCATAGCATATTTAATTTTTTTAAATTCAAATCCTAAATGTGTGAAAAACGAAAATTCCCAGCGTGATTTGAAATCGGGGGGCATCCATCTTGGATAGAGGCGTGACATAGTACCAGGATTGCTCGCAGCAAGCTTTGCAGCGAAGCTTTAACATTCACTATAGATCTGCATTCACTACAATTTTCATAATGTCTGGACATGAAAGCAGCGATTCAGATATCAGTTTTAAGACTTACGAAGATATGGAGGCATATTTTAACAACTATCTATATAATGAATTGGATAACGATTTGGAGAACCTTGTGGGTGATTTGGATGGTTTAGGCGTGAAACCATATAGTTTACAACCTCTCCTGCGCGATCACCCGTCATTAGACGAGGAATACAGTGTCGCCGAATCGACGGAAAATGTATCACCCGCAACAAATTGTCAAGTATAATTAATATGTATATTATTTAAATGTGAACAATTTCATGATATTAATTTTTAAATTAGGTATCAGTGCACAATATGTGAAGATATGCCGACATCACAAGTGTGAACGTATGCTGTCGTGATTATGCCGAGATCAATCAGCATATGGCCAGTGGTTGGGCGTGCATCACCAAAAATTCCGTCTTTTCAAAAATCTGCGTGGATTACGATATGCCAACGAACTAATTTGTCCATTAGATTTGGGTGCACCTGGGAAGAAATGAAAGAAAAGTTCTTCCCCATTGCGTTGTGATAGCCATTCGAAAAATGTTTCCTTCACAAGAACATTGTGGTTTCAAATACTGTAAAATTTTATTAAAACTAATAAAAATTCTCTCAAGGAAGTTTCTATGTTTATTTGATCATAACTAAACTTTATGGAAAATCAAACTATATTTCAGGTTATGAAATGTATTTTGTTACACCGATATATTTTAATTTACGATCATCACTAAATATAAACTATTTCAGCCAGTTTAAATGACAAATGTATTAGCTTCAAACATTAAACAAAAATTTGCTACTGTTAGCACCATTTACTTATTTAACTAGATTACCTAATATAATTTTAATGGGGGTCTTAGTCAAACATTAAAAGCAATAGCCAATAATTAGTCCCCCTCCCCTTTTCTATTTGTGAATTTTAACCAAAAAAGTGTCTTCAAATCGTAATCAATTGGCAGCCCCCCCCTCCCCTCTCTATTTCTGTTTGGATTCCATTAAATGCTTCAATGAACAAAATAATTCCCCTTGACGAAGTTACAGGAGCTCTGAGTTCGTCTATTGTGTGAAAAACTGAATTTCTCGAATGTAGTATTTAGAAATGAATACGAGCTCTATGTTCTTATGTTTCTCATCATTTTCAATAAAATGTGGCCATCAGAACACTTCAAAACGGGTTGTATTTTGTCCGGTTGCGTTTTATCTGGATACCTCTTTAGTTACATAGCCTTGCACAAATAGATAGTGAGCTTAATTAATACCTATGTACATTAATAAGACAGGATGAAGAACAAAAAACTTTTCAAAGTGAGCGGAGCAGAGTCGACTAGTTCGCGGTCGAAAGCCAGTTATCTCTTCGACCAAAAATTATCCATTTAATTCCTAATTCTTACTTAGGAAATTGAAGAAATGATAAATTATTATCACTACCTCTATTCTTATAGCCAAATACTAAATAAGAATGAGGCATGACGAATATGCGATTTACCATTCAGGAAGATTGGTCGTAAATATCTACTCAGTGAGAAAATATCAGATGTTAGCGAGAGAGCGAGAGAGAGAGAGAGAGAGAGAGAGAGAGAGAGCTAATTTTTAATGCTGGGGCATGGCGGTAAAATCCATGTCAACACAGTGAATTAGAGAACTAATTAGCATTAATTGTTTGAAAGCTTCCATAGTGTGATTTTTTAGTAAACAAACTAAAAAAAAGTTTCAATATTCATTCAGTGTCATTCATGTAACGTCTTATTTTTTAAAATCATCCATTCGTGACTTCGCTTTAAAAGCTACACATATTTCAATAAATATTTATTTACATAGAGTACATTAAATGAATTAAAATGACCAAAATAATTATTATATAATAAAAGGAGTGGTTTGATAATATTTCAATAACATGTGAATCACCTTTTTTAATTCCCTCCTTCATTAGAACTTACATTGGTGCCTTTAATTTATTTATTTTATTTTATTTTCATTCAAAAAGGAGACTCACATTTATGTTACTATAACCAAAGTAATATTTGGAAACTCTTTATAGTTTTTTTTACTTAAAAAAATCACACTATGGAAGCTTACAAACAACTGGGATTAGCATTAAAACATTAAATCGACCCCAGCAGCTGACCTCGCACTACGTCACTTCCAGAAAAATAATGGCCGGCGCGAGGGGAATGCAAATGCGCTATTTTTAACTTCTCAAAGCATTTTTTATATAGAAATTATGGACCAAAATTAAAAATTTCAACAGAATCGTGTTATATTTATACCAAAAATTGATATTCTGTAAAAAAAATTATAATCGAATTTTTGCGTAGAGTTGTCCTTTAATGTTCTTCTGCCCCCTTCTTCTAATATTCCTTCGCTATCCAATCTTAGCTATTCTTATCAAGGTTCCAACGCTTCTTATAGCTTTTACGTTGCTCCAATTACTCGAGAAGAGGTTTCTGATATTATTGGCCAATTAAAATCTTCTCCCGTTCCTGATCCTCTCGGATTTCGTTCCGATATTATTAATGGCCTTAAACATCTCATTGCTTATCCTCTGGCTACTATTTTTAATTCCTCCATGAGTACTGGTGTTTATCTCTAAGCATTGAAATTATCCAGAGTGGTCCCTGTTTTTAAGAAAGGTGACTCCAGTCAATATCAAAACTACCGTCCCATCACTGCTTTGCCAATATTTGCCAAAATATTTGAAAAGTTATTCTATACTAGGTTTTCTCATTTTATATATGAACATAATTTCCCTAATTTATGTCAGCATGGATTCACTCCTAATTGTAATATTGAAACTGCTTGCTATAATTTACTTGAATTCCTTTCCTCCAAGATGGCAATGAAAAAATATGTCACTTCAATATTTATTAATTTTACTAAAGCCATTGATACAGTCCCTATTCAGCTGTTACTGTCGTGACGGCAATTAACATTCAATTGTTATCGCACACGATCCTCATAATTGTAGTGATGTTTGTTTCTGTGATATTTGTCCATTGTTATGTCCACCATTGTTGTTGTTGTTTTTGAAGACGAACGTTCGTCAGCTGTTCTCTCTTCACTCCCAGCCATAGTCGTTCTGATGACACGCTAGTCATCCGTCCCATTTCAACCGAAAATATTCGTCGGAGCCGGAGACATTACCACCAGGTAAACCTATAGTTCCTAAGTATAGTTCGTCTCCTATGCCATTCCATCGAACCCCCACATAAACACAATAAAAATTGGTGTCAGACGTGGGATTGCCCGTTTAAATGCCATTGACGAACGTTCCGACGCCGCTGAAAGTGAAACCAGCTCCCATAGCCATCTTGAGTGATAAGAAGAAAAAAGAACGCCGTTCACAATTAAAGTGCCACAACCAAAAAAATAAAGAGACATTTTTAATAAGGACATATTTACCCTACTAGTGACAAATCCACGATGGTCGTACCACCGGAATTAATGCAGGAGCTATCGAAGGTGATCGCCTCAGCCCTGCATGTCGCCCTCGACACGGCTGTAGCCCAGATGACAACGGCGTTCCCCGCTCCTGGCGCAGAGCGTGCTGCGGAACTAGCCTCGCCACGGCCTCCTCCATTTACCATGCCACCGTTCCGAATGGATGAGGAGACGTTCATCGGAGAATATTTCAAGAGGTTTGAGTGGGCGTTGCAGCTCTCGAATATTCCCACTACCCAGTATGCCGCTTATGCACGAGTGCACATGGGCGCGGAACTAAACGGTGTAATGAAAATCCTGGCAAGCCCAAAAGAACCGGAGGCGATTCCCTACGATGAACTTAAAACAATATTGACTGGCCACTACGATCGTCCACGAAACAAATATGTAGAGAGCATCAAATTCCGGACTGTCATTCAACATCCAGAAGAAACAGTGGCCCAGTTTGCACTCCGCCTATGTAAAAGTGCAGCACACAGCCAATATGATGACTTTTTAGACCGGATGCTAATAGAGCAATTCCTCCATGGTCTTCGCTCCCCCGAGACACGTGACGAAATCATCGCCAGACAGCCAGATGATTTTGATAAGGCATATGCCATCGCCCAAAGTCTGGAAGCCACATGGGCCATTGGGAAGGCTGTAAGCCAACCAGCACCCGAGGCTACGAATAAACTTGGTTATGAAGCCCCAAGTACCAAGTCTAACCATCGTGGGAGGAGTCGACAGAAGAAGCCTCTTCGAGCTCGTGCGAGCAACGAGCGCAATCGTTCCGCAACAAGTCGCCATTCCAGCAACAGAGCCAAGACTGTGCCAAAACCACCGTGTTGCAGGTGTGGTGGTCTGCATTGGGCAGACACCTGTCGCTTCAAAACCGCAACCTGCTACTCCTGCCAGATGACGGGACATTGCCAGAGCCTGTCGTGCAAAGCCTAAGAGTACCTGTCGTACCCCACCCAATGAAACGCCAGTTCCAATAGACCGGGTCCAGTCACTGAACCAGATCTCATCTCCAAGATGGGCAGCTTCCCACACAAATTTGATAGACGTTACAATTGACGGCAATCATCTGCAGATGGAGGTCGACACGGGGGCACCCTGTGGTATCGTTGGTGTCACCCGTTTGCGTAAAATAAAACCACGAATACGCCTGCAGAAGACTGACAATCAATTCTGAAGTTACACTGGTCACCAGGTGCGTTGCCTCGGAAAAGTAAGAGTGCGAGTGACCATTGGCAGCACCAGCCGTAATATGGATCTGTATTTGGTGGAAGGAAATTCTACGGGATTAATGGGTCGCGAATGGATCGCCAGTTTCGTCCACAAGATCCAATTCGACAAATTGTTTGCACCCATTCAAGCCATCCAAGAAAATCCAGACAAGGGACTCTTAACCAAGGAACAACAATATCAACTGGATTGTGTAGTGAGAGAATTTGATCACGTCTTTCAAACCACAGCAGGGAAATTGAGGGGGCCACCAGCAACAGTCCATCTTGTGCCAGATGCCACCCCTGTCTTTGCTAGAGCAAGGGATGTCCCACTTGCTCTACGAGATCAATATGCTGCCGCCATTGAGGAAAAAATCAAAGCTGGCTTTTATGAACGAGTCGATTTTTCCGAGTGGGCTTCGCCAACCCACGTAGTGGTTAAAAAAAACGGTGCGCTGCGAATCACTGGAAACTACAAGCCTACGGTCAACAAGCAGATGATCGTAGATGAGTACCCGATTCCTAAAATAGAAGATATATTTGACAAAATGAGAGGGGCTGGGTGGTTTGCTCATCTAGACATCACGGATGCATACACCCACTTACCAATCGACGCCAAATTCCGGGAGGTTCTGACTCTGAACACGCCGACCCATGGACTGGTGAGATCAACTAGAGCCGTCTATGGTGCCGCAAATATACCAGCGTTGTGGCAACGTCGGATGGGGGAGGTGTTCCGAGAAGCAGAAAATGTGGTCAATTTTTTTGACGACATCATTGTGTTTGCCCCGACATTTGATAAGCTAGTGGAAGCGTTACGCCAAACCCTACGTCGATTGGACCACCACGGACTCCATCTTAACCGTAAAAAGTGTATTCGCAAATGTCACTGAACTGTTTGGGACATGTTATTAATAAGAATGGCCTCCATAAGTCAAATGAACATATCCTTGCCATACAAAAAGCCCCCATACCATCGTCTTCCGAGGAGTTGCAGCTCTTCCTGGGGAAAGCGACCTACTACAGTGCCTTTATTTCTAATCTCTCCCATAAAGCAAAGCCACTCCGAGAAATGCTGGGCCACGATAAATTCGTGTGGACCGACAAAGCACGAAAGGCCTATGAGGAGCTCAAGACCATCCTCATCTCACCGCAGGTCCTCACCCAATATGACCCCTCTCTCCCAGTCATTCTCGCCACAGATGCAAGTAGCTTCGGATTAGGAGCTGTATTGAGTCACAGACTAGCCAACGGTCAAGAAAGACCCATAGCATATGCCAGCCGATCTCTTTCGGAAACGGAACGATCCTATTAAAAAAATTAAACAAAGAAGCCCTTGCCATTGTATGGGCTGTTAAAAATTTTTTTAACTATATGTACGCGAGGAAATTTGAATTAGTCACAGACCACAAGCCACTAACTCAAATATTTCATCCACATAAATCTCTCCCAACCTTGTGCATTAGTCGCATGGCCAATTACACAGAATATCTGAGTAATTTTAATTATGCCATTTCATACAAGCCAACAAAGGACCATTCAAACGCCAACTATTGCTCTCGCATTACGTCAATTAACAGGGTAGAAGAAGAGGAAGATGGATTTGAGGGATTTGTGATCCACCAAATGAGCCAGTTAACCATCCGGCCAGAGGACATCCCCAAAGCCACAAGAAGCGATCCAAGACTGGGTCGAATTGTCCAGGAGCTAGCTCGAGGACGGGATCTAAGTCGCTCTGGTTTCAAAGCACCCGAAGACAGGTATACAACGAGTGCTGGTTGTCTACTCTACGAACATCGAGTAGTGATTCCACCACCACTACGGCAACCAGTCCTAGATGACCTCCACACCGGCCATCTAGGGATGGGCAAGATGAAAGGCCTTGCCCGCTCGTTCGTATACTGGCCCGGTATCGACGCTGACATCGAACGCACCGTCAGAACGTGCGCTCAATGTGCAATGACTTCCAGCGCACCTCCCCAGTTTCGAACACACCATTGGGAGTATCCCAAGGGCCCATGGGAAAGAATCCATGTGGATTATGCCGGACCAGAGTCGGGGAAAATGTTCTGATGGTAGTAGACGCGTACAGGAAGTGGGTGGAAGCCAAGGTAACTTCGTCGACGACCGCGACAGCCACCATCGACATACTGGATGAGCTGTTCGCGAGACACGGAATACCAACCACCGTGGTCTCTGATAATGGCCCCTAGTTAGTCGCTGACAAATTTACAACGTACCTGAAAGTGCGAGGAGTACGATTCCACAAACGCACAGCGCCATACCACCCATCCACCAATGGGCAAGCTGAGCGCTATGTACAGACGATAAAATGTGCATTGAAAGCCATGGGTACGACGCCAGCCAGCTTGCAACGAAACCTAAATACGTTCCTGGAACGATATAGAAGAGCGCCACATGCCACCACGGAGGAGTTCCCCGCAAAATTGTTTTTGGGGAGAGAACTGTACACTCGCCTGGATATGTTACGGCCACAAGACGTAAACCAGCGAGTGCAACAGCGTCACCAAGCATCGTTCTCAGCCAAGTTCAGATCACTTCGGGTAGGGCAACCAGTCTGTGTGTCGTCAGGGAATGTTTCCCAAAGAAAATGGCTTCCAGGTGTTGTCAGTCGTCGCTTAGGAGATCTCCACTACGAAGTGGCGGTTGACAACAATTATTCGAAACGCCACATCAATCAGCTTAAGCCACGAGACATAGAACGCCCAGGTGCGCCACCCCGAGAAGGAACGGGGAAACCAGCAACGCCTCGACGGGTGCGCTTCCCCAGCAACGGATTGCCCAGCCACTCCAACCGAGGTGATCCCGGTTGCCGCCGATTATGAACTGAATACCACGGCAGCAACTCCATTTCCAGCGGTCGAGGATCCGCCGCCAGACTTGAGCGACTCCCCCGAGCCGATTGAGCCGCATCGACTAGGTGAGGAAGAGAATGAACTTCCAGTGCGCTCTGAAACAGACACCACGCGTTGTCGAGACCAACCGACTCAGAATACAGTAACTCTCCGGCGCTCCGGTCGCACCCGGCAACCGCGCCAGCGGTATTCGCCCTAGCTAAGTGCGACGTGAGGAAGTGTCGTGTCGGCGATTAACATTCAATTGTTATCGCACACGATCCTCATAATTGTAGTGGTGTTTGTTTCTGTGATATTTGTCCATTGTTATGTCCACCATTGTTGTTGTTGTTTTTGAAGACGAACGTTCGTCAGCTGTTCTCTCTTCACTCCCAGCCATAGTCGTTCTGATGACACGCTAGTCATCCGTCCCATTTCAACCGAAAATATTCGTCGGAGCCGGAGACATTACCACCAGGTAAACCTATAGTTCCTAAGTATAGTTCGTCTCCTATACCATTCCATCAAACCCCCACATAAACACAATAGTTACTGTACAAACTTAATACTTTCTATGGAATTCGTGGTTTGCCACTTTCCTGGCTCAGTGATCTACTAACTAATCGTAGTTATTATCTTACCCATCTCAGAAAAAACTCGTTTACATTTACCAGGAACTACGGTTCTTTCACCCCTGCTATTTAACTTATTTGTGAATGATCTGCCAGTTATTTTTAAGTCTTTAAAACCTATTTTATATATCAGATGATATTTCTTTGTTGTTATCTCACGCTAATACTTCTTTGCTCTCAGCTCTTAATTCAGCGCTTGAAAAACTAAGACAATGGTGTAACGAAAATTTTTTAGTTGTTAATATTGATAAAACAAAAGTTATGTTTTTTCACCAGCGGAATAAACGAAATATACCTCAGTCGCCACCAATATATTATGGACACACTACTATCTCTACTACTACAAGTTTCACATATCTGGGCCTCACCATGTCCCCAGATCTGTTTTGGGATGCCCATATCTATAACTTGATGTTTAAACTTAATAAAAAACAGGGTATTATCTCAAGACTCTGTTATCTCCCTACTAACATTTTACTTTTGCTTTATTACTCTTGGATTCATACCCTCTTATGTTTTGGGGTATTGTTTTGGGGTGCTACTTCATCAACTAATCTTAAAAGAATATTAAAATTACAAAAATGGTTTCTCCAGACACTCTTGCAACTTCCTCGATCTTCTTCAGTATCTAATTACTTTTTTTTTTACGTATCCTTACAATCCACCAAATCTATTTTTTATCTTTATGTTCGTTGATTTATAAAACCTCCAATTCGATATTACAGTTATCGACCCCTATTACGATTCGGCGTAACCTCGATAGCCATAATTATGATACTGCTTAGCAAATGAGATAGGTCTTCCTGTTGGGGGTGGCCGTGGCCTGGTTGTCTCATCAGTTGGCTTGCTGATCGATGGAGTTAAGCAACTTCAGGTGCGGCCAGCTGCTGGCTGGGTGACAGCCAGTGGCTTGAGGACCACTGCTGGGTAGGACGGCTATTTGGGGCACAGCTGTTGGGGTACTTAAGTCTGACCCATTTGCTGAGTGACCAGTGCTGGATGTCCAGCAGCTGGTGATCGCCACTGGTTTGTTCGTCCGCCAGAAGCTCCCCCATTAAGAACCCCCCGTACTTCGGAGGGCACGTTAAGCCATCGGTTCCAGCTGCTACTGTCATCTCATAGCAGTCGTTAGGTCCTGGGATGGCGCAAAACTTCGAAGGAGTAAGTGCCGCAAATTAACGTTCTGCGATAATCTACTGCCGCAGATTATCGTTCTGCGATAATCTACCCTCTGTACATGATAAAGTCTTCCTATTTCTTTGTTTAATTACTAAAACCGTTGTCTCACACACATCAGTATAAAATGCTGGGCCTCTTTACCTTCGGAAAATCGTGTACTTTCCTCTTATTCTCATTTCCGGAGAATATTACGTAATTATTGTTTTCAGCATATTCCACTCAATATGAAGATTTTCCATTAGGATTTTTTGTTAATATTAGGTATAATTAGGTTGCTTTTTTTCTCA
The DNA here is from genome assembly GCA_023313115.1 of Rhysida immarginata. Lineage (NCBI taxonomy): Eukaryota > Metazoa > Arthropoda > Chilopoda > Scolopendromorpha > Scolopendridae > Rhysida > Rhysida immarginata. The sequence continues at coordinate 748,985 of JAHWFO010075635.1, read as the reverse complement.
GATTTTAAGCTTATTGTGTACATGTGCCTATGTAATTGGTTGTTACTTTATTGTTTAGTTTTATTATTATATATAACTTATTTATTTTAATTTTTAGTTAATTTATACCATTATTTTGAGAGTTAGGTTTACTCAACTGACCTTTTAATTATATCTGGTCGTACCATCGTTATGATTTTTCATATCTTTGTATGTTTAATTAATTATTTTAGTTTACTAACCCTCTGTTTATTTTGTTATATTATTGTATTTTGCCCACCTGGCCAAACTCGTCGGTTTGTACCATACAGGCCTCGTTGGACACTATTGTAATTTTTTGTACCTTATCTCTAACCCGCAATTAAATAAATAAATAAATAAATAAATAACGCTTTTTAGTCAGCAGCTTTTGTACGAAGAAAAAAAAATCTTCAAACACTTTTACAGTTAAGTTTTTTATTAATTATCTTTTTATATAATTTAAAAAAATAGTATTCAAGAATTCATGAGAAAAAAAAAGGAAGATTGCATTTCCCCCCTTCCCTTTTATATATGCTTTAGTTTTATTTGCACCAGGAAAAAAATAATGACTTCACAAGCATATTTTTCAGGAGAGCCTCTGCCAATAATGCCAGAAAATTCTGTATCGTTGGGATACGATATATTTTTGGCTGTCAACCATTTTGATCATCATGTTCGTCAGTATGAGCTCTCGACAAGAAAACATGTTGCAACGCAGATCGGCATAGCTCTGTCGCTGAAAGAATGGAAAGCATTTTCTGCTTGACTAGAATCCATTTTACAACAATTTGATACGGAAACGAGTCCTTGTTATTTGTATAAGAGTAACAAACTCACCGTGTTTTCTTTTGGCGAAAATGGGACCAAGATGATAAAGATATAAAAAATCTGATGGATCTACAACCATTTTATTGGACGATCCTCAATTTCACATTTTTTTGAACTCTGTGCAGTTTATTAATAAAACAATAGAAGAACTGAATAACAATTAAAGGTTACACATATTTGCTATGTTTTTTAATAATGCGTCTGTAACTTCCTCAAGTCCTAAAAACTTAATTAAGAGGATAATATTAAATAATGAAATTTTACCTTTATTATTAATACTGTAAAATAAAATTCTAGGCCTCACTATACAAGCCAATTAGGCTTCGGAGAATCCTTAGAATATATACAAAGAAAATGTAATTTGATGTATAACAAAAAATTATTATTATTATAATTATTATTATTTTGTATAATATTTTTACAGGAAAAATATATAATCATGTATATTCTGTAAGTGATAATATAAACATATTTTTAAAGACTTTTTTTTTGTAGAGAGTTCTTTGGAGTAGTATAAATTTATTTTATTTCAGTATTTCGTAGGTTTTTTTTTTAACTTTTTTTTATTTTTGTTTTTATAAACGAACTGCACACCCAATAAACGAAAGTTTTGTGTGGGCGGTATCAGTGGGTTTATGCAATAGAAGATCATGGACGCAAGATTAAATTTCCGTCGAATTTTTTAATCTGCACTGCTACAAACTCTGGCAAGACCTCGTTTACTGAGAGGTTCATAATGCGTTCGTTGAAACCGTGTAATCTCGTGCCGTAGCAGTGCATCTTTATTTACTCTGAAGATCAGCCAATTTATGATCAATTCCGACGTGGCTCTCAGTTGAGTTTGATCATAATATTATGCTTCTCCCGTCCCTATCACGTTAATCAGAAATTCCAATATCAAAATTTATGGCACTCTCCAGCCTTTGACAATGGTAATTCTGGATGACGTTCGCAATGTAAATTCGAAAGATTTAATGAATAATATGATCAAAGACTGATTCATAAAAATCTACTGCAAGTTTTATTGTGCCATAATCTGATCAAACAAGATTTGCATACAGTCAGTTTGAACTGTCAAATCTTCGTTATAATGAGTGCATGTCGTGATGTCAATCATCTGAAAATTTTGGGTAATCAAATAGGGGTGGATGCTAAAAACTTATCTATAAATATAAAGAATGTTTGTTTGAGTCTAAAATATCCGGTGATGCTTCGCAGTGGTGAGGCATGTCAAGAAGAGTTTAGATATTGTCCCGGTATATCACCTAGAATTCCTGTTTTTCATATTTTTCGTAGAATGGATAGTCTTTTTGCTCTGTGCTGTATTGATTGAGTTATTATTTAACCAAATGGGAGTAATAATATAATATTTTGAGATTGTTCTGTTTACCTACAAGTGTAATTATCCCGGGCAATGCCGGCTACCTCTACTAGTATTTTATAAAAATCTAGTTTTATTCCGAAATTAATGAAATTTTGCACACTTGACCTTTAAAGTATGAGGAAAAAGTAATAATTATTGATAAAAAATCGATATTCATGGTTATGGCAAGACATATTAATGAGAAATATCTCATGACCAACAATGCAAGGCAAATTTTGTGCAACAATAGTTACCACCAATGGTATGAACACGCAATTCACAGATACTCTGCACTAACCAAAAATATATATCTCATGGCCAACAATGCAAGGAAAAGTTTGTGCAACAATAGGTATCAACAATGGTATCAACATGCAATTCACCAACACTTTGCACGGACCAAGAATACAGTCAAATCCCGTTATAACGAATTCCATTGTAACAAGGTTTTCCCTATAACGAAGTTTTTCTGCGGTCCCGCAAAAAATCCTATTCATTTAATGTTATTACGATCCCGCTGTAACGAAATCTTTATAACGAAGTTTTCATTGTAACAAAGCAAATTTTAGGTCCCCACAACATTATAATTTCATTAAAACGAAATTTTATTTGGAAGTTGCACATTAGATAAGTGACAAATCGAATCTGTAAAAATCAGCAAATTTAAAATAGCCACTCTTGTTAGTAAGACACGAATTATTTTAGTATAGGCCTACGAACAAAACGATTTGAAGATCACGTTTCTATTCAAAGAAATATTTTTAAGAAATAAAATATTGTTTTGAAACATCTCATTCATCACTATTTTAAATACTGTGTACATGTAATGTATTATCAATATTTTCTGGGAATTTAAATCAATAAACGGTGGTATAATGATAGCATTCCGGTAGTCCCGCGTGAGAATGGTGCAAGGTTACGTTCCACTCGTAATTCTTCAAAAAATAAGGTGTGTAAAATTCAATTATTTTAATATGTGCAATACAGTACTATAAAATTCGAATTAAATCTAAGATGTTTAATATTAAACGGAAGGAAAAACTTAAGAGAATTGCATTAAAATGGACCTATTCTATTCGCATGAAATGGAACTATTTTATTCACGTAATGTTACGAAGGATGCAAACAACACTCTCAGTGCATGGCCTCCATAGTTAGAGGCGTAGCCACCAATAAGAGGAGGCTACGTTAGAGGAGGCCATGCTCAATGTAACGCTTTTATTGTAATTATGTTAAACAGGGTGTTAAACTAGTTTAATTATCTGAAAACAAGAACCATTAAAAAATAAAAACTTTGTCATGTTCAATTTATTTACTGAAATTATGCACACAGATTACTATTTATAGCGGCAAAGACTTAACAGTGAAAACTACAACCTCCGTTTTTAATCTTGATTTCCGGTAAGTATGAAGCATTACTGTTATACTACTTATTTCACAATCCTAATACTACTGTACATTTAAAACGCTAATACTGATTGATATTTGCCATAATTACGGATAAAACATTAAAAAAGTATATACGCGGTTTAAAATAAGCTATTTTCCATTTATTCTCAAAAAATTTGCAATCTCGATTTAACGAAGTTTTCATTGAACTTCGTTATAACGGGATTTGACTGTATATATCTCATGACCAACAATGCAAGGCAAATTTGTGCAATATAGATAAGTTTCAATTTGTAACAATGCATAAAATTCCTGTTATGCAGGCTTTTCTTAGAATTGAGAGTTCTTAGTACTTAACAATTTATAGAAAATCTTTAAAAATGATCAGAATCTGGAGATAATGGAGTGTTAGCAGACTATTCAGAAAGAGTGGAAAGACGGCAGAGGAAGCACTCCTTTATCTCCATGCTGTATTGAGCAAATGGTAAGCATGTGAATAGAAGAATCGGCGACTGCTAGACTACACAAAGTGATGAATGGCCAAATTTTACTTCAAGACATCAAGAGAAGAGTGGGAATTGCAAACAACATTATGTGTGCATCTAAAGTAAGATTACATGACTAAGAATTTATTTAGACTAGCACTGGCATACTTAGAAATATATAGTGAGATCATCTTTCTCCTAATCAGGAACTTATATTTAAATCAGCCACAACCGTTATACACCTCCTTGCCAAAAAAATAGAATCATCTGGTTTTCAGTAATACCAGCACTGGTTAAAAATTATTTTCACTTCAAATTTTAATTTTTGAAAGTTTTTTTTTTTCATATCTTGTTCACTTGACCCTATATAAATAAAAATTATTTACCAAGAGATTATTTTTTTTTAAAAAATTAGCAAAATCTAATAACTACTAAATGACAAATTAATAGAATATTATTGGAATAGGGACAAAAAATTAGAATATTTTTACTTTTCATGAGTTCTAACCTATACTATTGGACAATTTCTTCAGAATATGCAAATTATACATTCTCATATTAACTAGCAAAGGTATAAAAAGCAAAAAATTTTTATTTCTGAAATATATTTCATTTTGCCATGGGACATAAACCAGATGTCAGTAACGCTCAGAGAGATGTGATTGTTGCTTTATACTCCGTTGGACGAACTCAACGTGAGATTGCCGAATATGTGAATTGTTCACAATCTACTGTCCAAAGTTATTCGCCATAAGGGCAGTAGAAGTAAATCCAAACGAAAGAATTGTGGATGTAAACGTGCTACTGCTCCAAGAGAAGACCGAAAACTGAAACAGATTGTAAGACAGAATCGTTTCAAAAGTGTTAAATATATGCATCTTGAGTGGGAGAATTGGGGAGCATCAGTGTCGAGTCGAACAACAAATTGAAGACTGCATGAAATGAACTTTAAATTGACAGTTCCTAAGATAAAGCCACTCATGACGAAGAAGCAGCGGCAGAATCGTGTAAGATGGTGCAAAGAACACATTTTATGGGGTGAAGATGACTGGAAAAATGTGTTATTTAGTGACGAATCAATGTTTTGTTTATCGTACGGTGACCAGGGTGTGAGAGTTTAGCGTTTATCAAGTGAATCCTTTCACCGTGCATGTTTAAAGAGATCTGTGAAGTTCGCAGCATCCATTATGATCTGGGGATGCATGTCCGCTGGAGGAGTTGGAGAGCTATGCATTTTGAAACGTCGTGTTAATGCTGATGTTTATCAAAAAATATTAGAGTACTACATGATTCCATCATCAGAGAATGTTTATCAAAAAATATTAGAGTACTACATGATTAACCAGTGCTGATATTACTGAAAACCAGATGATTCTATTTTTTTGGCAAGGAGGTATAATACAATGAATGCTTACCACTACAATTTGCACAGAAATTGTGTAGAAGAACAGTCATCTCTTTTGTGTTGTGGCAGTAAGCATTTTCAGCACAATGGCTCACTAATACATCTTTCTCTTGAATGACCCAATCTGTGGCACAAAAAACACTGCATGGGTTTCAGCGGAGGTCTCGTAACTGGAAAAGACTCATTTTCGAGTTTTATTCTCTCTGGCGACGTCGGCATGTTGAAGTATACTAAGAGTTTATCAAAAGTAGCACCTGTGTATAATGGGGCAAACTGCTTTATACCTGTTATAATACAACCTCTGACAATTAAGTTTGGTGAATGACGTCACACCCTAACCTGTGCGAGCTTTATGCAAGTAACAATGCATGCGAATACAAGCCCAGTCATTGTTTAAGCAAGTTCAGACAGGTCACGTTTGTGAGTGCAATGGTTTAGCAGATGCTCGTTTCTTCAGTTGAAGGTGTAGCGTGCACACGTAACTGTGGATAATGGATCAAAGAGGAACACTGCCGTAATCGTGCAACAGTTTCTGGCCAACAAAGGGGTCGTATCCATAGCTCATCCACCTTATTCACCAGATTTGGCACCGGCAGACTTTTTCTTGTTCCCACGCCTGAAACGGGCCTTAAAGGGACACAGATTTGTGGACATTCCAGACATTCAAGCAAATGTGACACGTGAACTTAAAGTCATCCCTAAGGAGCTTCCAGGACTTATACACCCGATCTCAATAGTGTATTGCCTTCCAGGGTGATTATTTCGAAGGACAATAAAGTAAGATGATCCACCATTTATGAGGTGTTTTGTAAGATGATCAACCTAAGCAGAAGACCAATTTTACCACCATCAGCTATTTCGGACCTGAAATACACAAATTAGCCAAGATATCCAAAGACGAAGGCCTCGGGATCGATCAATCCTCAACCCAAGAAAGAAGAATGCTGAACAAGAGAATTACAAACAGGCAGGTGCATACAAGCTGACCTGCCCAGATTGTGACGCCTATTATATAGGATCAACAACTCGCTCCTTCCACGAAAGATTCAAAGAGCATAGGCGATCGTGGCTCAAAGGAGACAACAAGTCTGCCTATGCAGAGCACTTCGTTAAGAACAAACACAGAATGCTAAATATGGAAGAATGCATGAGCATCATTTGCAAAGGTAACAACAAGACCAAAATCCAAGAAGAGATGGAAATAAAGAACCACTGCTAGAACGATTGCCCCTTATTACTCAATAACCAGACTTTATTTGAAAGGGAAGATATCCTCGACATCCTCATTGAAGCCAACAAGAAGCCTAGGACTGGATGAAGCCAGGAAAGCTCTCTACTAGGTCCGCGTTTCTCCGACACTGAATCTGCCAATCATATAAATTTTATCAGTAATTGTTCTCATCAATCCTTTCAATTAAAAATTCCACCAATCATAATTTGTCCCATAGCATATTTTTCTGTATATAAGCTGGCCCCAGCCAGCCCACTCTTTGTAGCAATATTAGCCTCTGATGATGGTGAAATACCGAAATGCGTAAGGCACAATAAAATATTCTACCATATCATTTCTCTGACTCTTATTTTATTCTAGATTTAATTTTTAGCCTGAGATTAAAGTGAAACCATTAAAATTATCTGCTTTGAGACGATTTTGATGGCAGCCTACCATTGCCTAGGCTAAAAGCTCAGACTAGACATTTTTCCAAGTTAATGCAAAGATATTTATTAAGCTATAATATTTTAAAAAATATAGAATAATTCATATTACTGTAATAAAGATTAGTTCACAGTCAATAATTGTTAAAACATTTCTTTTTTAAAAATAATGAAATGAATATGTAACCGCTTTAGGTACAATCAACATTGCCATGAGAATGTTTTCAGTTTTTACAACCAATCCAATTCAATCAGCGAATCAGAAAATTGCTCTACAACAGAAATTACGGAATTACAATGTCCTATTTCCACTTTTAGAATATAATAAGTGAGTAGCTGGAGGTGATCTTATTGATGAACTCATCTCATTTTATCGTATCTCTTTAAAGTCGAGAAAATAGTACCATTGCTTATTTTTTCACCTTTAATATTTTACAACAGTTAATTGTTGGCTTTTATACAACAAGTGATGCATCAGCAAAATTTATTTCAAAGAAATGATAGCTTTCTTTGTTTGAATTCAAAACTAATATGGCTGAAGCCTTATGTAAAGGAAATAAACAAAAATAAAATGGCTAAGACCAAGAAGAAACAATCACAAATCAATTTGGAACAAAAATGTAGAGGACCAGCTAAATTTGTATCATCTGCTGAAGTAAGATTAGATGGACTAAGACATTGGATATACTATCAAGAGAAGAAGCAAACTTCCAGGATAAAAATAACATTATAAAACCTAATGTAAAAAATGCAACTTTTATTTATGTTCAACACCGGAAAACAATAACAATATAGTAAAAGAACTGAATATGTTCTCTCTTCATGAGGATAGATAAATTACAAAAGAAACAATTTTTCTCCGTAACCAAAACAGTTACAATTTTAATAAATAAACTATTTTGGTTAAAGAGCAAAACTGTTTCTTTTGTAACCTCAAAAAAATGTTCTGTCGATTTTCAAGTACCATAATTTCCGGAATACCAACCGCAGCTCTTACATAATTATGACTGATACGTATATTGTTCAGAATTATGTATAGTTGTACCGCAAGATTTAGAGCCCTAAGTGGAATGATAATGATCGAATAACAGAAAAAGTGAAGTATGGCTCTTGCTCAAGACCATTGTTGACCATGGCTACAAAGTGTAGGGTCCCCTTTTTCTGTAGTTGATTTCAATACATTTTAAGTCTGCTTAAGTGGATACCGGATAAATGGATAAATTTCTATGCTAAAATTCATGTAAACTCCTGTTAACTGGATAAAATAACTTAAAATGCACTGTCTGTCATTAGCAGACACATTCTCTCTACTGTATATGGTGATTGGCAGACTTTCTGTTTAATATGCATACTCCACTTATAATAGCCACAATGTGAAGTCTGTATGAGGTCAGACTTCTGGAAATTTAGTGGCATATGAAATATAGAAAGCCGAGGCATATTCTTGACGTCAACTTTGAAGATATTGGTAACGTCTCTTTCCCGGATTATTGGAAGATGTGACCCTCCCTCCCCCTAATATTTTGACAATTTTCAATCATATTTTTTCATAATGTGGAAGACCTCTTGGGTTAGTCAGGCTTCTTGCCTACTTCAGTTGATTACATTTGGAATTTATTCTGAAGGATGAGCCTTGTGATAGCACTGCTTTTGTCCCACCTGAACAAAAGTACTTAATAGCACTGTCCGATTGTCAGATCACTGGGTTTACTAGGTTTTTCGTGTGTTTTGCTTTATTTAGTGGCATACTCCTAGCTCAGATAATCGTCAGTCAAATTTCCCTCCACCAAGAGGAGGTAATTTTATTCGTGCATACAGTAGATGACCTTTGTGGGTACTTCAGAAATATGTTTATGAAGGGTGATATTATGGAAGCTATGCTTCAAATTCCACTCCAATACCGATACACTACACTGTTCGATTGTCGGTTGTCATTCGGAATTTAGTACACAGCATTCTTCTGTGAAGACACCCAGCTTTCGTAGCAACACATAAATTTTCTCTAAAATATAGCATTCAGTTAGCTTAATTTACTCTATGAGGTAAATCAAAAAGCATGGATTACTTGTGAGATTAGTGGTTGAAAAAAATCCATCAATTTTTATTTTGTTAAATGAAAAATTAGACACTGTTCAAATCCATTAGTATCGAGTAGTGTACTTTTTTTTAAACGAAAACCCCCTATTGTGTTGATAAGTGGATATTTTCTTCCCGTCTTGAGGCTATCCACTTACCCAGGTTCAACTGTATAATTATTCAAACAGGAATTTTTAAGGATTCTGATGACGACTGGTGGGATGATGAAGAAGACAAAGGTCACACACATAGGCTAGTGCTGAAAATCCGTTCGAATCCCATTCAAGAAAATTAAAAACTGTTTTATTAATTTTCGATTATGTTAAATGCATGTTACTTTAAAATTACGTTAAATTTGATATTTCTAAAATTATGCTAAATTTATGTTATTTTAAAAGAAGGATTCGTATACGATAAATTTTTCACACAGAAATTAACGGTTTTACTTTTAAATTTATTTGTTAAGATTAAAATAAGACAAATTCAAAAAATTATTTTTAATTGTGTGATTAATTTAATAGGTCTATTTTTATTAATGGTTATACACCATAAAATCCAAAGATGAACCAAAAACATTTGAATCCAAAGTTGAAGTATACTCTTTATAAGCATAGAATGAGACTCAAGAGCAGCATTCCTGTAATGTCTATAAATGCATTATACAGTTTGGCATTTCAATGAAAAAAAGCTATAAAAATTAATGTGTAAATAAAATAAAATAAATTTGATGGAATTGGATAAATAAAAATAAATTAAATAAAGAAAATATGATAACTAAAATTTTATTAAAATTACTAAAATTAATAAAATAAGAATACAAAAAATGAAATAAATAAAGCTAATAATTAATTAATTAAATAAACTAGACTAAATAAATAAAATAAAATAAATACACAAATTAATAAAATAAAATCTTGTAAAATAACAATTAAATTTAATCATTGCTGTGAAGACAAAATGCGTCACCGAAAATTCAATAATGTGAAATAATTCATCGTTTCAACAATGCTCTTGAGCAACAGCCATACTCCCCTTTTACTGTTATTTGATCATTCCACTCAGGGCTCTAAATCTTGCGGTACAACTTTACTATATCTTTACTAATCAAATTTTTACGGTATTTTCTAAAAATGCACTAAAAGTAAAACTCCAGGCTCCATTTTGGGTTTCTAATGGATGGCGCAATCTGATTGGTTACTTATTTATTTATAAACGAGTTGGGTCCCTGGATGGACGACTGATGTATGTGGTTGCAGCAACCGGGGAAGGGGGGTGGGGTAAAGATTGTCTGTCACTGATGGTCGCCCTTCTTAACTTCACAGAAGTTGTGTTTTAGTGAAAGGCCACCAGGCCACAGCCTCCCCCCGAGGCATATGAGCAGGTTAGAGACAAACTTTCCGATTGCTAATTTGCTTATTTCGGAGACAAACTTCATTGGCTGATTACAAATAACTGTTAGTCAACTAGGATATAATTCTTCTCATTGGCTGAGGGTATTTGCAAGATAATCATTTGTTAAATTCAAGAATTATTTTTTTTCTTTTTCATATAGAAACTGAGACATTATTGAAATTTACACCACACAATATAAGGAGAAAACAGGCTAGACATGTTAATATGCCTAGTGTCTGAAAAGCTATACTGCAACTTTTAAACTTAGTGTCGTGGAAAAAGCAGAAGCAATCAGGAACCGTGCTGCTGGGCGAGAATTCGATATCGACAAGAAATGTGATTGGCTAAAAGAAAATGCTGTTGGCTAAAAGAAAAAGCATTTTATTAGGAATAAAGGCAAAGAATATAGAAAGAAGAACTGAAAAAGTACCACTGCCATAACTTGAAGAAAACCTTGCGATTTGGATTCAAATCCAAAGGGATGCGGCACTGCCTGTATCTACAGTAAGGATTCGTTTGCAAGCAAAAATCATTGCAGCACAAATGAACATACATGATTTTAAAGGAAGGCCTTCATGGTGCTGCAGATTTATGAAGAGGAAAAATTTACCCATTAGAATGAAAACAGTAAAGAAGCAGCTACCAACTGACTGGGAAAAAAAACTTCTTGGATTTCAACAATTCATTCATGATATAATTGACAGCAGGAAACTATAGTCCAAGAAAAATAATAAATATGGACGAAGTTTCTCTGTCATTAGACTGTACAGCTAATAGAACTGTCAATAGAACTGGTGAAAAAAATCTGTGTCAATAGAACAGAAAACGAGAAGACGTGCTTCACACGTGTTCTAGCCTCCTCTGATAGTAGAGAAAAACTGATACCTTTGCTTATTTTTTAAGAGATAAACAATGCCAAAAGAAAGTTTTCCAAATAACGTAGTCATTACAGTAAATGAAAAAGGATATGTGACAGAGGAAATAATCCTTTATTGGTTGAATGAGGTCTGGAGGAAGAGGAACATAATGGCAGACGATGTTACTTTTTATGACATACTAGCAGCGGTACCCGGCTTTGGTCGGGATAATTACACATGTAGGTAAAGAGAACAATCTCAAAGAATTAAATTATAATTCCCAATTAATTAAATAATAACACAATCAATTACAACACAGAACAAAGGGACTATCCATTCTACGAAAAATATGAAAAACAGGAAATCTAGGTGATATACCGGGACGTTATCTAAACTCTTCTTGACTTGCCTCACCACAGCAGAGCATCACCAGATACTTTAGACTCAAGTTTTTCTTGCCCTGGACATAGAAGCTCTTATACCTTCTTGCTCTATTTATATTTTGAAATATCTTAAAAATAAACACATGAAAACGCTTAGAATTAATACATTAATAATTCTTAATGAAAATTCGAAAAAATTTTTTTAAAGACTCGCAATGGATGGACCTCTCCAAGGATGCCACTGCTAGTCTAAATAATTTCTTACTCACATAATCTTACTTTAGATGTACACTTGATGTTCGTGGATTTCCCTTTCTTCTCTCGATGTCTTGAATCAAAACTTGGCCATTCATCTCTTTGTGTAGTCTAGCGATCGCCGATTCTTCTATTGACATGCTTACCATCTGCTCAATACAGTACGGAGCTAAAGGACTGCTTCCTCTGTCGTCTTTCCACTCTTTCTCAATGGTCTGCTAACTCTCCATTATCTCCCGTTACTGATCATTTTTAAAAATTTTCAAGAAATTCTTAAGTACTAAGAACTCTCTTTTCTAGGAAAAGCCTGAATAACAGGAATTCTATGCATTGTTACATATTGAAATTTATCAATATTGCACAAACTTTGCCTTTCAATGTAGGTCATGAGATATATATTGTTGATCCCTGCCTTGTGGCGGTGCATTGCGTGTTGACACCATTGTTGATATCTACTGTTGCACAAACATTTCCTTGCATTGTTGGTCATGAGATATTTCCACTAATATGCCCTGCCATAACCATGAATATCGATTTTTTATCGATTATTATATTGTTCCGACATTTGAGGTAGACAGTGATCTTCCTCATGCTTTGAATGTCAAGTATGCAAAATTTTATCAAGATCGGAATAAAACTGTAGATTTGTATTAAAAACAAACCTAGAAACAAACATCCTTCTTTATATATATGGATAGACTTTATACAGATTCTGACGATTCAAATTTTGATAGAGTCTGAAAATTGTAGTAACTTTAGTTTTTTGTTTAAATGAAACACGGGCCATGATTAGGTCTATTTATCTAAAATGTATTTCACTACCTTATTTTATAAAGTAGCCTTATAAGTAAAGTTGTATAATAAAGTTTTTTTATTAACATTCAGCAGACCGAAATAAGATCGGATTGCTTTTCAGCTGTGGCCCTTACAATATATGTACTTTACGTAAGGATTTTTTTAAAGTAGTTTTGTGCAGTGCGGCCCTTACGACGAGTACGGTTGGTATTCTGGAAATTATAGTAATGTAGTGCGTTCTTTTACAAATTACAAGAAGCAATAAAATCATTGTCCATTGTTGCCACAAGGCAACAAAGTGATAAACCATGGTCTGTTCCTTCTGGCAACAATGTGATAAACAATGGAAAAGTTTTGAAAAAAAATAAAACCACCACAACTGGTGCTTTATTGACTTCCAAGAATTATAATGTGACTACACAATTTTTTTTTATCTCTAAATTTAATTTGGGCCAGATAGGGATATGCAACATCTTGTTCTTAAAAACTGCATCTCTTCTACCTGTGGAAGTTAATGGGTTAAGTTACATTTTGATAAGCAGAGGGTGTGTGTTAATTTAGAAGAATCAAATAGTTTAAGATTAATTTACACACATTCCCGAGGAATATTTGCATAAATTGTCCATTACGAATAAAGATCACTAAATGGTAAAAACAAAAATAACAATGGCTAATTTTTCTGTATATGCTGAATTACTCCAGTCGGTCATCCATCTTCCTGTAAACATCTGCAAATCTTGCAATATCACTCTGAACATATCAATCTCTGCCATGTTTTTCATCTTCTGTGCACTGACAGCGACTTATGTTGAGATGGTCAGCCCTGAATTTTGAGCGCGAGTGCATGTTCCACAGCCAGTTTTCTCAGACAGTGAACTGATACTTAAGTGCCTGAACAGTGAGTGCAAACTCACTTTTTTCCAGGATAATGCACTCAAAAATAAAGTAATGATTAAAGTAAGAGCATAAAAAAACTAACAAAATTTGCAGGCAGATAATAAAACCAATAGTGGCATATGGACCATCAAAGACACTGTGTTAAAAGAAAAAAATTATATAAATTTGAATGAAAATAAAAATTATAATAGTTAGAATATTTTCTTAACCTTACAAAAAATAGTGATAGTCACCTGTATAACAACTTCAAATGGGTTATTTAAAAGAATTTAGCTTCATAACTCTATTCGTTGTCGCTTTAGCATGTTCATGATGGATGTCTGCATTGATATTTTCAGCATCATGACTTCTTCTTCTGTTAGCATGTTCATCTGCCGTGCCATATCTTGGAAAAAACCAAGGTGAGGACTTGAAAGTAAAATTTCCATCTGAGATGTTATATATGGTAATCTTGACCGTTCAACCATGGCTTTATATGCTTCAGTGAAAGATTCCTTCATTCCGTCATCCATTTCATACTGTCTTTTCTAAACAAATAGAGAAAGTCATTTACACGACAACTCTATAGCCACATATAACTTTCTTTAAATCGAAACATTAAAGTGTGTTAATAACATCATGGCATATTTAAAATTTCTTATTTCAAAACCCTAAATGTGCAAAAAAATGAAAATTCTAAACTAATTTCCAATAGTGGGGCTTCCATAGTGGAGGCAGTATAAATTAATATACCATGGACAAGAATAAATGTCATTAATACATGCATAAATAAATAAATTAATTAATTAAATTTTTAAATAATTAGAGAATCGAATGCTCAGATCGGTACAGCAAGCTGTGTCAGACGTAAACTGTGGCGATCCGTGGTAACAAAACGTGAACTGGGAAATACAGCCACTCTCTCTGATTTCAAATCTATCTTTGTTCCTATTGTCAACTATGGTCATGATTCTTGGCTAATGACTGCAAGAGTGCAATCATGGGTGTAAGTAGCCGAAATGAGATTCATGAATATAATTTTTGACATTATATTCAGTGCTCAAAATACACAGAGATGTCCTCAGACAATGAAATATTAACTTTAATTGTAAATAATAAATTCTATGTCATTTCCATATATCGCCCTCCTTCTGGTCTATTTTCTGCATTCATCTCCTATCTATCTTCCATGATTTCTGATATAAGCCTCTCCTCTAAAAAAATCATTATACTTGGCGATTTCAATCTGGATTTTGCGAGACCCTCCCCTAACACTAACGCCATTAACGATCTAATGTTTGGAATAGGTCTATATCCTGTCATCTCTTCTTACACACACTTCTCTGTAGCCCACAATTCATATTCTACTATTGACCAATGTTTTTGTTCTCTATCTGATAATCTCCTCGGTGGTTCCCTTGATCTTGCAATTACAGATCACTTCCCTATTTTTTCTCTACTCCAATCAACTTCTCATACAAATTCTTCTTCTACCACTTTTAAACAGAGACGCGTGTCCCCGATGCGTCAGGTGGTATTTAACTCTTATCTGGAACTAACAAACTGGAATGCCATTTTCAATACTAACGATGATATCAATATATTATTTGACAAGTTTATTTCGCACATTTTTAGGGGCTTTAACCGATATTTTCCTTTTATTACTTTTTCACCCAAAACCGCAGACCCCTCTTTGCATAAGCCTTGGATGAGTTCCCACATTTTATCTCTTGTGTCGCATAAAAACGCTCTTTAAAGAAATCCGCTCTTGTGTCGTTGTAATCCGAATCTTGGAACTAAGTCTAAATTTCGTTCCTTTTCTAACTGTCTTAAAAACATTATTAAATCTGCAAAATCTAAATATTATTCTGTGGTATTTAATAATATAACTACTAATAAAGCTAAATGGAATTCAATAAATAGGTTGCTGCACGGCTCTAATCCCATCGCCACGCCTTTTTCGAATCCCTCTTTACTTACTTCTAATACAATATCTGACTTCCTAGAGACTTTATTGCCATCCTCCCATCCGCGACCGTCTCTCCAATTAAATTACCCTTTTTCTTTTCCTTTAAAGCTTTCCGCATTCTTTGCCTCTCCTGCCTCCGTAGACAAAACTTCTTTAGTTATTAGTCAATTAAAGTCTTCCTCATACCCGGATCCCTTGGGCATTCGCACCAATGTTATCAAAGATGCTATAGTAGAATTCTCTTTCCCCCTAACCTATCTTTTTAACACCTCTTCATCTCAAGGAACTTTTCCTGCATGTATGCAACAAGCTAAAATCATTCCTATTTTTATGAAAGGTGATTCCAAAAATTTTGCTCATTACTAATTCTCACTAATCGACGCTATACCCTTTCTATTAGTAATTACTCCTCCACTGTCATTCGGAATCAGGGGGTGCCTCAAGGCTCAATTCTTTCTCCACTCTTATTTAAATTATTTATTAATGAACTCTCCTTTATTATGTCACCCCTTTCTCCTATTTTTTACACAGACGATGCTACTATATCTTATGCAGATACTTCTATTTCTACTATTCAAGCTATAACGAACGAGGCCCTTGCTAAGTTATATCAGTGGAATTTCGTTAACCAATTAACCTTAAATCATGAAAAGACTATATGATTTTTCTACAGTGAAATAAGCAGGGCTCCATTGATGACTTTTTGCTCTATTATAATTCGCACTTACTTTCTCCTTCTACTTCATTCAAATATTTGGGAATTCACCTATCCTTTAACCTTTCCTGGGATTTTCATATTAACACGTTAGCAACTTCACTTAATCAATGTCTAGGTCTATTCGCCCGCTTACATCAATCTTCCTCCAACTATACAACTTCTGTTATATTTTTCTTTAATACACTCACGACTTTGTTATGGGATTATATTTTGGGGTGCTTCCTCTAACTTAAATTTATTATGTCTTTTCAGAATTCAAAAAAGATTCCTTAGATCATTTCTTAAATTACGTAAACTGGCTTCTGTCTCTCAATTATTTAATTGTTACGGAATTTCCACAGTATATCAGTTATATATTAGCAATTTAGCTACCTTTACTTATAAGGTAATTTCTCGCCAAATATATCTCTCTTCCCCACTTCCTATTCAATATCGCAGTGAACTTCACCCTTACCCTACATGAACCGCTCATTTGATAAATATCCCCTTGATCAGAACGAACTACCAATCTTGCAGTGTCTCATTCGCTGCTATTAAGCTCTGGTCCTCTTTATCTATCGATTTGCACCTTTCCTTGAACATCGCTATCTTCAAATTTAAATTAAAAAATTTTTTATTTAACTCCTAACAATGCTAATCTACTAACCTTGTATTTTACTTTCAATGTGCATTTAAAGCAATATTTGAAATTTATTTGTACTTTTTGGACTTAGTCCATTATTATTAACTTTGAACTTTAAACTTAAATCGTTAATTTTTTAATCAGAATTAACAATTCTGTTTTCTATCCCAGTACCTAACTTGTCGGCTATCAGCCATACAGGCCCTGGATAGACATTTGTTTCTAATTTAAATAAAAAAAAATATAATAATAAAAAAGAGATGTGGTAGTTGTTACCCTATTAGACAGAGTTGCACAGCAGCACAATAAGGGAGTCTTTACGTTCTGAGCCATACTTCTCAGCACTGAGAGATCTTGTGACATTCTATGTCAGTGTAGAGCGTTGCATATGTCCGACGGGAACAGTGAGCACGAATGGAAGTGGAATGGGGGGTGTGCACAGGCGCTGGAAAGGCAGCGTGAGCGCTCGCTACTCCATTGTTTTTTTTCTTTTCATGGGTGTAAATTGCAATAGTGAGTATGCAACTGTTGTTGTCATTTAAGTTTTTTTGTGTGTCCTTGTGTAGTGGGTTATGTTAGTCAGTTTGGTTGGGGAGTGAATGGGTTTTGTTGACCATGTCGCACTTAACTGTAGCGCAGCTTCTCTTTTGCGAGCGTTCCACAAACAACGCAGAGTCGGTGGCGTGTGATTTTTGTTTTTGTTTGTTGCGATGTTTGTTGGCGGCTAACATTTTTGTTGCTTCGAATTTTACGTTTAAGCTCCGGCAAACAATCGTTTAATTTCAATATAACGAGTGTTGTTGTTAAAAGAAATTCTTTTTTTTTTTCCTTTAATGCGTTCGTGGTGAGCGGTCATGTTTTTTTTTTCTTTCCCGTTAAGTGCATTGTATATGGTCTCAGAGATTTAGGAGAGCTGTCCACTCAACATAATTGGTGCAATTAGCATCTATGATGTGCTTTATTGTGTAATTTAAAATGTTAAAGTTTATTAAAATGAGTTTAAAAGATTTAGAACATTGCTAAGCTGTGCAGGAAAGCTCCGAAGTCAGTTGTAATGGCGGCCGAAATCGCACGTTCGAATCAACGGAGTGTTGCCCGAACCCGATAATGACTTTTCTTGATTGTGACTATAGATGTTAACTAAGTGATGGTAAAATGAAGGTAACACATTTCATTAAGATGACAACACGGTGAGTGACAATTTATTCTGATCTTTCTATGCGCTAAGGAATGCATCCAAGTTGCGGAGAACATTCGCGCAAGTGATTAATCGATGTCTTACCTTCAGTTGTTCTTCTATGATGCAACTTTCGTTTGCAAAAATGCAGAGAATAATAAGTGTTACAGGAATAATGAACGTTTTCCTTATGTCTAAGCTCCAGTGAATCCTGAAGTCCGCATGCCCAGTCGGTGTTGTGCTTCATGTTACAAAACTTTGTGTTGTAATTATTGCTAATGCCCTATGAACTGCATATTTGTAAATTTTGAGTCGTTAAGTAGATATTGGGGCATTTAACTGTTGTTAAGTTCTAGTAAGGGTGCACACGCAGACGGTGGCATCGATTTCAGAGTGTTAGTAAACCGTACAACAGGCGTTGACCGAGGAATCTCATCCACTCTTAATGAAAGGTCATTATCTTTAAGTTGGTAAAAATTGAGGAAGGAAGTGGCGTGGTGATGGCGGTTTTGAGTACAGTGAGGTAATATGTGTGACATAGTGGAGGCGTGTGCTTGTATACAGATGAGTGGTATAACTGATATTCGTAGGTGTTATAGATGTTGACTTTAAGTGTTATGCTGATGATAAAGTCTCTTGTAGTTTGTTATTATACTAAGTTGATGTTGAGTAGATTATTCTCGAACATAACCCCGTTTGGGATATGCTCGAGGCTTTCCGTTGGGCGCATGTGACGTTTCGGTGTGCTGGAAGTCACGTGGGTCCGGCAGAGAGGAAAGGGGGGGGGGTGCGTACTCGTGAGTATTTATTAACGTGTACTTTTGCTAATTTAGAAAAGGGCAGTGCGACTAAGGAAATGTGGTAATGTGCGTGGATCGATACGTGATCTTTATTGCTTGTTGTTTCTTCTTGTTTTGTGTTTTATTGAGTGAGTGAGAGTTATCAGTGCGGATAAATGTGTTTTAAAAACTGTATGAGCGATCGTATTCAATCCTCTGTTGAAGTGGCTATTGTTGGAAATATCCTTTGTTGTATCAAGATTGCCTCAGCTTCCAACAGAGGATTGTTGATATTGCTTTTCCGAGAATCCTGAATGTGTCATAGGCTAAATTTAACGTTTGTTATGAAATTCCTTTTTTTTTTTTTTTTGTATAAAAAATTCTAGAGAGGTGCAGACGTAGTTTTCATGCACGCTCTTATGCTGATTACCGTATTCGAACTGGAAGCGATGGATCAAGTGCTGGAACCGATGTAACCAAGGTACTGGGCTGTGCTGATCGAACGGAGCAGCGTGATTATCGGCGAAAGCGATGACGCCGCCATGGCAAGAGCGAAAAGATTGCCGGTGAGGAGCAGCTCGAATTAGCGAATAAAGGTCCTTCTGCTGAAACTTGATAAGTGACTTAAAATTATTCTTTTGCACCGCGTGAAGTCCGAGATGCCAATCAAACACTTTGAAGTGCATCGTGTTCTGCGATTACATCGGTCCTCCCGCCGAATGTAATAGCGTGCAACGAACTTTGCGTTGATGCTGACACCACGCGGCGTTATATAGTAGTGCTCGTAAAAGATAACGGAGCCGCCAGAGTTTACAGCTGAGTGTAACCCCATCGTCGTAGCAATATGCTCTGTAGTGTCTGTTGGTGCTATTATGATTAATAAGGTGATTGAGCACCGGTTTCGTTTGTTGAGGGAGTCAATGTATGTGTATCGGGGTGACCAGTAGGGAGTAGAAAATACTGTGGCACGTAGGAGTCGTCAAGCGCAGAAGCGTTTTATGAATATCCTGTTCGCATTGACAAATCTCGTGTCTTACCTGGGGTCTTGCAGCTAGGTCCTCGCGTGCCTGCCAAGAAAGGTCCCAGTACCTCCCCCTTACTTGTCCCATAAAAAGAGGGTACACCACGTAGAAGCGTATGTCTAGAATTAGGAATATTTGTGTGGAGGCATGTGGGTTTAGCCGTAGTCTGAGGCCACAGGCGTAGGTATTAGCTCCCAATGAAAAATAAACTGGAGGACCTGTAAACGCCGACTACCCATAACGGAGCGCGAACCCGTGTGCCACTCAGTTCGTAAATTCGGAGTGTGCTCCGAGTATTTGTATCATAAAAGTAAACAATTTAAGGAGCCCCTAGTCTTTTGAGATGTAAGATATTTGGGTATTGAAATATGAATATTGATTTTGCATAATGGAAAATAAAGAAGACTGTCATAAAATATTATGAAATCAGGTGGTTTTTCATTTGTATTGGCCCGAACTCTTAACACAACTCACCCCAACGCATTGCCTGGATGGCTTGTGGACCTTGTTTACCTTTGGTGGGGGTGGGCAAACGTTACACATTCAAGCTGCCATATACAAGTATTGGTGGGCGATGTTAACAAAGACATCGATGTTTCAACCATCAATGTTATTATAAACATCGTCAATGCATCGACATCGATATTTGCTTTTATTACGAATAGGAACTTTTAAATAAAAATAAAAATACTTGTTAATACTGTTTGTTAGTTTTATTCAACCATATATTTTGTCTAAATTCATTAACTGTAATATCCATGACTCAGGCACACAGTAAAATATTATTAATGCAAATTTTTATCTAATCGATAGTTTAAAATGACAATAGTTTACATTTTTACATTTTTTGGTGGAAAGTGCATTAAAAGTGAAGCATCGAAGCAATGAAAAGGTGACGCTATCGATGTAGATATTCAATCATATTCACGGTTTCTGTAAATTCGACATAATAATTTTACTTTATTCCAATATAATTTTTCGGTTTAAATCGGCATAAATGCAACTGCGCTCATCGATAGCCAATCCTCACTGATGACCGCCATTTTGAATTCGTTTGTTTTTGTCACTCTGACGACTGTCACGGTTTAGTCGCATTAAACAAACATCCTAAGTTACATCAAGAAGCCAAAACCATGCATCCGCTGACATCACAACTTCACCCAAAATGGACGTCACGCTATTGGAAATTGCATACGGAATTTTTGTTTTTTCACACATTGTTTTAAAAATGGGAGGAAATTGATTCTTGGGAATTCTTGGGCTGGAAAAGGCCGCGTGGAGGCATACATTTGTGACTGTATTCAGTGTTGTTTTGTTGATAGTGGGAGGGGAAGGGACGCAGGCATATAAGCCCAGTTGGAAGATTACTTGCTTTAATTCTTGAACAGGAGAATTGTTTTGTTTTTAGTGTATGGTAGCATTCGCAAAATATAAAAAGGGGGATGTAACATTCGACTGGCGGCTCTTTCTTTTATATGCGTTCGATTTTTCGTGTCTGCCATTTAATTATGCGTAGGGCTGAATAGTGACACTAAACTTGTGCATTTTAGATGTAGTAAAACATTGCTAAGTGCTTAAGATTAAGCTGCATTGTGTATTTATTTTGATCTTAAGAGCATTGTTATGTGGTAATTGTGGTCGTCTGAGTCTGAAACAATGAAAGCCGTCGTCATTGCGATGTCGTTGTATTGAGGAGTTTCCGAGAAATAGTAACAATCTGAGTGTGTCTTGTTTTTGTTTTGTTATTATTGGAAGAGCAGTCGTTGAGTAACGTTGTAAGAAAGACACGTTGTTGCAGCAACGGCATTTTGTTTTAGAACACCGCCATAACGAAAAAGAAAAATGTATATTTTCTTTTTATCGGGCGTGCGATCAGAGTTTGCCATTTAGTTTATCCAAAGGTTGCATTCTGATCTATATTGCTGACTTGATTATTAAATAAAAGAAAAAGGTCCAGGAATAGCAATATTGGTAGCGTCTTTATTGTTCAATGCGTTTCGAGATCATCTCATCATCAGGAACTATGAACGACTACAGAGTTGCAATGGCTACAACACCCGGTATATATGGGAGGGGTCCACCAATCAGAGAGAAGTATATA
Organism: Rhysida immarginata; assembly: GCA_023313115.1. Classification (NCBI taxonomy): domain Eukaryota; kingdom Metazoa; phylum Arthropoda; class Chilopoda; order Scolopendromorpha; family Scolopendridae; genus Rhysida; species Rhysida immarginata. Next base: position 726,837 of record JAHWFO010075635.1, on the reverse strand, counting down.
ACTCTGATTGGTGGACTTACAGTCAATAGGGTAAAAATATTTACAGAAAAAAACATATATGAATACATGACAGGATGCATAATCGTATTAAAATTAAACATTACAAATGCAACATATGTATAAGAGCCAAATTGGTTAAAAGAGCAATTATGGATAAAAGAACAAAACTGGATATAAGAACCAAAGCGGTCATAAGAGCAAGACTGGATCTAAGAGCCATAATCGGATACAAGAGCCAAAAAAAGCTAAGAGCTTTCGTCCAGGATGTTGTTGGTTATGTTCATTTCCGGGTTTAATTACTGTTGACTGCATCGAGTATTAGGTTTTTGTCAAAACTGAGTTGGTTGTTTAAGATCTTCTCTTTATCTGTCTTGAGGTGTTTCCTAATTATCAGGGCTTCGTATGTGAGTATTCTCTGTGGATCCTTGATGAACTTTACAACGGACATGATTTTATTGTATTTGACCAAAGCTGTGTTTGTTGTCGATAACGTGGTCTGCAAAGACCGACTTGTGGTCCCTGTTGACCCAAGACCTACTGTGATCATTGAATCTTATACGGAATGACCTTTTGGTGGAACCCACATAGAAGCAACCACAAGTTGGGCATGTGAGTTTGTAGACCCCGCAGGCATTGTAGACATCATTATGTTGAATCCTCTCCTTCGGGTTCAGTAGATAACGGCATTTGTTTGCCGTTCTGTATGCAATTTTTAGCCCGTGATTCTTGAATATGTTAGTAATCTTGGTTATTTCAGGACCTATATATGTAAAAGTGGCGTATTTCGGAGATTCAGTGGTGCGGTCAACAGCATGGTTGCGTGATTCAAGTACTCGTCTCGTTCTTCGGAAAACATTTTTTGTGACTTGGTCCGAAAAATCATTTTTTCTTGCCACATCCTAGGTGTGAGTTATATACTTCTCTCTGATTGGTAGACCCCTCCCATATATACCGGGTGTTGTAGCCATTGTAACTCTGTAATCGTTCATAATTCCTGATGATGAGATGCTCTCGAAACACGTTGAACAATAAAGACGCTACCAATATTGCTATTCCTGGACCTTTTTCTTTTATTTAATAATTTAGTTTATATTAAACCTGTATGTTTATTCATGAGTATTCCAGCAGGTCTGAATCGACTATGCTCTAGGATTTTTGTGTATAACCTGTTTTCAAGTAACTAACTGCGGTCATGTATAATTCTTGGAAACGACGGGATATGCAGCGGTGGACATTAGATGCAGCAACACCTAAGTTGAGAATTCATCATTCTCCAAAAGTGGCATCTTCTTGGTGAGACCGATCTAATACTTTCGTTTAGAAATAAGTGCAGTGATTCTATTTAATTTTTTGTTTCCCTGGAAGTGTGGAAACGCAATTGTGCATCACAGGGTTTATCAGCGAGCAAAATTTGCTTTAAAACTGATAATAACTGACTGGCGGAGTCACATTTAAACCTCGTTGGTGACAATTAGTTCGATAATACTTTTTACGGCGATTAGTGCGAACATTTTAAGCGTGTTTATATTAAAAGGAGTGGAGTAAGCTTATGGGGATTATAAGTAATTTAATTAGGGTATGCTTTCTGTCGCTCCAGTGGCGAAGATGTGCTCGTTTTAGTGAAGGCAGAGTGTAAGCTTTAATTCACATTGGTTGGTAGTAACGCGTGGAGCGAGCCAGGCGTTGAAATTGGGGATATTTGAGGAATCAAAGGGTTACAGCCTCTCTCCCTTAGTTTTGTCATTTCGGAAGGTTACACAATTGACGTGTAACCGATGTTTTGCGAGCAAATAATGGAAAGGGAGGCACGACGCGTTCAAGGCACTCCCACGTTATACCATGTGGTTGTTGTGTTGTGCTTGCAAGTAACGCGGAGGCAAAAGTCACAGTCGGGGATTCATGCGCAAATGCATGATATGGCCTTTGATAGAAGTAACCCAAAACAAGGCTTAAAGTTATTAATTGTAATTAATAGTGAAGGTATACTCTTTAATGATATTGAGTTATTATTCTCATAGTTTGTATGGGTTAGTCCTGGGAATCTTCATTAGTGCGTAATCTAAATTTAGTACTTGTGAGGACACGCGATGTTGTTGAGTATGGATATGGGTTTTCTACTGAACAATAATACTTCGAGGGTTATGGTTTATTATCTATTTATTATAATGTTGCGCATCAATCTAATTTAGAATAAATATGAGTTATTTTGTTGAAATTCATGTGTCCCTTGTTTGATTAATCTTGCTTTCACAAGTCTCGAACTTTTGTACCCCATCGCATCGGAGTTGGTGGTAACCTGTATCGTCGAATCGGCCCCTCCCACGCGCATGGGCGTGCACATTTGGCGCCCGAAATTGTGGGTCCTAGGGTAAGGATATTAGATATAATCAAACAAGGAATATTGAATTGTCAGGAAACTGCCTTGGTTTGTGTCACTTATCTATTTTTTTTAGGTGAGCAAAGAGAATAACAGCAACATGCCAGCCAATGGGATTGGGGTGGAAAATGAGGGAAGACTTTTTTTCCCTTGGTGGGTGGTCCATGGGAAACTAAGGGACGAGCTACATAAGATATGTAGCGAGTATTGACAGGTGACATGGTAGGGTCATGTATAGAGGTAGGGGCTATGGAGTTATGTACTCCGATCGGAGGGTTGAAATTTGGGGAAATGTGCCCAGGGCACAAGAGTGCTCTTCGTTGCTTGGTTCAGGAATTTGACACCTTGTTCAGGGATGACGTGATTGGTGTGCAGGGGGTGCGGGATTTCTAGGCGGATTATGTGATTGACAAGAAGCGCCCGGTATTCGTGAGGCAATATAAGGTGCCATATGTGTACCAGAACGCGTATAAGGATAAGCTGTTGGAATTTGAACGTGCAGGAATCATCGAAGTCAGTAAGAGCCCCTGGAATTCGCCGGTACATGTCGTCCCCAAGGAAAATGGGGAAGTCCGAATAACTTTAGATTTGCTACAGGTGAACCTGCACACCAGTCCGGTGAATTTCCCTGCCCCGATTATTCAGGATGTATTGGAGGAGTTGAGGGGGCATAGATTCTTTTCAGTGCTCGACCTTAATAACGGGTACTTCCAAATACCGTTGGTCGAGTCACTGAAGAACTATGCCTTCCAGTCTCCCTGGGGAAAGTTTCAGTTGACGAGACTTCCTCAGGGAGGGAAGAACTCCTCCCATATTTTCCAACAATACATTGTAAACACATTACGGGAAAAAATCGGGGTGGGGGGGGGGGGAGGGGAAATCCACACATTCCTGGATGATATCCTGGTGTCAACGAAGTCATTCGAGGAGCACTTGAATGTCTTACGATGGGTGTTCGAGCGGTTTCATAGAATGGGTTTGGTAATAAAACCTTCCAAGTGTCAGTTTTGTCTCCCAAAAGTGCATTACCTAGGGCATCTAATCTCTGCAGAGGGATGCAAACCGGACCCGGGGAATGTGGAAGTGCTGCAAAGACTGAAAGAACCACGTAATGTGAGAGATGCGTGCAGCATAGTGGGCTCTATTAATTTCTACCGGCCCTTTTTGCATCACCTCTCGAACACCCTGGTCCCTATAACCAACTTGACCAAAACAGGAGTAAAATTCGTATGGACTAGAGAATGTCAAGAGGCATTAGAAAGCGTAAAAAGGGCATTAACTAACGCTCCAGTATTACGTCCTCCTGATTATGGGCATAGATTCGTACTGTACTGGACACAGACGCCTCAGAAAGGGCAATTGGTGCTGTCCTTCAACAGGAATACAATGGGGTAATGCACCCGGTGGCTTATTTCAGTCAAAAGTTGAAGGGAGCACAGCTGAACTACACGACCATCGAAAAGGAGGGACTGGCGATAGTTCGAGCCATGGCACATTTTCGGCATATTATATAGGGCTTACCAATCACCATTATTACAGATCATCAGCCGTTGGCTTTTATTAACAAAATGAAGGAGTCAAATCATCGCATTTTGCATTGGGCTCTCCAACTGGAAGAGTATCACAGCAATGTGATCATGTGACTATAATGAGAGATGGGAAACCCTGGATTCAAGAGATTGTTCAGGAACAAGAACGGGATCCATGGTTGCAAGAAATGTTACCACAACTCCATAAAGGTGAACAAATCGCTCGTGAGGGTGGTACGTTTTTTTGCCTAGATGGGATAATATTGTGGAAATCAAGCAAGCACCCGGGGGCGCATGGCAAGGTGTGGGTGCCGGGTGCGTTGCGCACCGAAATAATTAAACAGAATCATGACAGCTTATTGGGTGGACATAGAGGTCTTAGCGCGACAATACATCAGGTGAAGAAAGGATATATATGAAACGGTTAGGCAAGAGATGTTAGTGCACATATTAAATCGTGACAAAAAAGAATATTGCAGACAAAAAAGAATATAGCGTGTGCACCATGGCAAACTGGAATATGTGCCATTTACCCTTTCCAGAAACTCGTGATGGACATAGTAGGCCCGGTTGAACGATCACGGGAGGGTAGTCGCTATATCCTTGTGCTAACTGATGTGTTGACACGATTTCCTGAGGCGGTCCCACTTGCTAATCCATCTGCTTCCACTGTAGCCGATGCGTTTATACAAACCATCTTATGTCGGTATGGAGTTCCGTTACAGGTTATTAGCGACTGTGGCACGAATTTTACTTCCGAGGTTTTTGCTAAAGTATGTGCAGACCTCAGGATATATCACAACGTGACAACGACATACAGGCCGACTTCGAACGGTCTCGCAGAGCGATGTAATAAATCGCTCTGTGAGGCAATTCGAGCGTTATGCTATAGTCATCCCGAAGAGTGGGAGCAAGTTTTGAACTTTGCCTTATTTTCCTTGCGTACTAGACAACATGAGACGCTAGGAGAAGTCCCGGCCTATCTGTTATATGTATTTGACCCTATGATACCTAGAGAATGGCAGTCAGAAGGTAGTGATCAGCAGGTAGACGCCGAAGACGAGGATGTAATGTTTCACTATCGTTCGGAACTGGTAGCGAGATAGCTAAAGTGCGACGGAAGGTCTCTGAACGGGATAAGGAAAAAAGGCGGAAGCACCTACTACAGTTAAATAAACGAAGGCAAACTCGCCAAATTGAGGTAGGTAGCTCAGTGTGGCTCCTACGACTGGGAGGGCACAAACAGAAGTTTGCGGCGAAATTCCTTGGCCCTTTTCGTGTTATAGAAAAGATCACAGACGTCAATTACCGAATTGAAGGTGGACATATTCATGACCAAATGGGTAGTTCATGTTGACCGATTAAAGGCGTGTATGTTACCGGAAAATGAAAGGAGAACATATAGGGGTAAAATGAGGACCTAGCGGTATCCCGAGACGCCGGAGGAAGAGGACGATTGTGTGGAGGAAGAGCATGTGGAGCTAGGTATTAGGAGCTCAACCTCTTCCGGAAGAGGTGGAATTGATGTGGGACCGACTTCGCCGGCAGGTAGAGATGTAGATGAGAGTGAAAGCCCAATGCCAGAAGTTGCAGCAGGGGATGACTGTGACGTTGTAGCATACATAGAACACGGGAGCCCGGAGCGACCTAGCCGCTATAGTTTACATCATAGGCCTCAAGTTGATTATCGAGCATTGAATCTTGGTAGAAACAGGTGAAAATAGGGTCCGTGTTCTGCCAGTTTGTATAGAAGGGTTCCGGGCATTGTAAAAGCCTACCCTGTCTAAGCCTACTGCTGTTGTGAGTGCGTTTGCTTGTGTGCGTATTTTTAACTGTTTGCGTTTGGTGTCGTCATAGGCATTGATGTCTCTGGTGTGGGTTTCGAGAAGTTGTTTTTTTTTTGTTTGTTATTTGGTCATAATGGAGGTGATGTAATAAAGCTAAATCGTGTGGTGTAATAAAATGTGGAGGTTTTTTATGTAATCTGGTGTGAATGTTAATGGACGTGTGTATTCTTCATGTCTGTGTTCTATGGTTTTTTTAAATTTTATAATTTTTACTCTTTGATGTATTTGTTCTGTTTCTTTGTCATCTATGTTGTTTGTTATTGGTCTAGCAGTTATAAAAATTGGTATTCTTTCTATGGAATCTTTGTCACTATGCTTTATATCTGTTTTTATGGGCTTTCCTTCGAGTATTAATTTCCACGTTCCTACGTTAACTGGGTTAAAATTGGTTCTTCGAATTAAACAATGGCAGCGTCTGGCAATTGGTCTAAATGAAATGAACTGTTATCTCTTTCTCTGGGGACTAATTCAGGTTGTAGAGGTTCTATAAGTGTTTCTATGAGGAGACTTTTTCCAGCATTTGTATCTCCTTGTAAAATAAATGTGTTGATTTTTTTCAATTATTTGGTCTTGATTATTTCAAGCCATGCAAAAAAATCAGGTATGTCAATATTGTTTTGTTGAAAAAAAGTTTGTAGCCATTGTTGTGTTTGTTTATCTTTTTTTGTAAAGCTTTTAATGATTGGTTTTTTGGTCAAACGTTTTTGTATTAATTTGTTAAAATGTGTCTGCATTGTTGTTTTTTTTATTGTGTTTGTGTATTGTTGATTTCAAAAGCGAAGTAAGCGTGCTAAGTAGCTTTATTCATTTAAGCCAAATTCTTTTAATAATTGTTGTTTTGTCTGTAAATCGACTATGTTGTTTCATTGTGCTTTTGTTTTTATATTGTGTTTGTCGATTAAATAGTCAATAAGTTCGATTATTGTTGAGCGTTTATGTCTTCCAAATATTTCGTCTTTTTGTTGTTTTTTTTGATCAGTATATGTTTTGCAATTACTGTTTTTTCGTATATGTTGTGCGTCAGCTAATATGTCTTTTACGAGTTCTGTGAGTCTGATGAGTTCTTGTGTGATTTGAGAACCAAATAGATTGTATCCCCTATAATTTGTATTGAGGAGATATAAAAGGAAGTTTCCGATATATTTGATTGATTGTGTAGAGGCAATAGCTTTTGCAACTCCTCCGCTTGTTGCACCAAGAAAGTTAAGGATGCGTTGTCTTGTTCTTGAGGCTGTGTTTCCTCCTCCGAGTGTTGAGATGTAGATAATATGTTGGTGGTCTCCGTGATCAAATGAGAGGAAGGAGGGCTTGCTTCGTCTATGACTGGGATTTCCGTTTGGATGTTTGATGTTTGTGTTGTGGACGATGAAGGTTTTAAACGTTTTGTTTGTGGTTCCGTTGGGGTTGTTAGTGATGTTATTTGCGTCATCCAATGAGGATGAGGTGCTTGGTCCCGGTCTATTGGGTGATGGTGGAATATTGTCAATGCTCGTTTCGTCCAAGGTAGTGACATTTTGTGATTTAGGAGACGACCTTGCTGATTGAGAGACCAATTGCTCATTGTCACTGCTTCCTGTACTTCCTGTATGTTGGTGGCTGTGTATTTGTTGGAGGGTTGATTCTCGTTCAATTGTTGTATCCATAATACTGTTGGGGAATAATGAGGTAGCAAAAGTGTTGTTATTTCTGTGAATAGTTGTTTCTTTATGACTTGGCTGCTGATGTTGGTGAGATAAAGATATATTGTTGTGTCCATTGTTGTCAATAATAAAATACCCCGGTGCTATTGTATATGAATGATTGTGTGTTAGTGTGTGGTGAAGTTGTGTGTATAAGTTGGATGTCTTCGGAATGATTTGATTGAAGCTCAATTTCGGGTCGTGGGGAACAAACTCTAAGACATACCTGCGAGGGACTATGAACACTTGATTCCCATGCTGTGTTGTTATGGATGGAGAATCTTCTTTGCTGTTCTGTTGGTTAGTCCATGTCCATGGGTATTGATGTAATGCTGTCATTTTGAATGATATCGTCTGATGTATCAATGTGAAATTCGTCAATCCAATAGGGACACTGAGCGTTATTATCCCAACAGTTAAGACACTGACACGTATATATGTTATGAATGCAGAACGTATGCTCAATACAGAGTGAGACTACGTGCATTTTGATGAGAGAAGAAGTGGACGCGGTTCTTATATAGAAAAGATCATGTGATCATTGAGGTCAACAATCGGTATAAAAAAAAAAAAGATTAAAAACCAGTATGACAACCAGTAAAATGAATACCATAACCTAGAAAGCCGATATGTACTTATTCCACTTTAATAACAACCACTTCTAAAGTCCGTGACCTACTCCCTAGCGCCACAGGCGCTTCCTGCTGTATTTTCTAACCGTGTGGCTCGGTTTGAGAAGAACATGGTTCTTCTGGTTGTTTTGAGGGGGAGAAGTATGCGACTGTAGTCAGTGTTGTTTTGTTGATAGTGGGAGGGGAAGAGACACAGGCATATACGCCCGGTTGGAAGATTATTTGCTTTAATTCTTGAACAGGATAATTGTTTTGGTTTTAGTGTATAGAGCACTGCGGGGTAGCATTCGCGAAATATAAAAAGGGGGGGTGTGACATTCGACTGGCGGCTCTTTCTTTTATATGCGTTCGTTTTTTCGTGTCTGCCGTTTAATTATGCGTAGGACTGAATAGTGACACTAAACTTGTGCATTTCAGATGTAGTATAACATTGCTAAGTGCTTAAGATTAAGCTGCATTGTGTATTTATTTTGATCTTAAGAGCATTGTTATGTGGTAATTGTGGTCGTCGGAGTCTGAAACAATGAAAGTCGTCGTCATTGCAATGTCGTTGTATTCAGGAGTTTCTGGGAAATAGTAACAATCTGAGTGTGTCTTGTTTTTGTTTTGTTGTTATTATTGGAAGAGCAGTCGTTGAGTAACGTTGTAGGAAAAACACGTTATTGCAGTGACGGCATTTTGTTTTAGAACGCCGCCATAACGAAAAAGAAGAAATGTATATTTTCTTTTTATCGGGCGTGCGATCAGAATTTGCCATTTAGTGTATATTAAACCTCTAATTTATTCATGAGTATTCCAGCTGGTCTGAATCGACTATGCTCCTGGATTTTTGTGTATAACCTGTTTACAAGTTACTAGCTGCGGTCACGTATAATTCTTGGAAACGACGGGATATGCAGAGGTGGACATTAGATGCAGCAATACCTAAGTTGAGAAATCATCATTCTCCAAAAGTGGCATCTTCTTGGTGAGACCGATCTAGTACTTTCGTTTAGAAATAAGTGCAGTGATTCTATTTAATTTTTTTTTCCCCTGGAATTCCATTAGTGCAATTGTGCATCGCAGGGTTTATCAGCGAGCGAATTTCGCTTTAAAACTGATAATAACTGACTGGCGGAGTCGCATTTAAACCCCGTTGTTGGTGACAATTAGTTCGATAAGACTTTTTACGGCGATTAGTGTGAACATTTTAAGCGTGTTTGTATTAAAAGGAGTAGAGTAAGCTTATGAGGATTATAAGTAATTTAATTAGGGTATGCTTTCTGTCGCTCCAGTGGCGAAGATATGCCTCGTCTTAGCGAAGGTGGAGTGTAAGCATTAATACACATTGGTTGGTAGTAACGCGTGGAGCCAGCCAGGCATTGAAACTGGGAATATTTGAGGAATCAAAGGGTTACAGCCTCTCTCCCTTAGTTTTGTCATTTCGGAAGGTTACACAATTGACGTGTAACCGACATTTTGCGAGCGAATAGTGAAAAGGGAGGCACGACGCGTTCAAGGCACTCCCACGTTACACCATGTGGTTGTTGCGTTATGCTTGCAAGTAACGTGGCGGCAGAAGGCATAGTCGGGGATTCATGCGCAAGTGCATGATATGGCCTTTGATAGAAGTAACCCAAAACAAGGCGTAAATATAGAGGGTGTAACTAAAGATGTGTTACAAACTTTGGGGAATGATAGAACTGGTCAAAATAAGCATTTTTTGTTCT
>JAHWFO010075635.1:678363-717054 GCA_023313115.1 Rhysida immarginata | reverse complement strand
TCAAGTAATGTGGTTCCAACATGATGGTGCACCTCCACATTTCTCACAGCATGTCCGGGCCTTCCTCACTGATACGTTTGGCGATCGTTGGATTGGACGGGGTGGTCCAGTTACCTGGCCGCCACGATCACCAGACCTAACACCATTGGATTTCTTTGTGTGGGGCCACCTAAAGTCCCTGATGTACGAAACAATGGTTAATTCAGTGGAGGAACTCATCGCACGATTGGCTGTAGCAGCAGACAACATCAGGGACTCCCAGCAGATGCTGCAACGGGTGTCTTGCAATGTACAGCGACGAATGCAAGCCTGCATTGACGCTGAAGGGCGTCATTTTGAACAGTTGCTATAACTCTTAAACAATGCAGTTGTGGACAAAAAATGCATTATTTTGACCAGTTCTATCATTCCCCAAAGTTTGTAACACACCTTTAGTTACACCCTGTATTAATTGTAATTAATAGTGAAGGTATACTCTTTAATGATATTGAGATATTATTCTCATAGTTTGTATGGGTTAGTCCTGGGAATCTTCATTAGTGCGTAATCTAAATTTAGTACTTGTGAGGACACGCGATGTTGTTGAGTATAGATATGGGTTTTCTATTGAACAATAATACTTCGAGGGTTATTGTTTATTATCTATTTATTAAAATGTTGCATATCAATCTAATTTAGAATAAACTTGAGTTATTTTGTTGAAATTCATGTGTCCCTTGTTTGATTAATCTTGCTTTCACAAGTCTCAAACTTTTGTACCCCATCGCGTCGGAGTTGGTGGTAACCTGGGTCGTCGATTCGACCCCTCCGACGCGCGTGGGCATGCACACATAATCCAGGTCCTCCAGAATAGTGCAAATTAATTATGATCGTATAATTTCCTCACGAGTTTCAACTAAAAAAAAATTAAATACGCCAACATGTTATTGATGCATTAATCTTTCGATTTGAATAGAGTGTTATGGGATCCTAAAGTTGTCCTTTAATTGCAAAGAAAATAATCTGTGCCAAACACATTAAAATACTTACAGATTGTCTTCGTGGTCTTGATGACGTCTTATCTGTGTCAAGTGTATGACAGCCAACATCAATATCAGGAGTTATTAATATCTATAGAAACAGCACACGAAATAACATTTTTCTCATATATGCGTGATTTTCATCTCAAAAAGTACATTTTCCTTATGCAAAACTATTAATGGATATAATCATTACCTCCTCCTCTTGGGGCTCCTGCAACTGAATAAAAATGCTCTCAGCAGACTCGGCAGATTCAGTCTGAGATACCCCAGCACCAGAACTACATCCAGGCATTGAATCGATGCTGTCATCTAAGGTGATAGAAATTCTGAAGAGTGCGGATATAGAAAATTTAAATTTCCATCCATAAATTTTAAAAAAAAATTAAACATGGGCTGATGTACAAGGTTCAACAATTAATAAAGGATACTGGTGCTACTTTAAATTTCTTCAATCATGTGTAACCACAACGATGTGTTTTTCATCTATAAACTTTCCTTTTTGCTGCGTGTACAACTTGCAACAATAAAGTTGTCTGCGCCAATATATTTTTGTGCTTTAACCTCATACAGTCATTAGTTGATGTTCCAATATTAAACGTGAAACAAAGGGAAAACATTAAGTTCTGTTTTAAACTTGAAACTATAAAAACTTACAAGCTGAAAAAGCAAGTGTTTTTGAATGGCTTGCTAGATTTCGTGATGGCCAGGAAGAGCTGAAAGATGACGGCACACGGACGTCCGAAAACTGTTCGAACACAGGAAATGATCAAGAAGTTAGAGAACTTTTATTATGTGATCAGTGAATAAATCTGAAAATAATGGCAGAAGTGTTAAACATTAACCGAGAAACAATTCGCCTAATATTGATAGAAGATTTGGGCAAAACGAAACCGTGCTCGTTTTATGTCATTTCTTAAAGATGAGCAAAAAAAGAAACAGTGGATTCTTGCATGGAATTCATCACTGCCGCAGAGGCCAAGCTGAATTTTCTGGATTCAAGCATGACAATATGCTATATGGATATATATCGAACGAAATTGACACCTTTATTGCTGGTCCTTTTGACGACACAAACTACTGTGATCACTCACCAGTTAATGACATGTTAGACATAGCTGTTCTTAAAGGGAGGAATCCTGGTGCTATCAAAATGACCCTGAAACAAAACAAGAGAGCATGAAATGGCGGTCCCCAACATCTGTGCGAAAATAGAAATTCTAGTTTGAAAAGTCAAGAACAATCACTTTCTTTGATAGCACTGGCATTATCTATAAGCAATTTGCCCTGACTGGACAGTCAACAAGCAGTACTAGAGGGAGACTTTGCAGCATCTGATTAAGAGAATCCATCAAGTACAGCCACAATTTCATGCAAAAGGGAGTTGGTTCTTACTGCATGATACTCCCAGACCGCACACAGCAGTACTTATCAAGGAGTTCTTAGCCAGTAATGGAATTGTGGAGTTTTATCACCCTCTCTATTCCCTAGATTTGTCTGGACCAGATATTTTCCTCTTCCCAAAGGTGAAAAGACATCTGAAAGGACACAGATTTGTGAATATAGAGAACATCAAAGAGAACATTACAACCAACTTGAAAGGGTTTGAGGGTCTGAACTTGGAACGAGAACATCAAAGACAGGATTTAAAGCACATTTCCAAAACTTGTTTGAACGCTGCAATACGTGTGTAGCCTCAGAAGGTAACTATTTGAAAAATAGAAAAACAGTTTTTTCAAAAATAAATTTTATATTTGTTATACTGCTTCAGTCTCGTTCATTAATTGTCTCACTTGTACATTAATATGAATTTTATTTTTTTTAATAATCACTCACTCCCGATGGTGGTCTCTGTCTACTAAAAAAGACATAAGCTTAAAATAGGGCCAAGTAGCTATTTTAGATACAGAATTCCCCAATTCATTAGGCTTGTACACATTGTAATTTCTCATGTAATAATCTTTTAAGGTCCTCCATCGCTTACTGCATGTTTCCGCTAAAAGTAAAAAACACTCTCAGGAAAAGATTCATATGGAGCACTAGAAAGGAATTTTTTTACATGACGAATTTTCTTATTCCCATTTTTGATATTTTTATTTTTGTTGAACACCAATGATTTGTCAATTATTGCTTTTACGTTTTCATTGCTCAATCAAATCTGTTTATTATTATCATCATTGTTTGGGGAAGCCAAACTCGGATCAAGTTCGGAAGGCAATCCCAGAGGCGGACCCAAAAGAGAGCCCAAGGGACTCAAATGCGAGGGAGGGAAAGTTATGCACTCGTGGGAGTATTGATGTTTGGGTGTAGGAATTTCCTTACTATGTGACAGGTGTTTAGAATTGTGGCTTTCTGTAAGGTTTTGTTTAAGTGTGGGTTTAAATTTAGTGTTGACAGGCTTTTGTGTAGCAAGTGTGGAATAACCCCAGTGGCAGAAAGAACGATAGGAACAATGTGTACTCTGTTAACTCCCCAAAGGTATTTTATTTCGTGTGCAAGATCCGTATATTTAGTGATTTTGTCAGTGTACGTCTTTTGTAAATTGTGTGTGGGGGATGGAGATATCAATTATTTAAGTCACTTTGTTTTGCTTATCTACTAGTGTAATGTCTGGTCTGTTATGAGGGATAGTTTTGTCAGTGATTATAGCTCTGTCAAAATATAGTTTATGTGTGGTGTTCTCTAAGACAGTGTCGGGGATATATTTATAGTATGGAGTGTGAATGTCCATTAGCTTGTGTATCTTAGCTAGATATTGATGTATGATGTTGGCTACCTGGTTATGTCTGTGTAAATAATCTGTCTGCGTGAGTATTTTGCTACTGGATATATGACGTGTTGGATGGTTTCCTCTGCGATATGGCATTTCCTGCAAGATCCATCAGTCGAATCTTTGATAATATGTTTTCTGTAGCTTTTAGTGTTAATAACCTGGTCTTGTATGGCAATCATGATTCCTTCAGTTTCCCCAAAGAGACTCCCTTCACTCAACCAAAAGTTCGACGCTTTTTTGTCGACGTGTGGCTGGTTGAGGTCAGAAGGATGTTTACCGTGGAGTTGCTTTCCGAGCCATGATTGAAGTTTAGTGCATGATGTAGGAACGAATTGCTGTTCAGATTCAGGTGTGTATTTTGTATCAGCCATGCAGACTGCTTTGTGTAATGGTGATGTGTGTTGCTTAGAGTAAAAGAATTCTCTGAGTGACTGAGTCTGTTTCTGGTGTAGATCTATTATGTCAATAAGACCTCCGCCTCCCTCTGAACGAGGCAGGGTGAGTCTTTCAATAGCTGCGTGTGGATGGTGATTTCTGTGCTTTGTAAGCAGTTTACGTTGTTTTCTTTCAAGTCCCTCAAGATCTGTGTGTGTCCACTGTATGACTCCAGAGTAGGAGAGTATTGGCGTGGCATAAGTATTGATGGCCTTGATTAAATTTCTGGAATTTAAATGCGTTTTAAGTATTGTCTGTAGCCTATGAAGATATTGTTTAGTGAGTGTATTCTTTATATGTTTGTGCTCCAAAAGCTTGGCTTGCTTAAATCCTAGATATTTGTAAAATTCGTCATTTTTCATAGCAGCAATGTGGTCTGGTTCATCTAATTTGAAGCCCCCTTCCCTGATTACTCCATTTTCAATGTGAAATGGTTTTGCATTTGTCCAACCCAAATTGCATGAGTATGTCTTTTGAAAAAGTTTGTGTAATGTCAAGTAATTGGTGCAATTGTGTACCCTATAATGGAACGTCACAATATCCATTAGTAAATGCGTAATGGCAATAAATTTAAATTGGGATACTTTTGCAACAGCATCAAATACAGCATCCCGTTCAAGAAACCTGCACAATGCAGGAAATGTTCTGTACACAGCAATAACCGCTTTTTCAAGGCTAAGCCAACGAACTGAGTGCATTTCTGCAAATTTTATCATGGGTAGCTCCAAGATTCTTTGGATTTCACGTAGTCTATTCGATATTAAAGCGGAATTACTAACATAACGAAAAATGTTTGAAATTGTTCTGGAGAGATTACTCAATTCTGGAATGGTTTTAGCTGCCTGAGAAACTGACAAAGATACTCGATGACCAGCACAGTGGACGCCTATAAGACAAGCAGAATGTTTCCTAAGTTTAGTAATCACTCCATTCTTCTTTCCTACCATCACATTTGCCCCATCATTACTTATGCCAACCATTTTTTTGATGTCTATTTGTTTTGAATGCAGTTCATCCAGAATCAAAGTTAAAATGTTATCACTATTTGCAGTACCTTTTTTCGGCTGTTTGTTTGATAACAAAAAACAGTCTAATCCAGTATCCGTTATACACTGAGCATACATGATAAGCCTTTTTGTGTTGGCATTGTCAGTACTTTCATCCAAAACAACAGAAAATATATCACTTTTTTTAATCAAGCTTATCTTGTTTTCAAGTAAAGTGTCATTAATTCTCAAGTCTGTTTGTGAACTTCCAATGATGAAATCAATCAAATCAATTTGATGTTTCATTTCTTCTTTTGGCAGTTCTCTCTTTGTAAGATAATATGAACATTTCAAATTAACAAGCACAGTTTTGTCATCTTTGTCCATTTTCTTAGCCATTAAATTTTGAAGAGGCTTTAGGGACTGAAGCTCACTTTTCTGAACCAGCTGTTCTATGCTGTTGAGAATTACTATGCCTCAGATGGTTGGTAGTTTTTGCAGGTTTATCATGCCCTGATGCATATGCATTATTTACATTTGCTGCTCTACAGTGACAGGAATGCCATTTTCCAAGTTCATCCTGGGCATACCAGTTGAAGGAATTTTGATTATGCTCCTTAGAAAACTTTCGTTTTCCAGATGGTTTGGAATCGCAGTTCACACCAATACAGGTATTTTCTTCAGTACTATTTCTAGATAACCACAATGTTAAACTAAAAGACATATTAGTTAATCAAACTGCGATTTAGGTACAGTATATCAGCTGTTGCGTTGATAAAATAGAATTTCCCTACGAAAAGATAAATTTAAACACTATTTTTTCAGTTTTAGAGATAATTCAATACAACAAAACTTCCATTTTTATTAACTTCAGACAACCAGATAAACATAATGTCACTGAACTTTGATAACCTTTGAACGGTAGCACATGGCATATTAATAAAGAACTTAAATTCGTGTTGGATAAAGAACTTGCTTAGTTGTGCATGTTACGTTTGAAAATACAGTAAAATTATTTCAAAAAAAGCGGACTTTTACAGAAAAATATTCTTTTTTTACAACATGCAATTCCTCCTTATAAAGAAATTAAAACTTCAAAAGTACTTCGTAAAACGCAAAGGTGAAAACGAAGTTTTACTGTATAAATTTTCAGCCTTAATGTACAATAAAATAGCGACATCTGTTCCTATTTCGACACATTTACCTATATCTTCTTTTAAATTTTAAATTGATTGCGAACAATTAAAAAAATTAATAAATTACTAGCAATCTAATTAAATAAATCAATTGCTTGCTAATGGGTAAACGTACCTTCACTACTGGAAATTGAGAAATAAACGAAGAAGTAAAGCGCATGGAAAAAGTAGCTCGTTCCTGATTGGCGTTTGAGAAAATGTGAAACACTTTTTTTACCGGAAGTTGAGAAATAAGCAAAATGAGGATCTTGCTGGACTTTGTACGAAAACATGCAGTATTACCCAGTCTGGGTAATACTATTATTCAAAAACATTCAGATTTTAATTAGATGTTTCACTCTTCTCCTTAAGAGGCTACCGGGCGACATTAACTTCGCCTTGAGGCATAGTTTGGGCAAAATTCCATTATGACAAGCGAAGAAGTCACCCGAATCACCACCTCGTTTGATCCCTGCATAATAAAAATTAACATTTTATTTCTTTTATTCCACATCACATTTATGTGAGAATTTTTATAAAGAATGCAATCAATTAAGGCCTTTTTTTAAATAACATATATATGTGTATACATCCTTAAAATCAATGTTTAAATAACATTTTCAACTTAAAAATATACTTGAAAGATAGGTTAAATCTATAAACCTAAATATTTAATACAATTTTAACTAGCTTGTTTTATTTTAACAATGACTTTGAATTTTTTTATTTCAACAATTGAATCTTAATGCTTATGTAATATTGTTTGTTGCAGGACACATGCTTCATGCAGCATGAACTACAGGTGGTAACCGGACAATTCAAAACATGACAAATCAGAACATGACAATTCAGAACATTACTAATCAGAATGCTGATAAATCAGAACTATGCCAAATCAGAACATAGATAAAACAGAACAATGATTAATCAGAACTGTCACAATTAAGAACTATGACTAATCAGAACCTTGTTTAATGACATTATTTAAGGGGAGCTGAAGATAGTGTTGGGCATTTTTGAAAAAAAAACGATATTTTGGTAATCGATTTTCCATTAAAACGATATTTATTTAATCGATTTTCATTAAAGCTATATCGATATGAAAATCGATATTTTCCATTCTAATTAGTTTTTAAGTAAAATACATAACAAAGGCATCAGATTGAATGTAAAACATTTCAATTTTAATGAATTAAAACAAATAAGGAAAACGAGGTAAATTACATTGAATAATAGTTATTTTTATTGCCACAAATTATCGGGAATATTTGCTAAAAATATAGTCATTGCCATGTTTTCTGGTTTAACTCTATTCCTTTTTTCTGTGATTATTTGGCCAGTCTTTGAAAAAAGTCGCTCACAAGGAACTGAAGTTCCCACAACACATAAATATTTTTCTGCTATCTGAAATAAATCAGGAAATACTTCTTTGTATCTTTTCCAGATCTCCATGGGTTCTGGTACCTCCTGTCTTTTACAGAAGGTACATTTAAATATTGACGAAGAGTGAAACTTTATGTTAAATTATGTTGAAATTTTGAATTTAGAAAACTGGGTTCTAACTTTAAAAGTTGAATATACCATTAAAAATAGGGGTTCCTATTTAAGATTTCAAAGTTATCTCCTAGTAACAATTTGGAATCATTTTGAGGCTGCTGCTGAAAGATGTCCTAAGACTACAAATTGTTGTGAAGGTTTTCACAACACCTTAAAGCCACAAAAAAGAAGTACGAGACCCTGAGTATTAGAGTAGCAAGAATTGTGCAAGAATATCATGCTGAAGAAGACAAATTATTATTTTTACGTCGAATGGCCAATCTGCAGTGATTACTTTTTTGTATTTTGTCATAGTCCATATTTTCATGATTAGATTCGTTTAATGATAAAATTCAAAGTATTTCACAATTAATACCATACATATGAATAAATTTACGTTCTGTTTCGCCACAGTTCTGGATTGTGACAGTTCTGATTAATCAGAGTTAAACCAGAAAACATGGCAATGACTGTATTTTTAGCAAATATTCCCGATAATTTGTGGCAATAAAAATAACCATTATTCAATGTAATTTACCTCGTTTTCCTTATTTGTTTTAATTCATTAAAATTGAAATGTTTTAATCTGACGCCTTTGTTATGTATTTTACTTGAAAACTAATTAGAATAATGTTATTAAACAAGGTTCTGATTAGTCATAGTTCTTAATTGTGACAGTTCTGATTAATCATTGTTCTGTTTTATCTATGTTCTGATATGTCATTGTTCTGAATTGTGACAGTCCTGATTTGGCATAGTTCTGATTTATCAGCGTTCTGATTAGTGATGTTCTGAATTGTCATGTTCTGAACTGTCATGGAACCACTACAGGTATTGGACATTGAAACTGAAACACCTGATAGAAATCCAAAATCTTTATTTAATAAGGTGTTGGGGCACCGTGGGCAGCCAGCACAGCAGCAACACGTCTTGGGAAGGATCGGTAGAGGTCCTGCACAGTTTGCACCCCAGACCATTACTGATCCACCTCCGTGTTTGACTGTGGGTGCCAAGCAGTCTGGTTTGTAGGCATCAGAGGGGCTCCTCCAGACGAATACCCTCCCTGTTGTTTGGAAGACAGTGTAGCTGGACTCATCCGAGAATATGATGCGTTTGAGGTCATCCAACGTCCAGGTTTTATGCGTCTGGCACCACTGAACCCGCTTGGAGGCATTTGTACTACTGATGAAAGGCTTCGGTATAGCAACCCTGCCATGGATGTTGGATTTATGCAGGTAACGACGGATTGTCTTCGTGCACACAGGTTCCTGGAGGTGTGTATTCATTTCTGCGGTGATTTCTGCTGCGGTGGTTTTCCGCTTTCGTGCAACAATCCTGGTCAATGTCCTGACGTCTCTTTCCGACAACTTCCGTTTTCCCCTGCAGTTGCTCCTCCTGGACGTGGTTCGTCCTTCCTGTTCATATGCACACATCACCCTGGATACTGTAGCACGTGAGACATCACAAAGTGTGGCAGTTTTGGACACAGATGCACCTGCTAGATGCGCCCCAACAATCTGCCCTCTTTTGAAGTCGGATATGTCTCCCAT
Source organism: Rhysida immarginata (assembly GCA_023313115.1). Lineage (NCBI taxonomy): Eukaryota > Metazoa > Arthropoda > Chilopoda > Scolopendromorpha > Scolopendridae > Rhysida > Rhysida immarginata. The sequence continues at coordinate 707,580 of JAHWFO010075635.1, read as the reverse complement.
TATAGCGCTCTGCACAGACAATTTGAAGCTTACTATCGAACTTTTCTACTGGAGTGACTACCAAGACCTCTGACACGTGATTCATTGATATGCATACAATTAATTACCTAGCAGAAGGTTCTATTCAGCCCTGGGGGTAACCAGTGCTATTTGAGAAGGTGTTTCAGTTTCAATGTCCAATACCTGTATCACTTCCTTTGTTTGTCATGAGCCGGACATGATACTCTGGGATTGTTGATATTTCTCTTATAAGTGAGTGACCAAAAATTTTATTCACTGCATGATGAGCCTGCCAGCCCACAACATAGACTTCTAGCCATTTCAGTTGCCATAAATAGCCACTTCACCTGATGGAAAACTACATTAATTTTTTTTTTTTCTAAGTCACAGTTTGACTTAGTCATTTACACATCTACTGCTGAGATGGACATTATCCTTAAGGAACTTTGATTCAGATTCAGCTTGTGCCACTTTAAAGATGTGTTTCTTTGGTGAGATCGTTTTATTTTACATTCTTAAAACCTAAAAATGGGATCTACAGATTATTGTCGTCAAACAAGTTATTTCTCATCTCCGGATTTGTGTTATCAAGGCTTATAGTCATTCATCTTGTGAAGTGAACTGGGACTATGTACAAGCCATGCTTCCGGTAGTGTGCTAAAAGCTTTTATCATGAGACAGTCATGCAATTAGGACAGGCAATCTTTGTAAAAATGTTCTACTTTCTATTTTCTATTCTTCACTTTGGCCAAAAATGTAATTTGAAATTATCTTTTTTATATTTTCCTTTTGACTGTCTCATTGTCTGGTATTGGCCTTTAATATCTTCCCTTGAACAGTATTAGCTTGTTAGTTAATTTTTTTTTTTTTACTGTCCTTGGAGCATGCAGTGTTTTCTTTTGTAATTTTATGAGGAATAATTTCCTTCTCATTTTATATTTTGTGTAGGCTTAGAATATGCCTTACATTATTAAACATTTGATTATTATCCCTTCCTAACAGAATTATAGTTCAAATGCTATATTTTGAATTTGCACAATTTATATGTCCTGTTTTGATGACTATAGATTATTGATTTAGCTTTGTGGACATGTACGAATACATTAGCTTATTCTAGCACTTCGAGAGATGGCTTTGGATACAAATTGTTTTATTCTCCACTTTTCAGAAAGAAGCTATTGCAATTTAATGCATTTATAGCATTATTCACTATTGCTTGAGTTTATTAGAGTTGATAGTAGGTTTTTATGTCATGTATTTGTTTAACAGTTTCTAGGATTTATAAAAAAATTATAAGAATGTCAAAAATCCATTCTGAGATTTAAAGGCTTATACAGTATTTAGTCATTTCCTTTTTATATGCCTAATTTTCTAATAATGCTCTTGAAGGTGTAACCAGTGTTACTTAGACTTCAAACATTTGTTTTGGTTATTTTGTCATAATTCCCAAGCAGGATATATGAATTGAGATTTATTTTCTTTCATGAATGAACATTGAGCTCAAGGTTATTTTATTAAACTGTGCATATTATATGATATTGATGTATCTAATGACATTAAGTTTTTATTTTCTTGTTATTTCATCATATTACCCAGATGAATTTTGTCTTAGAATTCATTATTTATTTAGTGAACTTTATGTTGTGAATTTTTTGAACAGGTAGTCAACTTTGTTGTATTAGATAGTTGCAAGCACATTTAATTGAAGTGTCCTCTATTATTTAATTCTTAATTTTTTTGTTGAATAATTCTTCAACAATGAGAGTAGTTTAAAACTTTCTTTGACTCTACTCAAAATTTAAATATTGCATCACAATTGTTCACTAATGAATTCAGGTCAATCTTAATTATTGATATAAACTTATTTATCTTCTAAGAAATAGTAGTGTGTTTTAACAGAAAAAACATTTAATTTTTGATTAAAGATAGGTTAACTTAAAATTTAAACACTTGAGTTATTTTATCTTAATGGAATTGAATAATAATTAATTTACCTTTTGAACACAATGCAATGTACACACGAAGGATCAATTACTTGACAAGGATTAAAAGATTATATTGAAAACTAGCCGATATACCCGGCGTTGCTCGGGCTCTTTTTTTGATGAAAGTTTGCAATATCTGAATGGGAATATACAGTAAAAATTAACAAATTAAAACAGTAAAAATTCATATAGAAAAACCGAAAAAATTTTTTTTAAATGTCCATACTGGATAGCCCTCTAGCAGTTCTCCCCGGTTCGTGTTGGAATGTTCTGTATAGCTGAGCGAGTTTACCATAGTGCCCGAGAAATAAACCATTAAAGAATGACATAACCAAGTACCGAAAGGTTAAACTAAATCATTCGCGGAACTATATTTTTAAACCGCCCTATGTTAACATTGGAAGTTTCTAATGGACCATAATGATACCATTAAATCACGTACTTTTGAAATAATTTCAACTATAATTAATATTACATTATATTCATTCATGACACATCATTCCAAGTTGTTTGACATATCACATGCCATATTTTAGCATTGAAAGTTCCAATGAACCATAATGGTTCAACTAAACCAGGTTCCTTGAAACCAATTTCAACTATCGTTAATTTTGCATTATATTCATTCATGACACATCTTTCCAAGTCATATGATATATTACATGCCATATTTTAGAATTGAAATTTCCAATGAGCCATAATGGTTCCACTAAATCAGGTTCCTTGAAAACAATTTCGACTACCATTAATTTTACTTTATGTTCATTCTTGACACATCATACCAAGTCGTTTGATATATTACATGCCATATTTTAGCACTGAAAATTTTTGAGGGTGTCATAAGGGTACTATTAGAGCACGTGTCATTGTTTCGATTTCAACCATTTTCAAAATGGTTCACACCCGGAACCTTATTTATTAATTGGCGAAAATAGTAATTTATATCCGCTTCTATCTCATCATTACGATTTGTTTGATATATTACTTAATATATCTCTCCGTTGAAAATTGCTAGGTGGGTTCGTAAAGGTACCATTTGTGCACGTGCTATTGAACAGATTAAAATAATATTTGTGATTGGTTCGTACCATGTTCATCTACTGACGAAAATAATAATGAATAACCGCATCTATCTAGTCATTACGATTTGTGTGATATATTATTCAATATATCTTCCAATTGAAAATTGCTAGGCAGGAAAATATAGGTGCACGTGCCAATGAACCGATTTAGATAATAGTTGTAACTGGTTTGTGCCATGAACCATATTCATCGACTGACGAAAACAGATTTTGAAAATCTTTTATAGCCTCGGAGGAGTTTGAGTTACAGACGGACAGACAGACACGTTTCCCCACACTGATAGCATAAGCACCTTTCGGTACTTAATAAACCATTCAGGAATGACATAACCAAGTACCGAAAGGATAAACTAAACCATTCGCGGAACTATATTTTTAAATAGCCCTATGTTAACATTGTTAGTTTCTAATGAGCCATAAAGATACCATTACATCACGTACCTTTGAACCAATGTCAACTATCATTAATTTTACTTTATATTCATTCATGACACATCATTCTAAGTCGTTTGATATATTACATGCCATATTTTAGCATGGAAAGTTCTAATGAACCATAATTGTACCACTAAACCAGGTTCCTTGAGACAAATTTGGACTATAATTAATTTTACTGTATATTCATAGTCTCCCGGCTGTTATCTCGGAGCAATGCCTCCGAGAAGCCCCACCAGTGCACTCGCTATGCGCTTGGGGAAACGGTCGGGGGCAGCGCATGCCTTTACCCAGGAGGAGAAACTGGTAAAGCGACAACGGGATCGGGTGCTGTCAATCGGCACTTGGAACGTATTCTCCATGACAGGAAAGGAATCAGAGTTAGTGGAGGAAGCCAAACGGTATCGACTGGATATCATAGGTATTACCTCTACAAAACGTCCGGGTTCTGGAACTGTGGACTTAGAAGGAGGGTGGAAGCTTTTCTACTCTGGTGTCAACCCTAACATGACTGCCCAGGCGGGAGTGGGGATACTCACAAGTCCCCGGCTGGCAGGTTATGTTGCAGATTGGACCCCCTTAGGTGGAAGACTGTGTCTCCTGAGGCTTCAGATAGGGAAACGGTCTCTCTCTATTCGTTGCATATGCTCCGAATGCAGTCACAGAGTACCCACTTTTTCTAGATGAAGTTGATGCTGCTCTTAGCAGGAGAGGGAGTGCAGATTCTGTCATCCTGATGGGCGACTTCAATGCACACGTAGGGGCTGATGACCAAACGTGGAGGGGCGTGATTGGGAGGAATGGTGACCCCGATTTAAATGCGAATGGGAGGTGCTTGTTGGATCTCTGTTGCAACAATGGACTTTCCATCACAAACACCTTCTTCCAGCACAGGGATGTCCATAAGTATACCTGGTACAGGGATGCAATGGACCAGAAGTCACTGATTGATTTTGTAATTGTTTCAGCTGACTTATTCCGATCAGTGTTGGATACTCGTGTGAGAAGAGGGGCAGAACTATCAACTGATCGCCACCTTGTTGTCTGCACTTTGCAGTTCTCTGAATCCATGCCAACCAAGTGAAATACTAGGTTCAGACAAACTTGGCGCATCAAATGGGAGGCACTGGAGGATAGAGCTGTGAGGAAGACCTTTGCAGATAGCATATCTTCAAGTTTCAAAGAACTACCCAGTGATCGTGGTACTGTTGAAGAGGAGTGGCAGTTGTTTAAAACTGCTGTGATTACTTCGGCTGCTTTGTGCTGTGGTCGTAAGCGGCTGAGTGTGGCGCAGGGCGGTGAGAAAAGGACTGCATGGTGGAACGGTGAAGTCCAAGAAGCTGTCAAGGCAAAGAAGGAAGCTTGTTTGCTATGGCTTGCAAATAAGTCAACTTCGAGTCGAGTGCGGTACACTGAGGTGCGAAAAGCAGCAGCAAAGACAGTATCAACAGCTAAAGCCAAGGCCTGGGAGAAGTTCGGGGAGAAATTGGAGGCAGACTATGGTTCGGCAAACAAGGTGTTCTGGCAGACCGTGCGCCGCCTCCGTGGAAAGAAGTCTCTTTCATCACAAACTATTAAGAGTTCAGATGGGAGGCTTCTGAAAACGGAGGAGAGCGTATTCCATAGGTGGAAGGAATACTTTGCATCTCTTCTTAATCCGGTGATAACAACAACTGAGGCATACGAGGTGCACCTTGGAGCGGAGAATAGTCACGGTAGTATCACTGAAACAGAAGTCAGATGGGCAATTAAGTCCCTGAAGACTGGCAAACCTGCAGGTGATGATGAAATCCGGTCCGAGATGTTAAAGGCCTTAAATCAGGATGGTATCCTGTGGCTGACTCGAGTGTGTCAGGTTGCTTGGATATCTGGACAGGCCCTTAAGCAATGGCAGACAGGAATTGTGATCCCTATCTTCAAAAAGGGAGATCAGAGAGATTGCAACAACTATCGAGGCATCTCTTTGCTCAGCATTCCTGGGAAAGTGTGCGCTAAGTGTCTGGAGAAGAGAAGTCGGGAAATAGTCGACTCCAAACTGTCAGGGAAGCAGTGTGGTTTCCGACCTGGCCGAAGCACGACGGATCACATCTTTGCTCTAAGGCAAATCTTTGAGAAATCCTGGGAGTATGCAAAAGAGGTCTACGCTTGCTTTGTGGACCTCGAAAAAGCATATGACAGGGTTCCTCGGGAGAAGCTCTGGCAAGTGTTGCAAGAGTATGGAGTGGATGGGCAATTACTGGTTGCTATCATGTCTCTGTACGAAAGCTCTGAGATGTGTGTCCGGATAAATGGCATTAAGTCAAGACCGTTCACCGTGGGTGTTGGACTCCGCCAAGGGTGCGTACTGTCGCCCATCTTGTTCATTATCTTTATGGACTGGATAGACAGGGGCAGCCGAGGCGATGAGCGTGTTTGTGTGGGCGACTGCCTGGTGGAGAGGTTGCTCTTTGCGGACGACCTTGTCCTGCTTGGGTCTTCTCGCACGAACCTTCAGCATGCACTAGACCGGTTTGCAGCCAAATGTGAAGAAGCTGGGATGAAGATCAGTGTGGCTAAAACCGAAGTTCTGGTTCTTTCAAGACAGCCTGCTCAGTGCGCTCTCCATGTTAGGGGAGCCTCATTGAGACAGGTGGAGAAGTTCAAGTATCTCGGGATTGCATTCACGAGTGATGGACGGCAGGAGAAAGAATTGGATGCTCGGATCGGTGCAGCAAGCTGTGTCAGACGTGAACTGTGGCGATCCGTGGTAACGAAACGAGAGCTGGGTAACAAAGCCAAGCTCTCCGTCTTCAAATCTATCTTTGTCCCCATTCTCATCTACGGTCATGAGGCTTGGGTAATGACCGATAGAGTGCGATCGCGGGTACAAGCGGCCGAAATGAGATTCCTGAGAGGTGTGGCAGGTGTTACCCTACTAGATAGAGTGTACAGCAGCACAATAAGGGAATCTTTAGGTGTTGAGCCGCTACTTCTCCGCATTGAGAGATCTCAGTTGCGCTGGTATGGCCACGTGATACGGATGCCACAAACTAGTCTTCCTAGGCAGTTGTTATTTTCCAAGCCGGTGGGTAAGAGACCAAGGGGTCGGCCTAGAACCAGGTGGCTAGACTACATGGAGAATCTGGGTTCGAGTCGCTTGGATATTACCAGGGAGGACATGCGCCTGATGGCAGAAGATCGCGATCGCTGGAGATCCTCAATAGGGCTGCTGCCCCCGCAACCCTAACGGATAAGCGGGTTTGAAAAGTAAGTAAGTAAGTAAGTATATTCATTCATGACACATCATTCTAAGTCCTTTGATGTATTACATGCCATATATTAGCATTGAAAGTTCCAATGAACCATCATGGTTCCTCTAAACTAGGTTCCTTGAAACCAATTTGGACTATCATTAATTTTATGTTATATTCATTCATAACACCTCATTCCAAGTCGTTTGACATATTACACGCCATATTTTAGAACTGAAAGTTCCAATGAACCATCATGGTTCAACTAAACCAGGTTCCTTGAAACCAATTTGGACTATCATTAATTTTACGATATATTCATTCATGACACCTCATTCCAAGTTGTTTGATATATTATGTGCCTTATTTTAGCATTGAAAGTTCCAGTGAACCACAATGGTTCCACTAAACCAGAATGGTTCCACTAAACCTGGTTCCTTGAAACCAATTTGGACGATCATTAATTTTACGTTATATTCATTCATGGCACCTCACTCCAAGTCGTTTGATATATTACATGCCATATTTTAGCACTGAAAGTTCCAATGAACCTAATGATTCCGCAAATCCAAAATGGTTCCACTAAACCAGGTTCCTTGAAACCAATTTGGGCTAGCATTAATTTTACGTTATATTCATTCATGATACATCATCCCAATTTTTTGATATATTACTTGCCATATCTTATCATTGAAAATTTTTGAGGGTGTCAAAGGTACCGTTAGAGCATGTGCCAATGTTTCGATTACAACCTTTTTCAAAATGGTTCATTCCTGGAACCATATTTATTAATTGGCGAAAATAGTAATTTATATCTGCTTCAATCTCGTCATTACGATTTGTTAGATATATTACTTAATATATCTCTCTATTGAAAATTGCTTGGTGGGGTCGTGAAGGTACCATTTGTGCAAGTGCTATTAAACGGATTTAGATAATTTTTGTGATTATTTCGCGCCATGTTCCATGTTTATCGACTGATGCAAATAGTAACGAATAACCCCTTTTATCTCGTCTTTACGATTTGTTTCATATATTACTTAATATTCTTCCCATTGAAATTGCTTGGCGGGAAAATGGAGGTACCATTTGTGCACGTGCCAATGAACCAATTTAGATAATATTTGTGACTGGTTTCGTGCCATGAACCATATTCATCGACTGACGAAAACAGATTTTGAAAATCTTTGAGAGCCTCGGAGGAGTTAGAGTTACAGACGGATAGACAGATACGTTTCCCCACACTGATAGCATAGAGCACCGTTCGGTACTTAATAATGTGTGGAATAATGTGTATGGCTACAAAAGTGGGAGGAAATAGAATGAAAATGATACAATAGTTTGATCTGACGTTTTTTCAGCCTTGGCTATGGCTGTAAATTTATGTGACCTGACTTTTAAAAATTCATTTGTTTATCTAAAAATTCAACAATTCCAAAATTCTTTTCTTGGATGGCGATGGATATAATTGATCGTTTGTGTCTGTGTACACTGTAATTTCAACAATTGATAAACTGTTAGGAAATAAAGAAATTAAACTGGAGCAAACTGCAAGCATCAGGTAAATGATAATTAGAAAAATGGATGGAAAAATTCTGCGACTTGTGTTCGAACCAGAAACCTCGATTGTCATGGTTGACACCTCTACTAAGTGGGCCATGGTTTCTTAATTGAAGAGGTTATGAGTCATAACTTATGACACTCCCGTTTAAATGCGATCCCGCTATTATTTTGTCCACCAGATGGCAAAACATCGAAGTATGCTTTAAATAATCAGATACACAATAGAATTCAACATATAAAGCATAAGTTATCGATGTTTATTTTAAGGCACAGCTAGTTATACATTTTAAGCTTTTTATTTCAAATAAATGATTCAAAATGATTCATAAAAATTTAATAAATGGAGCATAGATTGCTCGTTCGCCATCTACTTCCGGTACATCTTCTGGTTCGCGCCGATACCATTGGAACAGTTACGAGTGTCATAACCTCTTTAATTAAGAAACCATGAACTGGGCTATCGCAGACACCTGAACAGCCATGCTGTCACTAAGTGTCTCAAAGACAACCAAGTAGTGTTTGGTGTTTGCTCCAGTTTAATTTCTTTATTTCTTATTGTGTGTTCATCAAACTTTCTGGTGGTTTGAATAGGAGAAATTCACGATCTGTGAACCGGGTGCCCACCTCCCATTGGGCTTTCCTTCTTGACAACTTGGTTGTCTTTAAGACACTTAGTGACACATGGCTGTTCAAGTGTCTGTGATAGCGCAATTGATAGAGACGTCGACCATGACAGTCGAGGTTCCTGGTTCGAATTTTTCAAAATGGACCGCACATTGACCTATCTGTTAGCTATGCATTTCAAAATGGCTAGACCAATCTTGATGAAATTTTTCACGGTAATTCCAATGGAGCCTGAGAAGGTTTTAGGTAGGTCATGGTGGAGATATCACGCTTCATGGAAAGCACACTCTACAATTCGTTACCCCCCTCCCTAAAAGAGGTTAATTTGGTTAATTATGCAGTGCCACACCAGTAAATGTGTTACGTTTGTAGTGCAACACCAGGTAATGTGTTAACAAACTGAAAATAAATTTTATATAAAAGATTTTGTTTTCAAAATCTCATGTAGACAGTGCTCTTCTCCTTATTTTTTAGGTCATGTGTGCACAATTTCATCAAGAATGGAATAAAACTGTAGATTTGTATAAGAGACAAATATACATACATACAAACAACCATTTTTATATATACAGATAAGTTAATTTCTGCTTTGCACTTTGAATGTGCTATATGAAGATTTTGCTTCATGTTTTTTCTTTTTTTTTTTTTTTTTGTTCAGGCATATATGCAAGCCTAATACAATAAGTTTATTTGAAATGCAAACTTGTGAATAATTTCACTTTCAGGTTAAACTTTAACCATCACTTAATGCTTGTTTTCACTTGGGATTGATTATATACACTTTAGCCCACTAATTACGAACTCTCTTACTATGAAATCCCGTTTAGTACGAAATTATTCTCTGGCCCGACCCCGTCGATGTAATTTACTTGTAAAATTGACCCGATAATACGAACATTTTTTTATGAAAATATGGTTATTACGAAAAAATTTTCACAATTTTTTTGTGTAAAACAAGTTTTTTTAATAAAATACGAGGTTTTTTCGCGAAAATCAGATGTCAAAATCGTAATCTCAGATTTGGAAAAAAAAATTTGGTCTCCCCCCCCCCCCCTCCTCCCGATAGAAGAGCGGCTGTTGAAAACCTCTTCGTTTTAAGCTTGAGTACAAGATCAGCAATTTTCCATAATAAACATGTAAAAATGGTCACATCCTATATTTTTAAACAAATATTTTTAATATTGTGACGGAACGTTGGGCTGACGTGCCCCAATGTCGTTTTGAGACGCCACAGTACCCTCGCTTCGCACTTATTTTTGTAGCTATAGCCTACTTATTAACTTAACTGAACATTTTCTTCTTACTAATTGTCCTATGGTCCCTATTCTTACTTGGTATGATCGTATAGTGGTAGTTCTCCTTTCCTTCTCCCTCCCCATATATCATAATAGGTACAATAAAAACAAATATCCTACTAGGCAAAATTTATAACTATGAAACACAAAAAAAGAAATAAACTTAATTCCTAGTTCCCTTCTTGTCCCTCTCCCCTTTAATCAATAATCTGCTCCTGGCTGCAAGTTGGGCTTAACATTATAATAAATAATTTAAAGAAAGTATTACCCCTTTTCCTCCTTCTTAGCATTCCTTAAGTTCTGGTCTAAGGGAAATTTCTCAATCGTAACCCAATTGTGATGCTTATCTACCCACAAGGTAAACAGTAATCTTATAATTGTCTTATAATTTCTTAAATAAGACAATTTTGCGATCCGAAATATTTCGCGCAGGCCTGTAATTAAAGTTTGTGCACTTATCTGAATGTAGACACCTCTACAGTCTGTACTATGACTCCTGCTGGTTTCGTGCCGGTTCCCATTCCGTCCTCCTGGGGTTCTGCATGTACTCTCCGCTCTATCAGTTGCGTTGACTCCGACGATTTCTCTCTCCTTCTCGGTGTGGAAACTGCCGTGGCTGCGCTACGTGGTCAGGCCGGCTCAAATTTGCTGCCTCTTTGTGCTCGCTCTCAGGGCCAGTCGAAGAGCGGCTCACGGCAAGAGAAACAACACAGGTCGAACGCACCTAGCTTCCCCGGTGTAAGGGACATAGGCTCTATTTCACCGTGCACCCCTGCGTTCTGGTCACCTGTTGCAAAGCCCCTGGCCACGTCCGCTTACCGCACTCCTGCTCACTCCTCGTCATGCGAGATTTGCTAGGCTTACGCTGCCGCCTAGGTCACTGGCGCCGCCGTCTCGTCCGCCTATTTCGAGAGAGATCAGTCACTCACCCTTGGGTTTGATTGAGCTTTATTCTCCTGTATGCCTTCCTACCTCTAAAATTAGTTAATCTATCTTATTCCACCGAAACTCCCAATTCCCTTTCTATTCCTTGATATTTCTTAGCGCTACCCCTATACGATCTTTACCTTCCGGATTATTTTCATAGCCAATACCTTTTAAATCTCACACAGATATGCTTCTTTTGCATATCTGTAGTATCGGGTCGTGTACGATAATTTAATATCGTGCACGTCCCGTCACAATATTATAGTTCAAAATTGTTTATTAACGCAAGATTACGCAGAATTTAACTTTTTAAAGAACTTCCACTGCCATTGCTACCCCAGAAGCCATTGCCAACTATGGCGTCGGGCCCTAGATAACAATGTGATCGGACGAAAACGTGAAGAGATCATTTGAATTTCATACTGTGAAACTCTTTACAAAAGCCACAAATACGGATAATTTGCTTTTATAAGTTAAGCAATTTACGGTGATAATTTTTTGACTTAATAAACGTTAGAAATTTTGATAGGCGACGTCAGAAAAACTAACAGCGATGTTTAATCAGCAACCAAAAGTCGTAATTGTTAAACTGCAAAACATCAACTTTTTGTAATTTCTAAGTCCATATATTATTTGGAAATAATAAATGTCCTAGTATATATACGTGTTCCTTCATTACAATACATTAACATAAACACATATTCAATATCAATAGATAATGATTTCAAAAGGGTTTAAGAAAATCGAAATGAAACGTCGATGGTGTAAAAGCATCAAAAATTCGATGGCCAAAACTTCTTGAACATCGATACTTTCGGCTACTCCATTTCAGCAATGCATTATTAATAAATCTAATCGAGGTCCGCAAATATTTTCCTAAGAAATTGAGCATGCAAACGTGCAACTTTTTTTCTTTTTTGTGTATTTTCTTAAAGGATGCGTGCGCATACCTCATTGAATGAATTAAGATCGTTTTTGATGAATTAAGATGATGCTTTGGATGAATTGCTAAATTACCTTTATAAATGGAACGTTTATGTAAGCAAAAAATTAATTGTTAAGAGTAAGCAAACTATGATAAGAGATTATTTTGTTAACGATAACCATGATAACACAGAATAACAATAAAAGATAAATTGTCTATTTTTTGTCTTTCTCTGATATTACGAAACTCGGATATTACGAAAAGGTTTTTGGTTCCGTAGGATTTCGTATTAAACGGGTTAGAGTGTACTAGTATTCAAATTATATTTTCAAGTGTCATTTTTTATAATTGTAACTTTTTTGTTGAATAATTCCGGGTTTGTTGACACTAGTTTTTGTCCAGAATAAGTATTGATATTATTTCTAGTTTAAACTGTTTTTAGTGGAAAGTTGCATACACACTTTCTAGTGTGAATTTTAGAAGAAAGTAAGATATGGTTCTTATATTTCTAGTAAGAATAAACAAACAATAAGTAATAACAACATAAAGATATTACATGATCTTCATGTCTAACACAATAAGGGATCAGAAAATGTTATGGCAGACCTACTGTCATGTCCAAATGAATTGGCATGTAATGAAATCGTAGAGCTATCACCACAAACATTAAAAGAAATTATATATGAGTCACAAAGGACAGATCCATACTTTGGAAGCATTATTCAAGACATAAAACAGAAATGGTGTCCAAGAAAACAAAGGAAGGAGGTTGGACAATATAGATTCGAAGAAGCTAGGCTTGTATGGATAGACCCCAATGGGCAGTTTTGTGGGAGGAGGAGAAGAGGCAAAAATGCTCAGATATGTGTAGGTCAGGAAGCGAGGTTGAGGCTAATGGAAATAGTGCACTCTAGCATGCTCTCAGGGCATAAAGGGGTCAATAACATTGTAATAAAATTAAGGAAGGATTATTATTGGCCTACACTCTACAAGGACACACAGGATTTCATTAGGGCGTGTGAGGTTTGTCAAAGATTCCAACTTCACAGGGTAAGGCCCCATATCAGAAAGGAATCAGCTCAATTTCCATTCCAAAATTATCCAGGGGCATATGGGCCTCTAAATGAGAGTGATGATGGAAATAGTTACATCCTAGTTTGCGTGGATGCACTAACTTGTTTCCCGGAGGCCAAAAGGCGGACACAGTTGCCAGAGCTCTAATTGATCGGGTCATATGTCGCTAAGGAATTCCTAGTCAGATCATCAGTGTCAGAGGCAAAAACTTCATCTCACAACTCTTGAGTAACGTCTGTCAGGATCTGGGAATTGAGCAGCACTTCACAACTGCCTACAGGCCAAACTCAAATGGAATGGCAGAGAGGCTTAATAAATCAATTTGTGAGACACTGACGGGACTGTCATTGTTCTCTTGGAGTTTTTCCATTGTTGAGTGACCTTTCTTCGAACCTGGAATGTTTTTCCAGGGGGTTATTTTTTTCTTTTTTGAGCAAGATGTTTATGTGAGAATAAACCATTTAACTGGGATAAGTGGTTGGAAGCGGCCTTGTTCAGCATAAGGACAGGTATTAACGATAATATAAAAGAATCTCCTGCCTTTCTACTCTATGGCTTTGACCCTGCTACCCCGTGCACCTGGAATAATTGGCAGGAGGGAAGGGAGAAGGAGATTCAAGAATATAAATCTGATTTAGTAAGAACATTACAGGAAGCCCGAAGTTTGGCAATGAGGTAAGATGGTGAGAGAAAGAGGAAGCATTTGGAGTATAAGAATAAGGGACGTAGTCTCAGAATGACGGGTGTTGAGGATGGGTATTAATGCTAAAAAGGAGCACAACAAAGAAAACGTTTGGGTATAGATATGTGGGCCCCTTTAGAATCATTAAGAAGCTGAATCAGGTTAACTTTGAATTGGAAGGCATTCATAGAAGGGATCGATATATTGTACATATTGATAGTCTAAAGCTCTGCATGGGGAACCTGCCTGACACTAGAAGCAAGCCAAGGCCAAAAATGCATAGGACACAGGAGGAAGGGGAGAGTGAAGACGATGAAGTGATCACCCATCCTAACAGCGCAGGACCTGCACTACAGAGAACACTTCAAGTAACGGAGGCAAATCAAGATGAGAACACACGACGACAATGAACCGGCCAAGGACGTTATAATTTGCACAGGAGAACTCTTAAGAATTACAAAGACATGACTAGGTCGCCTTGAGTAAGCTAATTAGCCTTGTGTACAATTGAGTCCAACCATCACACACATTAGGAAAAAAAAAAAAGGGGGGGGGGAGGGGAAGTTGTGACATCCGTCTTTGCTTGCATGCCACTCATAGAAAAGTGCGACGAAGCGTCATAAGTGAGAGCGCCATGCAATAGTGAAATGGCCACAAGGTGGCAGAGTGGTGGAGCGGAAGGCGGGAAGACGAAGTGAAGAGACTAAGGCGAGGAGCGAGCGAGGAACACGTGCGAGCTCGAGCAGGTGTTGGAAGGGAGAAATCTCCTTGTGGCTGGCAAACTCCCCTTCTGGGCAAAAGGTGAGGGCTTCAATTCTAAAGCAATGTGTAATTAGGTATGGTTTATCCTCGCAGACAGGAAAATATGTGTAACTTTGTCGATTGAATCTTAGAACCCCCCCCCCCCCCAATTGAGACTTGAATGTTCGCTTTCATTGAACAACTTCTTTGAATTGAGTGAACTCCTTTGTTGATTTTTTTTACATGTATCGTATGATTTCTGCTCTCCTGTAAATATTGTAAATCAGAGTGCTTCCTTCCTGTTGAACCCACAACTTATTTTACACGTGGTTGGTAATTTTCCTATCACACTTTTTACCAACCACGTGCTTCGTCATAAACATTGGGGTGGCTTTCTGTTGTGTTCAAAAACCGTATTACAGAACGTACTTCACAGTCTGTGAGCTCAGAAATTGTCTTAAACATTTTCAACGATCACTAACAAATGTAAACACGACACAATTCAGCTGTAATAGCGTCATTGCAAAAATAATGACCAGAGAGACGAATGTGCATGCTTGGAACTGCGACACTAGTGCTGCGGTGGCAATAGAACGAAACGGTACTTAGTTTACGGACAAGCCTCGTATATGGATTCACAAACTCAGGTTTTCCATAGATGTGCTCCTTTATAATTTAAAAATGTAATAGTTCCTACAATTTTTGCAGTAAAACCTTGAATTTTTTTAAATTAAAGAGGAAGGTTTTAATTTTTATGCTCATGCTCCTTATATTGAATATTTATAATCTATATCTTAGAAAAAAATGTAAATAATTTCTTTTAAACAAACTTAATACATGGGCATTAAATTTTAAGGTATTGCCCTCTCATAGATTCCTTTGAAAGTTTTACAATACGCTGTGGCTACAGTCACGGAACCGTGTACGAGTTTTCAGTCCCGGAATGACGTCACTTCCTGCTACGTGAAGGGAAGAGCGGTGCACGGTGGTCGCGTCGGATGGATTTTAAACATGAATTTTCATCATATAACGAATTATAAAGCTTTGTTAAGGATATTCTAAGCAAAATTTTGTTCAATTGTGGACATGCGACTCTAGAACAATTGAAGGGGCCACAAAAAGAGGACGAAAACGACACATAAACGACGAACTTCGCTTCCCTATTGCTAAATAGAGAAATAAGGAATTGAAATGACTGGAAAATGGCTTATAAACGATGAGGGTAGCGAAATTATTTCTGCATTTCCTTTGCACGATCACAAATTTTATTACAGCTAAACAACGAATGAATTTCTCTATACGGAGTGCAAGTGACGACGTCACAGCTGACGTCATTTGCGCGATGAACGGGCCGAGAGCCTAGGAAATGGGATCGCTGGTTCCAAACATTGGAACCACGCAATATACGTACTAGTAACGTTGAAACGGGCGGCCAGTAAAAATGACATCTCTTAAATTATTATGTTAATTTGTGTAATTGATACTATTATTAAGACATTTAATCCCATTATATAATTTATACATTAATATTAGAACGCTTTTTAATCACTTTTAATTACTTAGCAAAAGAATGCCATCGTTCGCGGATCTTTCTTTCTTTGGGAAAACGATAGATGTCTAAATCGCTTTTTTGGCTCCTTCTTGAGCAGTGAGGAACTAAACAATTTCACATCTTAAATGTGTTATAAACACTGGGCTTATACAAAACGATTTTATTCCATCCCTACGTTGGAACCATGTTAAATCCCGAAGCGAGAAGACTTGTTTGGAACCAAATCGAGTCACAGGACTGAAGAATTCCAAGGACTGACGTCACACTTGCACTCCCTATTGTAGCTAAAAACTTGAATGACCCCCTATGCCTTTCACGGCCGCAGATCCGTGAAACAAATCTCGATCACGATCCCGTGGCTGCCGTGCACCGCTCTTCCCTTCACGTAGCAGGAAGTGACGTCATTCCGGGACTGAAAAATCGTACACGGTTCCGTGACTGTAGCCACAGCGTTTACAATATTATTATAAATCTTTCTTTATGTCACACAAAAAGAATCAGTTTGTAGAAATAACGGGAAGTGTGGAAAAAAACGTTATTTAAAAAAATAATTAAATTGGTAATTTATGACTACCATGTCACCGGTTTGTGGCTGAATTCCTGAAATTCCCCTTACTTATGCTGAAAATTTCACTGATGGATGTGCTGCACAGTACAAAAATTGTAAGAATTTCAGAAATATCTGCTATCATGAACACGATTTCAATGTAAAGTGCAGCTGGTCTTTTTTTGCAACCAGCCATGGCTAATCTCCCTGCGATGGTATTGGTGGCACTGTTAAAAAAACTTGTCACAAAAAAAAGTTTGCAAAGACTGTAAAAAGATCAAATACTTACAGCGTCGCAGGTATTTTAATTCTGCCGGGAGAACCTACAAGGCATTTCAGTTCTCTTTGTTTCAAAAGAGGAAATGGTACATCTTAGAAATTTTCTTTTTCCACGCTTTGAAATTGCAAAAATGGTTCCTGGAACACGATCTATGTATCACATTATACCATTATTACCAATCAAGATTGGAGCAAAAAGCTAAGCTGTAATACTGATTTTAGTATCATGCATGATTTCTCTGCATTTCCGCCACTTATGCCAGAATACTCTGTGCAGCCCAACTGCTATGTTTGAGGAATAAAGGATAAATTTATTTATTTATTTACAAAAAGAGAGGAAAAGTGAGCCCTGCAGGTGCTAGTATGGTCAAAATTGACAGATAAGGCGGCCCCTGGAAGTCACAATAGTTACAGCAAGCTCGTAATTAAAAATCAATAACTATACAAACAGGCTATTGTTCTCATAAAAAACAAACTTAAAACTGTAACATTCCAGTAAATGTTAGTTACGTTTGTCCAACAAGAGATAGGGGTGATAAGTCTTTTATTACGTAATATTATCTGTATTTGTTGTGTTATTGTGGAGCACCGATGAACTTTTCTTCAGTGTTATTTTGTATTGTTATAATGAAATTTGCTTGTTATAATTAGAAGAATATGTCCCTTGTTGAGTGTTTTGTGTTTTGAGCGTGTTGTGTTGTAATGGGTTTATTGTCGTTATGAGCGACTGTTGAGATCGTTCGCGAAAGCACGCTTGGATTTTAGTAATGAATTGTTGGGTTATCGTCGTTGTAATAGTATTGTTTCGTAATGTTCTGTGTTTGTTTTGTTTGTTAGAGAAAGGTTTTTGTTTTTATGTTTTTTTTTTTCCTTCGATTTTTCTTGAGGCAAGTGGACGTGTCTTTCGTAGCGGGATGTTGAAAGCATTGTTCTAACGCTATGTTTGCGAGGCCTAATAATGTTTATCCTTTCTGGTGACAGTAAAATATAATATGATGAGAAATATGATTCATTTTGCCTTTTTGGCCTGGTAATTTTTGAAATTTTGTCCATGTTTGCTCATGTTACGTTGGAACCATGTCGAGCGCTGAAATAGAACGTATGCGACGTTCTTCAAAGTTGACCAGTGATGACGCCTAATTGGAATGAAAAGTTTGTAATTACCCGATGTTTGGCACATGAGAGGTTGATTAATAAGAACGGTCGTCCGCAATTGATGATGACAACATAACTTTTGGTCAGTGACTGATTTTCTTTAACGAAGTGAGTGGTGGCTTTGCAGTATAAAAGATGGACAACAGAATTATCGACTAGTTTTGCCATTTATTCCCGGCTTCTTCAAGGATACACAACAAGAACAGGATCAATGATTTTCTTTATTTATTCCACCCGAACGCGCAAAGACACTCGGAGAAGAGTTTTGATATCGGCGCGCCGCCAAACCTCCCGCCGATGGCAGATTCAAAGCGAGACTCATGTTTTATTGTAGTGCTGTGTTCCGTGCAGGATTAAGAATTACCCATTAACTGGTTATCATCATCATAGACGTTGTATTTAAATGCGTTTTAGATGTTATGCTAAGCTCTGTAAACTCTTGTTTTTAGATATTAAGAGTATGAGCGCATTCGTACAGACGTGGGCAGTTCGCACGAGGGAGTAACGCACTGGCGAGTAGAGGGAGTCGAGCGCCAAGGTCTCTACTAGTTACAACTGCTCGCCGGAGGACGCTGGGAGTAAGGTCACTGTGCCTACCAAGAGGAGTTACAGCATCTCCCCCCTAGCTGACCATAAAGGAAGTGCGGTGCGCGTGAGAGCGTACACATTTGGAACACATTTCGGAGGCACAGTGCCTTATATGCAGATTAATGTCTCTGGTTTCATGTACCTCTCCAGCCATGCTTGAGCTGAAGTCCTCTGTTGCATTTATAGCTTTCACTCATGTACAATGCTAGCTCGAAGTCTGAGACAAGCAAAGCCTCAATTTGATGCATGGTATTTAGTAATGTAGTTTATGAAGGGGCCCCTGAATTTGATAATACATCGCTTATGTCGAGAAGTTATTGCTATTGTTGTAAAGGAATATGATAAATAAAGATATTGTAATGAAGTAATACCACGTTGTCAGGTCCCACATCAATTAGTTTGGTCCCGAACCCTAGCACCACTCCCCCTCACTGCAATTCTTGCAACTAGTTGTATCTTTATCAAACACTGCGGGGGTGGGTCGCTACAAAACTAAAACCATGGAACATCTTTTGTGGCAATTTGTCTAAAAGGAACTAAATTACTTCCAAACAATAGATCTCCGGATATCTATTGATAGAGAAGGATATCTCCGGAAAATGTTCGGTAGAGAAACAATAAAATATCATATACGGACGACAGGACTGAGACTTAGCATATAACGCTGCAAATATTTATAAAAAAAACCTTAAAGTCAGTTTCAAGGTGTAAATCTAAGGGTAAATAGAACCAGCATTTGACACCCATGTAGGATAAACACCAATGTCGGTAGTTATGGACAGTTAAAGGGAGAATTGGTTGGATGATCTGGTAGGATATCGATGATGAATTGAATTACAAGTTAAGCCTATGGCCAGTAAAGCCAGTAACAAAGAATTGGTGTTTTTAAAAACAAGTGTACATACTCGTAGAAATTAGAGTTGATAAATAATATGTATATTCAGTTTGATAAGATCCAAAATTGTCCAAAAAGTGCCCACTAGAAAATAACTTTACTGTGAAGAACTCCTTAGATATGATCAATAAGCTAAAAAACTTCGTTCTAAATGATCATATGAAGCTAATGTCACTTGATATAGTAAACCTGTATACCAATTTCCCGTTCAATGAAACCCTTTCAATTATTAATAAGAAGTTAAAGGAGATGATTTCCGACAAGACTGAAAGACTAGACACACAGAATTTACTAAAATTACTACAACAGCAAAACTATTTTAGCTTTAATGCAGAATATTTTGAAGTCCCTGATGGCGTAATGATGTGATCAGCGCCATACTTTCAGAGTTCTTTCTCCAGCACATTGAAGACCACCAAATACAAAATTTAATTCAAGCAGGAAAAATAATCATGTACCAGAGATATGTTGATGACACCTTCACCATTTACGACAATAGTGTATGCACGGACATAGAGATTTTGTCCACTTTTAACCAGATCAACAATTCCATCACATATACCATGGAAAAGGAAGACGACCTAGGAAAAATCAATTTCTTGGACCTCTGCATCAGTAAGAATCTCTAAACGATGAGATTTGATTTTGAAATACATAGAAAAAAATCTACCACAGCGAACATTATCCCCTTCCACTCAAATCACCCTATGCAACAAAGACTGCTGCCATCAGACAGAACTTCCATCGGGCTCTGACTTTCCCCATAATCCAAAATGCTAGGAAAGAAGAAATTGCCACTACCTTTGAATTAGTGAGACTCAACGAATTCCCCAAACACAACTTATTCCATCCTAAAGAGTGTCAAGAGGAGCTTAAAACAGTGGAGAAAGGAAGCCATCAAAACCAAGAGGGATTTTGCTACTTTCACTTACAATAATCCCAGCATCAGAAAAATCACCAATGTTTTTCAGGAGCATGGCCTGGGAATAGCCTATAGAACTACGAATAATAGCAAATTCTTCCTTAACCCTAAGAAGAAGATCCAAGAAGAGAACGTCTACAAACTATGTGGGGCATATAAGCTCGAATGCCCAGACTGCGAAGCCTATTATATCAGATGCACAAAACGATCATTTACTCTCAGATACAATGAACACAGAAGATCCTGGTTAAACAAGGATAACACGTCAGCCTATGCTGTGCATCTAGTAACTAACAGACACAGGATGCTCCCAATTGAAGATTGTATGACACCTATATGGATCAGAAAGAACCCACAAAGAATTGCCATACAAGAAGAAAACATCTAAGATTCAACAAGGACAAATTACTAAACAATCAGGTTTCTTTCAAGAAAGATACTATCATAGATTTCTTAATTGATTTTACGGACAAGACAGACAGGAAACAGATACCTCTATTAGGTCCGCCCTTTGATCACAAACTTCGTCTTTAAGTTTTTGTTTTTTATGTCGTTATCCTCCAATTGCAGAATTGTAAACCACCAATCAGTGATCCTTCCCTGATTGGTGGTCCTATCACTGTTTTTACCTATATATACTGATGATTTTGTATTTCACATTTGTTACTTTTGTTAATGCCCGTTGAAGATGGTGTAATACCGAAACGCGTCGGCAATAAACGCTTAAGTATTCGTATCACTCTAGACGTCCATTTATTTCTCTATACAGTATCACCCGCTTATAGCGAAATTCAAGGGAACGGAGTTTCTTTTCGTTATATCCCGATTTTGTTATATCCGAATGTAATAAAAATGTACGTACAGTCATAGAATTAAAACAAGGCATAAAGTAGTCATTGAAACTAGGCATAATCATTGTTTTAGTCAATTTTATTCAGGATGAAAAAAATCCAATATGGTTTTCTGTTTCATAGTTTTTACATAACTTTTGTTTATAAATTTATGCAATTTAAAATAACTTTCAAAAATTTCGTTTGGCACATCACCGTACATGGTTAAGTAACTTTTTACTTGATTCATCAGCGAGTCCATCTGCTTCGATGATGGTATGGGCTGTTCTGGTTCATTGTCACTTTGTTGGCTCTCCTCTTCGTCATCTTGGATTTTCTGGTTCTGTTCCGCGATGGCGTCATCGCTAAGCAGCTCAGAAGTTATGACGACATCGTCAAACGTCACAAAATCTTCAAATGTCATCGATTCTAATTTATCTCTGTATAGCCTATGACTCCTGATCACTTCCCAATCTTCAAATCCCTCAATTTCTTCCTCCTCCTCCTCAATTTCGTTACCACCAGTAGCAAACCCCGCCTTCCTAAAACAGTTCCGGATGGTCTCACCAGTGACACTTTTCCATGCATCACAGATGTTCAAAATGGCGTCTAGGACGTTCCATTTTTTAAATTCGACATCTTCTTCTGCAGAAATAATCATCTGACGAACTAAATTTAAGCGCATTTTAGCTTTGAGGGAGCGGATTATCCCCTGGTCTAAGGGCTGCAAATGTGAAGTTGTATTTGCGGGAAAAAACCTTACTTCTACATTTGTCAAAACGTTGTTGGGCGGCACCTTGTGAGGAGCACAATTATCAATTAATAAAAGTACTTTCCAATTCTTCTTTTTCAGTTCTTTTTTCCATGAGGTATGGAACTGATAAAAAACCTCAGCCGTCATCCAGGCACGTTTGTTATGATAATAATGGCCATATTTCCCTATCACAATTGGTTTTTGCTTGTCCGTGCCACTTTGGTCCGTGTATAACAAGACCCTTAATCTCTCTTTACTGTTTTTCCCTAAAGAAACAAGAAATTAAAAATGGAATTTGAATTTAAGTAACAAAGGGGGATGATACAGTAATTGATTACATTGTACTGAACATTACGATTAGTACAAAATTTACACTTACCTCCGTGACAATGTTCTCCCTTAAAATGCTGGCATCTGTGAGGGACCCGCTGATGAATCAAGCGTACATGGTTAAGTAATTTTTTACTTGATTCATCAGCGAGACAATACCGTTTCGTGTCTTAAAGCGGTAAATCCATCCGTTTGAACAATTGAAATTCTCAATGCCCAATTTTTCTGCAAATTGATTTCCTTTTTCTTTGAGAATTTCACAGTTTATAGGAACATTTTTCTGTCGCATCTGTAGAATAAAGTTTTAAAATCGACTGTCAAAAAATTCTGTACATACTGTACTGTACATTATTCTAAATTTGTAATGATATTCTAACAAAGTAGAGTACTGTACATTTACTGTACCTGTTGAAACCACGTCAATAAAGCCTTTTCAACGTCCTCGCGTGTTGCTGTCCGTAACCTTTTCCTTTTTAAAGTTGCACTCGTTTCTGCCTGGGCTCTAATTTTTTCAGCATTTTTTATCAGTGTTGATAGCGTTGATGGAGGAATTTTGAATTCCTTGGCCACATCTCCTTTCTTTGCTGAAGGATTTTCGGCTGCATCTAAAATCTTTAACTTTAACTCTAGAGATAGAGCATTTCGCTTTGGTTTACATGTAGCCATGTTGAACTCCTGTTCACGTGATCATTCAATAGGCATGGCGGCCATGGAGGCGGGAATTTTTAACCATCCAATCACAATAAACAAAATTCGCAGTTAGGAAAAAATGTTACACGTGTCTACGCATTCAGTCTAGACCGACTTATACTAACAATTAGTGATATTTTCCGAATAAATTTCATCGATTTCCCTTCGCTGTAACCGGATTTCTTTCAAAAACATTTCTCAATAAACGTGTAAAAATGCATAGAAAATAGACTGACGGGGTTGGGAGTGAATTTTTTTTTGCTATATGCGGGTGTTCGTTCTAACTGTGTTCGTTATAAGTGGGTACTACTGTATTCAGTTTGGAAAAACTTGATGTTACAGAGGAACTTTTAGGTAATCTAAGATATGTTCTGATATGTTTCCGCTGATAAAAAGCCATTGATTTAGTTTATCTGCATTAACTTTTTACTGGTTATTGTCAGCCCAAACCCTTAAATCATCAAGAGCGCAGGTGCATATAACTCTTCTTGGTACTTGGGGATTGTTGAGAAAGTGAATGGTGAAGGAGATATTACAATAAGGTTCATGCATCCTTATGGACCATCCCCATCTTTCTATTGGCCTGATAATGATGTTTATGACGTCCCATTCTCTCATATTCTATGTGAATTTGATATCACTACAGCAACAGGCCGTACTTATTTTCTAAGCAAAGAGTCTTCAAGATTAGTGGAAGAAAAGTGGTCCTCATACAAAAAATATTAAATGTGAATCATTAAAGTGTCTGTCACATATATAGTTCCACATGAACATCACTGCAGATTGCAGCATCAGCATTTTGTGTAATGTTGACATAGTATAGATTTTCGAGAAAGTGTTCAAATACTATAAACAAAACTGTAGGTATTATTGCATTGAATTAATTCAGGTGTGACACAGAAGTTACCACTGTAACAAAGTTAGTGTTCATATGTTTGTAATTACGAGTACATTTTATAGTTTGTAGGGAAGCTTATCATTGTGGTGTGAGTGATTTAAAGCCTAAACATTTTAATTAAACTAATGACTAAGTATGTACATTCATTTAAAATATTAACTACTACTTGTAACTAATATCGCGTTACTCCATGTGCTTTTTTTCCCCCTCCGCGCTCACAAGTCGAGCAGTTTGTATTCGTGTGTTGTGGTTTCTGGTGGTCGCGTCACCATTTAAACGAACCGCTTCGTCCGCGAGGATAAGCCTTTACGTTTGTACAGGGTGGAGCAAATAAAAGTAGCCTCGCATGAATTCTCTGCAACTGATGCGAGGCTACTTTTATTTGCACCACTTTGTATTAGCATTAATAAAATGTTGAGGGATAACACAGATCAATTGTATCATGTATAAAGTTTAAAAATCTTAATGCAATCTTTATTCGTAATTTTATCCTGCAAAAATAGTACATAAATTGTTGAAGAATGGGATATTTATACTGTAAAAACTAACGGCTGAAGGATATACTATTGAGGATTGTGCTGCCAGGTGACGTCGTTTCGTGACATCACAAATCACAAAGTAGAGAAGAGATTAGGAAGCAGTGTCTCAAGTCCCGATAGCAGACTCTGAATTTAGCATTTTACCTTCATGCAGTCGTCACAGCGAAGAAAAAAAATGAAGTTGGAGAAGCTGGCTGCATCTGCTGCAGGATGCAAAAAGATAACTTCTTTCTGCTCAAAATAAGTTGAGAGCTATTTTTGAAGCTTTTTTCACTTTACTGAACGTTTCTCGTATTGTTCGTAAATGTCAGATATACTTTGTTTGAATTCTCCGTTTAAATTGCCAATCACCACATTAATAAACATGACTGATGGTGGGGGGAAATTCAGATTCATAACAAATCTATCGATGATACTCGATTATTGATAAACAAACTTTGTTATGAATCTGAATTTGATGTTCGATCGTATGTGCCACCAGTCGCTTCCCCCATCGATGTTCACTTTGCCCATCGGCAGTCTTGTTTATGAACGTGGCGGTTGACAATTATTTGATATTAATATATATTTACTGTTTTGGGGTTTCTATTTAATGGTTTAAGGGAGAGGGAATATTGTTGGCTGGTATTGGTGGTCAAGTTATTAAATTTTAGTTTACATGTACCGTAATTTCCGGTAGTAACGCCGAGGCGTTTCTGTTATTAAAAGTTAAAAATTCGGCGTGTGCGGCGTATCAGCTGCCAAGGCACTACTGCCGGAGGTATTACAAAAAAAAACCAAAAAAAAATAACAAACAAACAGATTCTACACATGATTTTAGGCATATTTCATATCGTTCTCTCAACGGTATAAAATGAGTATTGACAATGTATTCCTTGATTCATATTTACTGATGAATTTATCGATGAGTTCACATCCTATTAATTAAAAATTCACCCCGATAGCAATCGAGCGTGAGCGTTCATCGACAGTGGCAGATTGAATCACCGGGTCACCCCCGATTGAATCCCGATGGGCCGGATGGATGCATTTACTTTCTCGTGATTGAGGGCCGCTTTCGCTGATTTTTCCCAGTACCTGCCCGGTACGATTTAGACTGCCAGTCCGCCCATGTTCATCGATCAATGTGAGCACTGCATCTAAAAACTTCCCACCCTTATCGTTCACTACACGACCAACATTATCAACTTTTAAATCTGATCACGTTCAAACGTGCCTGTTCACTTTCGCTTTGCAATAATGGCCGACAGTGAAAGCGTATCCCATCTCGAAGTATGTTCCACACAAGAATGGCTTGAGCGCACCAGTATTTTATTATATTATTATTATAAGCAAGAGCATGGTGGAGTATATCTTCCCCTCCATCGGAAGGGGAGAAAGCAGCTTTTCAAGTTTAAACTAATAGCCAAGATTGAAAAGGCCTAAGAGCAATCGTTCGGCAGCAAGGCCTAAGAGCAATCGTGCAGGCAGGACTCGACGAAAAATGTATTCGGCGCTGGAGGAAATGTATGCAGAAATATATTTTATGTAAGAAATTAAAAAATTTTCCCCACTGAAATGCGTATTACTTTTATTGGAGCTTATAAGAAAACTGTTTTTAGATTACTGATTGCGGGTGTGGTGATGGTGGTGGTGGGGGGAGCCCGACAATTGGGTGGATGACAATTCGGTGGACGACATTTGGGTGAACGACAATTCGGTGGACGCGACAATTGGGTGAACGTCAATTCGGTGGACGCGACAATTCGGTGAACGACGATTCGGTGGACGACGATTCGGTGGACGACGATTCGGTGAACGACGATTCGGTGGACGTCAATTCGGTGGACGTCAATTCGGTGGACGTCAATTGGGTGGACGCGACAATTGGGTGAACGTCAATTGGGTGGACGCGACAATTGGGAGGACGTCAATTGGGTGGACGTCAATTGGGTGGACGCGACAATTGGGTGGACGTCAATTGGGTGGACGCGACAATTGGGTGGACGTCAATTGGGTGGACGCGACAGTTGGGTGGACGTCAATTGGGTGGACGCGACAATTGGGTGGACGTCAATTGGGTGGACGTCAATTGGGTGGACGCGACAATTGGGTGGACGTCAATTAGGTGGACGCGACAATTCGGTGAACGTCAATTGGGTGGATGACAATTCGGTGGAAATGCAGATTCGATCGAGATTTTTAAATCACCGAAGAATTTTAGATATTTAACTCGTTGTTTATCTATAATTGACACATCTTTATTGCAATTACAAATCCATTTGCTTCATTCATTTTAGGTCGAAATCACTTTATATTGAGGAAACTTTTATTTAATATTTATTAAGCTTACAAATAAATGAGATTATTTCTTATTATTAATTAATTAGCCCGTTGATCCCCCCCCCCCTCGCAGTCTTCTTGCCCTAACCTAACCGCGTAATATATATGCATAGGTGACCTATTATGATAAGTAAGAGTTGAATTAAATATCATAAACTTGGAATAGAAATATAATTATTAGAATAAAAGAATATCATAGAAGAATGTAGGAGTGAGATAAAGCACTTAAGTACAATAGTCAAGAAAGAAAGGGGGGGGGGGCGACCAGAGCTCATTTTTCTAAGTTCAACATCGCAATGTTCACTGGGCGCGCTAACGGCAACACTCCTTTTGTGGGCTGGTGACCCTCCGGCGGCTCTGTCTTAGGCCGTGTTCACTTAGATTAACTCCGTTATCCATTGTTCGAGTCCTATAGAAATTTCGTCGCAGGACTCGCAGCATCCTAAGTGAACGGGGCCTTTCTCTTTCGCTCGTTGCGAGGGGTCAATTTAAACAAACTTAAAAGTTTATATTTATCAAGTCGCCCAAATGAGACTGATGAAGTGTACAAACAGATAAGTGATACTGAAGAATTTGTAGGCAAAATGGCAACAATGCATTAAGTACATCAAAAAATAACCTCATTAAAAAAAAAAAAAAATAGATGCCTTAAGCAGAATTCATTTTGCTTAAAAGATATAATGAGCTATATAATACCCACATGCATATAATTTCTATGTAGACAACGTATGCAGCTGTTTTCGTAAATTTTAGTTTAACAAATTTATTTTATCAACCTCTCAGCTTCATTATAACGGAATTTTTAGCTGTACTTAATATATGGTAGATGTTCTCGGAGAAACTTTGGAGTATTTTTACTGGCTTTATTCTATAAAGGTGTTGGTATTTTGTGCTTTTTTGAAATATATTTATGTATACTCCCTCATGTATTTATTTCAAATTCCACACCCCAGAAGAGCAGGTGGTATATATATAAAAAATAGCCATCTAGCCCTTCCTATTCCGAGATAAACCCAAGGATTTTTCCACTATGGCTTGACTAGGGACAAATGCCCTAGGCGAAATCAAAACACTATAATATTATAATTAGCGTTCTTGCCGCCCATCGAGCCAACTATTTATTTTTTTCTCGAAAATATAATTTCTCATAAATGTATATAATCAAACATATTTATCTATCAAAAATATAATTTTATTAACATTAAAACAATTTTAAAAAATTCTATATATTATATTTCTCAACAATAACTGAACAATCAGTCATTAAATAAATAAAACATCAATAGTAAATTATCTGCAAAAAACATGTTCAAAACAATAATAGTTTGTTTTTT
This sequence comes from Rhysida immarginata, assembly GCA_023313115.1. NCBI lineage: Eukaryota > Metazoa > Arthropoda > Chilopoda > Scolopendromorpha > Scolopendridae > Rhysida > Rhysida immarginata. The sequence goes on along the minus strand of JAHWFO010075635.1, from coordinate 679,382 downwards.
TTTAACCACACTAAACAATCATTGACTATTTGAAACATAAAAAGAAATATGTAAAAAAGAATGTAAAAGCGTCATTTTAAAAATTCAATTATAAAATGAGGTTTTAAAAATAAAGTTCTTAATGTACATCTCAAAATCTGAACAATAATCCAACTGCACAATGCTAACGTCAGAAGTTTTAATAATATTCATTTTTAACATATTTCTCAACAAAACTAATAAGTTCATAATAGCTTTATAATGATTAACTTCGTTGACTAAGAACAATTGTAGGCATCCTATTTCCTCATTTTCATAAAACCGCCTTCGCTTATTTTAAAATGACACGCAACAGGAGCATAAACTGAAGGCTATTGTGCTTCATCTCACTATTCTTTTATACTAACTCATATATTTTCCTTTTATTCTAATATATATAATTATCATATATGTATATTTTTATTCAAATTTTATGATTCTTAATTCAACTCTTACTTATCATAATAGGTCGCCTATGCATATATATTACGCGGTTAGGTTAGAACAAGAGGATTAGGGGGGGGGGGGGGGACGGCCTAATTAATGCCATGTCACACATTCAGCTGCCTATTATTGGTATTGGCCCCTTTGAATGAGCATAAGAAATAATTCAAGAGCTAAAATATTTTTAATTGAATAATGGAACTCTGAGCAATGAGAAAAAATAGAAAATGTTACACTCTTTACAAAATCATTTAATAAAGAAATAATCTCGTTTATCTGTAAACTAATAAATAATAAATAAAAGATTCCTCAATATAAAGTGATTTCGAACTAAAATGAATGAAGCAGATTGTTTTGTAATTGCAAAAAAGATGTGTCAATTATAGATAAACAACGAGTTAAATATCTAAAATTCTTCAGTGATTTAAAAATCTCGATCGAATTTGCATTTCCACCGAATTGTCATCCACCCAATTGACGTTCACCGAATTGTCGCGTCCACCTAATTGACGTCCACCCAATTGACGTCCACCCAATTGTCGCGTCCACCCAATTGA